>OV725080.1:58667425-59267425 GCA_928085145.1 Nezara viridula | reverse complement strand
CTTACAACTCTGAACACCTACAATCAATACAAGGATGACCATTATAGAATAGTGCATATGTCTTCCAGTTATATATTTTCTTGACGAAATAACTCTATGTCAATTGAAATATATAATTACTTTTTAATTAATAATTTTGTATGAACAGTTATAACTTAAATGTGAGAAGATCATTCTCCTTGTTTTAGGTATCAATATTGATTATCGATTAAATCATTGGAAGGTTATATTAGTGTTCTGTTATTTTTGCTTCGTCATTTATTATTAAACCATTTTTCTCGATTCTTTTTGTTATTGTTAATACATATTTCAGTGGTTGACATTAATTATTTGTCGGATATGATTTGCAATCATTCTTGAGCTGTGTTCTACAGTTTCAGGTTCTTGGAGGAGAGCTTTGGCACCATTCGAAGCCAGACATTGGTGAGGTAAGGGTGATTTTTAATGCAACTTATTTAAATTTTTTTAAAACATCTTATTTTAACATCTTTGATATTCATGGCTTGCAGGTTCTTCGTTGACATCGAGTTTGTTAAGTGTTGTTGAGTTTATTTCAAACAGCAAAGACCCAGCGAGTTATAAGACCCAGGAACTAAAGGAATGGCCTTGTTGTACTCCATCAGAAAACTTCCTCGGAATATTTCCAACTTAAATGTTTTTTTTGTGAATAGTTCATTTTCTTCGTTTGCGAACCAGGATCAGGCTAGAAGGAGAAGTACATCTACCGAAATATCTGATCTCTACGATAGGCCTCCCAGGAGAGATCCTTTGGACACGTCCTTCAACGACCCTGAAACAGCTTTCAGAAGTAAGACAACATGGGAGGTAGTGAGAGCCTACATTGTCTACACTTTGTGTTCTTCAAACTACGTCGTGGAACACAACATGGAGCTTATGAAGCTAGCTAAGGCAATGCTTGGAGAAAGACTTTTCAGACAGTTAATGAAAGCTACTTTCTATGGCCACTTTGTGGCGGGTGAGGACCAAAATAGAATAGTTCCAACTCTCACCAGGCTTAGGAGCTTCGGTGTGAAGCCAATTTTAGATTACTCTGTAGAGGAGGACATTAGCCAAGAAGAAGCCGAGAAAAGAGAGGTCGAATCTAGCGTCTCCGAGATCAAATCGTCGGAAGCTGTCAGTGAAGCCAGATCGATCGGTGGGGAAATGCCTCAGTACAATGTCACTAAAACCTTCGCTGATAGGAGATATAAAGTACAGAGCGCAAGGACCTATTTCTATCTCAACGAGGCATCTTGCGAGAGAAATGTCGAAATATTTCAAGAATCTCTACATGCAGCTGCTGGAGCTACTTATGGAACTGGGATTACAGCGATCAAACTCACGGCTCTAGGAAGACCTCAACTCCTTCTGCAGCTCTCAGAAGTCATCATGAGGGCGAGAAAATTTGTCAGCGAAGTTATTGGCGGTCAAGGAAATGTTATTGGTCAGAAGTTGAACGCTGCCGATTTAGAGAAGAGGCTCGAGCAGGCCGGAATCAAAGATACAAAGAAATTTCTTGCAAAGGTTGTCAAAGACAGCGAAGGGGTCATTCACCTCTTTCCTTGGAGCGGCATCGTTGACGAGAACTTTCAACTGAGCGACACCTTTCGTGTTCCCAGCCTGAAGGAAGGGAGAATGGTCCGGCTGATATCTCAGCTCTCATCCAGGGAGGAGGAGATGTTCAGGAACATGGTGAGGCGGCTCAACACCCTCATCAAGACTGCCAAGGATCTAGACGTACGCGTGATGATAGATGCCGAACAGACCTACTTTCAGCCTGCCATATCCAGAATTACGCTCGAAATGATGAGGAAGTACAACACCAACAAAGCCATCGTTTTCAATACCTACCAGTGCTACTTGAAGGATGCACTGAAGGAAGTATCGACGGATTTGGAACAAGCGAAAAGGCAGAACTTCTTCTTCGGCTGCAAGTTAGTTAGGGGAGCTTACATGGAGCAGGAGAGGGCCAGAGCTGCGGCCCTCGGATACCCCGACCCTATCAATCCCACCTACGAAGCGACCTCCGAGATGTACAATCAGACGCTGGCCGAGTGCTTAAGGAGGATAACCGACCTACGGACGAAAGGCCTGCAGAAGAGGATCGCCATAATGGTGGCCTCCCACAATGAGGACACAGTGAGATACGCCATCGAAAAGATGAAGGATTGTGGGATATCTCCAGAAGAGAAGATCATTTGCTTCGGGCAACTCTTGGGAATGTGTGACTATATCACGTTCCCGCTGGGACAGGCCGGCTACTCAGTGTACAAGTACATCCCTTACGGGCCGGTGGATGAAGTGCTGCCATACTTGTCGAGGAGGGCCCAGGAAAACAAGGGCATCCTGAAGAAGATAAAGAAGGAAAAGAGGATGCTGCTGTCAGAGCTACGGAGGAGACTCTTTACTGGACAGATCTTGTACACTCCTCGGGGCAACTACATCTCAGTATAATTAGATTCCTTCAATTTTCCTAATAGATGATGTCGTTCCTTTTGGTTTTTTACTTTTTATGATTACATATGTTTCTTTTAATAATTGAAATAAATGTATATATTCATTTAGACATTTTATCCATTTATTGCTCATTTGGAGTATTTTAATTATATTTAATTTGATCTGTTTCTTAAAGCTTTATTGGTGTTTTAATTAATGTGTACTTAAGTGATGTATCTTGTTGATAAATGTGGTTGAGCGTTTGGTATTGAGCAAGCAAATGTACGGATAGTTGTGAGATGGTCTTGTTCTGCAGCGAGTGAAACGAAAAATAGACTGGTTTAACACAGCGGTATTGTTTTTTTATTTATATTTAACTTTTTCTTTACATATTATCCATCATTTAGCTGGTCTCAGGTTCGAAAAAAAGTATTAAAACTACGAAATCAAATATATTAACAGATTGTTAGTTATAACAGAATAGTAAAAACGTAAAAAGAAAATATTTTTGTTAAATTTACGTTAGGCCTTTGTAAAGTCTAGGCGATAAAGTAAGTAATGAAAACACAAGTATCTTCTGTTTCATTTCTATGAATTAACTAAATTCATTAAATTAATTTTAGACAAAGTTTCCTGAAATTAGGAGAATACTGTAGACTAACTCCAGCAAATTTTTCTGTTGTGAGTAAATTTAAAAGAAGTATTTCATACATACAGTATTTTTTCATTGAGTATCTTTTTATTCGTTAAGGCTGTGAAAAGAATCCATTTATTTTTTAAAAAAGAATTAAATACTTTTTTTTGTTTCTCCGAACTAATAAGATTAGTTGGTAAAATTAAATATTTTCGGAAATATGCCTTATATGTCTTAAATCGTTTTTATATATATTTGTTATGAAATTAAATAACTAAAGCGAATGAAAGAATACGGAATATGTTCCTATGTGTTTTTTTAGTCTATAAATTAATTGTATTAGGTTTTTTTCAAAATTTAATAAGTATTATTCCTGCAGTGATTAAAATGTCTGAAATAACTCCATCAATATTGTTTATAAATAAAATAAAATAATTTGATTACATTTTTTTTTTTTTTAGAGAAAATATCACTACATGCTAAAGTGTTCTAAAGGGAATATTGTTTTGAAACGATTTCTTATCTAGAGAGCTATATAAAAATTAGTTTTATACATACATTGAAAAATAATTCAGAACGTTTTTCTGCCGAATCTTAAAATGCCGTACTTGGATGCATCCCTAATTTTTTTCTTTTTTTGTTTCCAATATTATCTTGAATGTATTTTTTTTTTTTTATTACCCTTTATGTTCTTGCATTTTTTTTTTACTATTTCAATTTGCAAGTGAAGTATTATTTTTGCATTTATACCTACAAGTCCTTCTTTTTTATATTAAAAAAAATAAAATTATTTATTTATTTAAATTGTCTTTTTAATTTAGATATTTCATGTTTTATTTTATTTATTTTTCGTATTACAATGTTTGTGAAAATGTAATTGTGATGTTTAGAAAAGTTTTTATGGCTGTTTAATATCGAGCTAAGAAATACGAAATGGTTGGGTTATGAAACAATAATTTATTACACTACTTCAACTGATTAGATTGTACTGTATGTGTTAATTTTAATAAGAAAGAATGAGATCTGTTTGCTTAAAAATTTATTTGATTAATTATGAGTCCATTGTGATTGTTATATATCGGATATGAAACCTCTCTTAGATGTATTAGATCTTAATTTGCAATATTGTTGCAAAAGTAATATTTTTTATTTCTAATTTTATTTTAATTTGATTATTCTTTAAAATTGTGTTACTTTATCAATATACTTTTCCGTTAATTGTCTACTAATTTGTTAAAAATTAAAGGAACAATAAAATAGATAGATCACCTAATCTTTTTTATATATATATTTTTTTAATCTAGGTCTCAGATATCATCCAACGCTTATAATATTTTAAAAAGATTATTTCTTGATTTACTATGTTCAATTAATATTATTTAAGTACTACATGAAATTAAATGATAAAATGAAATTGATGACACAGAACGGAAAAGTAACTTCACAGATAATTTTGTATTTTTTGTTTGTTTGTTTCATCTGAATATAGTTTAATTAATAAGTAGCATTAATTATAATTATGATGACTTATTTAAGAATTATTAAATTTGATGTTTCAAAATTATTTTTTAGTAATTATGTTTTTGTTTCTGTTGCATTCCTGCTACTTTGTATTTTTTTTAAATTGAATAAAGGAATTTCAATGTGTTTTACCTATATATGATTTCCACTTATATCATTCCAACTCTTTGTACCTTCTTATAGACATGGAACCAGGGCCCAAAAATCGACCTGATCACAGGCGAAATTTTGAATGTAAATTACGAAAGTTTATGTTATTCGAAGTAAAATTAATCTTTTCTGCCATTCCAGAGGCGCTTTCAAAATGGTGGCTGATTTAAAGAATATTAGACCAGTAATTTAAGGATATATTCGGGAAATATATTGCCAACA
This sequence comes from Nezara viridula, assembly GCA_928085145.1. Lineage (NCBI taxonomy): Eukaryota > Metazoa > Arthropoda > Insecta > Hemiptera > Pentatomidae > Nezara > Nezara viridula. Next base: position 59,262,462 of record OV725080.1, on the reverse strand, counting down.
TTTTGGGGAAAGTTATCATTTATCAGTTATCAGTTATCATATATATATAATATCCTCCATAAGATCCTCCATCACCTATATTTGCTATATATTTAAATGGTCCCTCCTAACTCTGAATTTTATGGTTTTAAATATCTCTTAACTGATGAGCATGCTGTTTCATTTAGCATCTCAGTTGAGCAGCCATGCAATATTAAAGTTGTTATCTTCTTTATTTTTCTTTCAGAGTAATTACTGTTATATTTAAAAATATAACACTATATATATATATATATATATATATATATATATATATTATATATATATATATATATATATATATATATAGTTCAAACATATAAAACCAAAATTGCTAACGCGAGCAACCAATGAATAGCTTTTTACAGACAAAAAAGCCATATTTTTTACCATATAACTGCTAAGCGGTATATCTAAGCGAAATGTGAAATGAAGATAATAAATTTTTATTATCCTGGGACTGTTGTCCCTTTAGAATAAATTATAGATACAGAGCAAATCCCTGTGTGGCCATAAAATTAAATTAAATATTTACAGTTCTCATTAAAATTTAAATATTGAAAGAAAAATAAAACAAAAACACTAAAAATATACAGATATATAATACAAACATTTGAAAATAAAATAACATGAGTAAACAAAATCATTTCTGGGGGAACTTAAAAGTTGTCTTATCTACTTTTCATGATCAATCTGGTTGGGAAAGAAGTAGGTGCTTAAAAGGAGAGATTTAAATGAGGAAACTGAATGTACATGTCGGATATCGGGAGGTATTCCAGATGGAGACGGCTTGAATTATAAAGGATTTGTTAAACGCAGCAGTTCGGTGAGGAGATGTATAGAGATCAGAAGTACGGGATCTAGTGGGACGGGATTGAATGGAATATTTAAATTGTAGTCTGTGAAAAATATAGGAAGGTCGCTGAGTTCTGATGGTTTGGTACAGAAAGGTAGCAAGGAAGTACATACGGCGGTTGGATGGATAGAGCCGCTTCAGCTTGGTGTAATATTGGGTTATATGCGTATCTCTTGAGATTCCGAACACGAAATATATTGCTGACAAGAGTCCGTCGTACACCAGACAGCACATATTCGAAGTGGGCGAACACAAGGGAGGAAACCAGGAGTTGTCAGGATTTATATGGAAGGAGATAGCGGAGACTGCTAAACTGTTTCAGGGTAGAGATAGTACGACGGGAAATTTGGGAGATGTGTAGTTTCCAGGAGAGGATTTAATCAAAGGTAACACCAAGGTTTTTTACGGAAGTAAGGAATGAGATAGGTGAGTTCTTCAAGAAAAGATTGGGAAGTGTCGGTAAGGATTTGAGGAGTAACGGAGTTCCGATCAGGATGGCTTTCGTCTTCTCGGAGTTTAGCGTAATTCTATTGTGGTTTGCCCAGGAACAAATTCCGTTTACATCTTCCTGTAATTTTTTGATGGCGTCAGAGGATTCGGTCTGATTGAAGGAGAGGTAAATCTGGACGTCATTGGCATACAGATGGTATTGACAGTGTAGGATAAAGTATATGTGTGTTTGGAGTAAACATGTGCTCATTAAGAAATAAAAGAACGTTAAATTGATCGTGAAACGAGTACCTACACTTAATAATTTAGTTAAATAATATGATAGAAAACCATAGTCAACCAACGCTGATTTTTTCCAAATTTGTCAACAGTTGAAACAAATTACTGTAAATTCCTCTTCAGCTTGGAAATGAGTTCCGTAAATGCAAAAACCCGTAGAATCAAAGTTGTAGTGCATCAAATTTTGCGTTCACTGAGTACTAACCGTTTTAATGTAGGTAATTTACTCCGCACCAAATCAGTAATTTCCCAGTGGCTGAAAAATGATAATGAGGTATGTGTAATTTTGAATATTTTAACAGTGTGGGTGTCTATTCTAATTAGTTATTCTTGTTTAGAGTCTGTTACATGTAGTATAAGCCTATTTCCCACTTCTCTGCATCAAAGGATTGAGAGAAACCATGAGATGAAAAAAAAACGGATTTCATAAAAAAATAACGAATCCCGATTCGAGAAATATAATTGCTCTATATTAAATCTATAAGTACTCAGTGGTCGCAAAATTTGATGCTCTACAATTTTGATTCTAGGGATTTTCCTCTTAAGGGGCTCGTTTCCAAACAACAGAGGAACTTAATAGTAATTTGTTTCAGTCCTTGACAAATTTGGTTGAAGTCATCGTTCGTTAACCATGATTTTCTACCATATTACTTAATCAAATTATTAAGTTTAGTTGACCGTTTGACGCACAATTTAACGTCTTTTAATTTCTTAATGAGTACATTTTTCGCTTTGATGCACCCTTTAAGAGTTATATGTGAAACAAAGAACGAAAAAATATAGGTTTTTCGGCTGTAAAAAGTTTTATCTTGGTAGCTCGCGTTAGCAATTTATTTTTCACCTGTTTGAACCTATATACAGCAGTTAAAAAAATAACAATTTTTCTCACATTTTTCGTAATATATTTTCCGTTACTGGCATAACGTTCTTTAAAACAGCCGCCATTTTTTAAATAAGCGGCTCTGGAATAGGAGACAAGGATCATTTAATTAGAATAATACACACTTTCATAATTTACATTCAAACCTCGCCTGCGATCAGGTCGATTGTTGGGCTCTGGCTCCATGGCATAATAATATTATTAGTTTTTCTTTTTTTCCCTTTAAGATCTCTACTTTTCATGGCTTAATCCTGTCTCAAGATTTATTCTTTCCATTAATTTTTACTTTAAAAATCAACCACATCCTATCATTATTATCTGCCACTATTAAAATCAAAATTAAATCAATGGAAACCAATTCATCTCTACTTTCAATATGAAATCTATTTGTAGAAATAACTATTTCATTTCAAATCTTTTCATAAACAGTCTATAACTATCTGATATTTAATATACGACGAATATATAATGTTTAATTATTTTAAAGTTTTCCTCCCAGATTGTCACCTTGGAATAAGGTTTTATTCCATTACTAAAGGTATGTTCTATGCATAAGTATATGGTAATACAATGCGGTATATTATCATCGTATATGTAATAATTATTACACCCATACCAATTAATTATAGAAATTACATTACATGATTTACATTACACCTATACCCATTAGTTATAGAAATTACATTACATGATTTATGCATGTAGAATTAAGTGGTCAACAAAAAAAAGAAAAAAAATATGTAAATTAGAACTCTCAATAAAACAAAATTATATTACTTATTTGATTAAATGCATTCTACTTTTTTTTTAACGTTCTATCTCCATATGATTTCTTTTCTCTTCCTCTTGCTTTGTTAGATTTTGAAGAATTCTATCGAATTGAGTCTGTAGATTGTTGGTTTCAGTGTGAACCAAAAACGGTAAGTTTTTTCTATTCTATAAGCCACTTGCTACTAATGCTTATTTATTTATTTTTTTATTAACGAAATTTACAACTGTAATTAATAATAAATACAACAAGTAAATATGCACAAGTAATATGACATGTACAATATGAGGAGAAACTACCCATTGGTAGCACTTCAATAATATTTCTATATTAGAAGGTCCCGAGGCCATCTTCTTTTTAGTCGCCTCGGAGGGTTATCAGGAATAGAAGAGGAAGCAAGGTTGGAAACGAGAGGGTTCGGATGGTTCAGAAGTTTATTATGAAAGGACAGGTATCTGGATTGAGCTAAATCGGAAACATATGGTACATTGAGGTCATTATGGATGATTTTATTTTTGACAAAGTAGGGAGCATTAAGGATTTTACGAAGGATTTCGGATTGTAGGGATTGGATACGAGAGGAATTTGATGGTTCAGTAGAGCCCCAAAGCTCGATTCCGTAAGTCCAAATTGGCCATAGTAATATATATGAGTCTTTTGTAAATAGTTGGCAGTTTAGAGCGTTTGTCTAGTAAGTGCTGGAGTAGTCGGAAACGTCGGGCGGTTTCTAGTCGTTTCAGTCTGGTATGGGGGTTCCAAGTGAGTCGTTTGTCAAGGTGGAGTCCTAGGTATCGGATTTGGTCGACAGAGATAAGTGGAGTATTGTTAAAGGAAACTGTAGGACAGGAAGTTGTTGGTTTACGACGAAGGGTAAAGGTAATCTGGTGGGATTTATTGGAGTTTATTTTAATTCTCCAGTTTTGACACCATTCTTCTAGATTTATGATGTGTGATTGAAGAGTTTGGGATGCAATAGATGGATCGTTATTGATTGATAGGATACATGTGTCATCGGCATATGTGGTGATGACAGTGTTGGAATGGGTTGGGATGTCAGCTGTATAAAGGATACTACCTTGAGGAACACCAGCAAACTGAGAAAAAATAGATGAAAAGGCATTGTTATGATTGACTTTGAAGAATCTGTCAGTAAGGTAGGAACGGATAATAAGGAAGTATGTAGGTGGTGGGAATTTACGGAGTTTGTACATCAGCCCGGGATGCCAGACTCTATCAAACGCCTGTTCAACGTCGAGAAAGACTCCCGTGCAGTACATTCCGCGCTCCAATTATGCTTATTTATAAAAAAATATTATGAAGAAAATTAAATTTTTCAAACTTCTTCTTTTTCTGTAAATTTAGATTTTGTCGGCTATTTGGTTAAACAATGAGACCGAATATCTATATCATGTTACACTATTTGTTATAAGATATACCTAAATTAATATTCATATTTTCCTGGTTCATATTATAAACTGGTTTTGTTATTCCTCTATAGATATTCTACTGGCCGGACAACAATTGCTACTACAATTCTTACCATATCGTCTTCGGTTTTACTAGAATAAACAAATTTTAAATCTAGCGACATTACTTCTAAGTAGTGGTGATTCAACTTCTATTTTTTATAATTAGATTATTATATTTTAATAATTAGATAATATATTTAATTACTTCTTGTTCTTAATCGTCCTCCTTAGTGCCTCTCAGCGTGGAGGTGCCCCGATACAGGACTGCCAAGCTTCCGGACTCAGTGCTTTCATTGAATTTATGAACTTTCTCTTCTTTTCACCATTGCAATGTAGGTCTTCCTCGAGGACGGCGTTCAGTAGGCCTGGCTTCAAAAACTTCTTTGGATCACGGTCCTCATCCATTCTGCATAGATGACCAAACCATCCCAACTTACTCTTTTCGACTGTTTCCCTCCAAGTAGGCACTCTTAGGTCTCCCCATATCCTTTCATTTCTGCAGCAGTAGCTCTGCTCCAGTGCCTGTCCAGTGGGACCCAGCTCTCACTTCCATCAATAAGGTTAGGTAAGTATATGGACTTAAAGATATGTAATTTTACACTTTTTTTCCAAATCTCTTTTCCCCATCACTGTACTGTATAGGTGATAGTATATGCTGTTAACTTTCTTAATCCTGTTTGAGAACTTGGTCCATTGTTCCATTTCTGCTGAGCACTACTCCGAGATAAGTGTACTGTTGCACTGTCTCCAGGGTTTTTCCTCTGAAATGGACCAAAACCCTCTTCTTCACTACTAATGTTCAAGCAAATAAATGTGTCATCTATGATCAATGGTGCAAAAATTAATTTCCTGTCTACTTTTTCTTGAATGTAAATTTATTTATAAGTAATATGGAAAAGAAGGAAAAATGTATTTAAATATTAATAATTATTATTCTTAGTAGTACTATATAAATAATTAAATTAATCGTAGTATTACAGAAAAAAAATAGTAACATTAATAGAAAAAAAATTAAAGACATGGTTGTAGCTCCAAGTTTTCCATTTAAAGAGATTAATGTTACCTTCCAGGACTGGCATTTAAGGAATTAATCTAATGTTGAGTATTCGTTTGTTGATTTAGATTTAAAGCGTTTATATCCTTCAATCAGAGCAAGGATGAAGGATTGCCATAGGTGGTTAACCCATTTTTTGCTAAATCGAGTCAGATAATTGATTTTGTGTGTCCTCCGGGCTGGATTCGGCCCGGCACCTTTGATGAAAAGATAATACCAGATGACTTATCGATAGTAAAATATAACAACGAAGTAATTAAACGTTTAAACAATGTAAGGAAAAATACCGGTGATCCTAAAGATTATAATTTTTTGAAAAACACTGTTTTTTGAGGATATAAAAAAACTAAACTTAAATTATATAAATATAACTTTGATTTAACTAGACAAATGTCAATTTTTTTACTGTGCAATAATTTCTTGACGAATTTATTCTTCATATAAGAAATAGTGTTCGTCTGGATCTCTTCGCATTGTGGAAATGGACAAGCTGACCAAGTAGCCAGTATGGCAAGACAGCCAACAGACAGGAACAACTCCGTTGGTACAATCAATGAAATCCCTGAAGAAGACTATTTAAAAAAATAAAAAAGACGTCTCAAATGTGACAAAAAGAGTCCAAATTAAAGGAAATAAAAACCAACTATTCGAAATGGTTATCTTCTCGCCGATCCTCCAGGAAAGAAGAAACGTCCCTCTGCGGATTAAGGATTGGACATTGTGAGTTCTCACTTGCCTGCCTATATAAAGAGGACTGGACACACTAACAGGCGATAGTTTTAAGAGGCAAAGAACAGTCCAACACATCATTCAAAACTGTTAGAAAAAAAATTGGATACGGCACAAATCCTAAAAGAAAAGTTGATCGACAACGAAATAGCGATGAAAAAAAAACATATGAATTTTTAAAAATAATAAAACTCTATGACAGATTGTTAATATAATGTGTTGCCAATGACTTCGGGTGTAGAAAAAAAAAATGCTGCAAATTATTCCACAATGGTTTATTATTTCCAGACAATTATACATCTAAAGTAACATTACCTATATAGTTACAAAGAAAAATAAATAAAAGGTGATTACAATTATTGGACTAAACTTTTTTTTTAATCATTGGCAATATGCTAAGAAAAAACTAGCATTACATTAGTAACACATTAAAAATTTAAAAACCAAACGAAGGATTATAACATTTGGAGTAGAACATATTAAAAAGAACCGGAAACCATATCTTTGCTCCTAATTGTCCGATTTTAACTTTTTTGGGGGGAGGAGGGTTTAGGAAATTTTGTAAACTTTTAAAAAACTATCTTTTAAAAGTTTAACACTATCGACAAAAAAGTGTAAAATTTTTGAGTTATTCGGAATTTAATTTTACCATCCCTCGTAACTTTTTTCCCAGCTTCTTTTCGTTGAAGTATGTTATATAGATAAATTTAAAGGGCGTAGAGAAAATGACTTTAGCGAAGTTTCATTGAAATCGGTACATTCGTTTAGGCGCTACAGTCTATAGCAACGCAGGTTTTTCGGCCGCCATTTTGAAAGTAAAAGGGGGGATAATAATGTCGATAAAGGAGGATCATCCTCGGGTGACCTCTGATTTTATATCCAAATTCGGTCCAGTAGTATCGAAGGAAATGTGCGGACGGACAAAAAAAATTTGTATTCGTTTTTCGAATTCTACATATTCTGAAACGTGAAACCTCAAATTTTGAGAGAGGGTTAAGTTTTTGAATTTTTTGGTCGATCACAATAGTTGATTATTGAAAATAATAAACCAAAATGAAAGTTTTAATAACTAATTTTCAGTTTAAATATTAAAATGGCTTAAACTCATTGAGTTCGGAATCTTCCATATGTTATTTCAATTCTGATAGTTCAATCGAATAAATAATTAGCTGAAGAAATCAAAGCACATTTGTAAATGCAAGATATGATAATAATAGCATCAAACCAGGAAGATTCCAGTAAATATATTTGTATGAATAGAATGAGACAGTTGACATGGACCTGTTGATCTGGAAGGAAGAAGTAAGGAATGGAGCGGTAAAGCGGCGGTGCGATAGATAGGAACCAGGGGGAAAGAGGGTCCTTTGAGGTGGGCCTGTCAATAGTCCAGGCTCAAAGGATCAATCCTCTTCTCCTTTTATTTCTATCTCCGGGCCGTCATTTCTTGGAATCCTTTCCAATACTCTTAGGGTGGGGGGGGAGGGGGAGAGAGAGGTTAGGAGTCTTGAGGTTGCAGCCTATGACCAAAGTGTCAGCTGGGAGTGGGAGTGGCAAAAAGGTTTTTCGTTTTTAACTTACAATCTTTCTTCACACCTTCCAAAAAAAAAATTAACAATCAGTCAATTTGATATTTCTGATAAAATAAAGTGGAGCGAGACGGAGAATTATCAGGCGAGGAGAACCCTCATCCTGCTCCTCTTGGCATTTATGAATAATTGTCTTTTGTATGAATGAAAAATGGTTTATTAAATATGCATAAATTATAAATTTCCAAAATACACGCCATTTATACTTCATGATTATTCGTCTGCCCGAAATTTTATATGTTTTACAGGTACAGTACAAATAAAGACTTTATAACAATTACATATACATGAATAACTGATAAATAATAAAACAACTAATACAATATAAAATAATAAATATTTTGAATAATTTATGTCTAAGAAATAATAATAAAGGAAAATAAGGGAAATCATAAACATGAATAAAACTGACCATAAATAAATTAGACGGATCATTGTTTATGCTGGATGTAGCAAATTAAAACGGTGTATCCACGCATGTCGAGCAAAACCGACAATTTTACGACATTCGTTCACAGAGGGAGCATTTAGAAGAGAAATTAGGATATCATTTCGAACCGGGCTAGTTCCAAGAAATTCGATACGAATTTGACCAAGCATTGAACACTCAGCCAAAAAATGGAACAGGTCCTCCTTTACTGGTAGGTTACAGAGTGGACAATCCGTATATTCCCTGTCAAGCCATGGGATGTAATTCAAATAAAGGAGTTCACACCTGAGCTTGAACAACCAACTCAACTCGCGTCCAGTCAAATCCCAACAGCAGCCATCCACGAATTTCAAAATTTTAAAAATAGTAGGTATCTTTTTAATTTGTCATGAAATCGTTTGTAATGGATTCATATGTTCGTTAACAATCGACATACCAAGGCTAATGTGTAAGGTTGCAAGTTGCTAACTTATCAAGGCATTTTTTGCAAATGTCCTGAATTTTTTGCTTTAAAGGTTTCAGTCTTTTTAGATGTTCCAAATATCTGTGATGCCTCAATCCAAATAGGTTTTAGTAAGTAAATGTGCGTGTATATGTCCAATTTTTGTTTAAATTATTTTATTTTCCTCCCTTCCTTTCCTATCAGGGAATGCGAGTGGTTTCTGCAGTCGAGGGTCACTTGTGCTAATTATAATTAAAAATCCAGGGCTGCAAATAAGCTATTCAGAATTAAATCTTATGCTGTGCATTCTTTCCTTGAATTTAGCCTTCATCCTCTTCTGTCCATCCAAAGAAGAAGTGGTCTGGGTAAACAATGTTTCTCCACCCATATATAAATTCCTTGAAGTGGGATACATTTTCTTTACTAATAAGCTGGAACTCATTTTCCGTTAAAACGCACAGCTTTCCTCATCAGTTTGGTCCTCAGTGTCTCATAGGCGATGCAGGCTATAATAGTTTGTTTTACGGTCTCCGGTACTTCGCAGCTGGGACATGGAGGATTGATGTTCTCACGAGTAACGAGTTTTGCTTTGTTTTAGTTTTGAGTGTTTCCAGAGAAATTAATGTAGAAATGAATGTCTTAGTCATCGATTTTTTTACTTTCCTACCTATACTAGGTAAGGAAAGTATTCCAATTGGGTGAAATTTCCGACATGCGGTTTTCGACGGATCTATACGTTTCAGAGCCCCCTGTGTCCGAAAAACACATTTTTAGTCATTGGTCTGTCTGTCTGTCTGCCTGTCTGTTCCAAGATTTTCTCGGCAACTACTGAACCGATTTTGTTGCTTCTTTTTTATTTTGTAGGGTTTTGACTACTGATGCCTGTGACAGAAGTTCGGTGCTCTATGCGCAATAGCTTGCGCACAATAAATGAAAAACATGTTTTTCTATAGACTGTTGCGCAAAAACGGCTCTAACGATTTTGATAAAACTTTCCTCTAATGTTCTAAACATTGTTCTTTCAATTTTCGTATATAGACTAAATTCCCGTAAAAATTCAGGAAAAAAAGTTATAAAGAAAAGAAAAATGTTATGGGGCCTAACTCCCTAAGTATATAATATACGGTAAAATTTATAATAAAACTTTTGAAAGGTAATTAAATTACCAACAAAACAAAAAAAAAATCATCGGAATCGAACCAGTATTAGCGATGATACAGCTTATTCTATTTTTTACACATTTTTTTAACTTATTACTTTCCTACCTATACTAGATAAGTAAAGTATTGCAATCGGGTCAAATTTCCGACATGCGGTTTTCGACGGATCTATACGTTTCAGAGCCCCCTGAGTCCGAAAAACACATTTTTAGCCATTGATCTGTTACAGTTATTCAATTTCCAATGTAAGATTACGGTTTCATATCGTGGTGTCAGAAAGGGGTGAATGGGGGAATAAAGATGACTAAGTGAAAGTAAGAAAATCTGTTGCCTGCATCATACAATCTTCACTATTTCCTCTACTTTTAACAGAAATTATTGTTTGACAATACTAAGCTATGACAAAAATTTTTGATCAGCAATTAGGAAGTATTGAAATTTTTACACTGATCTACCTTAATTCGGTTTACATTGCTTTAGTTTATCAAATAAATCGTATTAAAATCTTATGTTTGATCAATTTTCAGGAAAATGTATCTAGTTCAACTCTTTTTTGTTTCTTCATGAACATATGTAAAGATATAAAAATTTTTCTGAAATAGGTAGGAAAGTCGTGTGAGTGGACACACCAGATTTTTTTTTCTTGGTATGCCATTTTTTGGTCAAAAGTCAGACCAACGTATCTGTCTGTAGAATCTGTATATTGTCAACAAACAAACTTGAGTACATGTTGCATTTCGAAGAGTAAACCTGATATGATGTGATTTGTCTCAATTTATTTGCATTGGCCAAAATATCACAATTTAATGATTATTATTTATGTGATACCGTGTCACCCCGTGAGTGATTATTATTTTTAATGGCATAAATAAACTTCAAAGATTAATTAAAATTTTTATTTATGATTAAAAAACAAATATAATAATTATTACATGACTAGCTGACTCTTGCGAATACTCCGCACAAACCTAATATTTGCATCTGATTTTAATTCTTTAAGGGCTCAGCTCAACTTCCATCCAATAATCATTTACACGCAAAGGTTTAATACATATCTTTAGTGAGTTAACCGTTCATAAATATGATTTACTCCCTGCCATCGTTTAACCATTGCGTTTCTTTAAATTTATTATACGAATATTAGCTTTTTCCTTCACTGGATTATGATAAACCGACAAAAACTTCTAAACATTGCTTTGAACATCTGATGACGGTAAAAGACAAAAGGCTCAAATTCTGAGGAAGGAATAGTTAGACCATCAGGATGTATGTTACTTTATTATTACAAAAAAATTAAAAATGTATTTTCAAAATGATAAACTTCAATAACAAAGATTTAAAAGTAAAACCTAATGTAATTACAGCACATTGACAAACATTCCAGTAAGTGTTTAATGGAAGACTCATTTATAAAAATAAAATTTAAATTTAATTAACTTAAAAAAATAACTTTTGAAATTTAAAAAAATAATTACTTATTGATACATCATTTACTGTACCCCGGTAAAAAGAGAAAATTCCCATATGCAACAGAATCTTTGTAGTATACCAAATACTAAATGTACAGAACGCTAAAACTCTGCACCAAATGGTCCAATTTAATATTTTTACTTTCCTACCTATACTAGGTGAGAAAAGTATTGCGATCAGGTCAAATTTCCGACATGCAGTTTTCGACGGAAATATACGTTTCAGAGCCCCATGAGTCCGAAAAACACATTTTTAGCCATTGGTCTGTCTATCTGTGCCAACATTTTCTGATTCGGAAGTACTGGACCGATTTCGTTGCTTCTTTTTTTATTTTGTAGGGTTTTGACTACTGGTGCCTGTGACAGAAATTGGGTGCTCCATACTTCATGCTCCATGCTTCATGTGCTCCAGCCAATAGCTGCTATAAATTCAGGAAAAAAAGTTATACAGAAAAGAAAAATGTTTTGGGGCCTCACTCGCTAAGTATATATTCTGCGGTAAAATGTATAAGAGAACTTTTGAAAGGTAATGGATAGATGTCAGAAAGGGATGGATGAGAGAAAAAAAATATGAAGAGAAAGTGAGAAAATCTGTTGCCCGCATCACACAAGCTTCACTATTTTCGTAACTATTAACAGAAATTATTATTTGACAAAATTAGGCTATGGCAAAAAGTTTTTCATCAGCAATATTAGAGGATATTGAAATTTTTACACTGATCTACCTTAAGCCGGTTTAGATTGCTTTAGTTGATAAAATAAATCGTACTCAAATCTTCTCATTGATCAAATTTCAGGAAAATAAATCTAATTCAATTTTTATTTATTTCTTGATGGACATATGTAAAGATATAAAAACTTTTCTGAAATATGTAGGAAAGTCGTGTGAGTGGACACACCAAATTTTTGTAGAGAATTTACTAAATTTTCAAATACTCACGTGCAATGGACCGAAAATTGTGTACTTTTCGAGTTATTCGTTAATTATTAATTCATTCGTAACGTCTCGATTCGTTGAGGTTTGAAACCTTCCACTTTTATTCAAGTCCTAGTATAAAATTGGGAATCAAAGTTGTGATATTCCCTTTCAATTGATACCCCATTCGTCAAAAATCCTGAACGCCCTGCCCACGCATTACATTAAAACATGGCGGGTTCTTAGGATGCAGTTCGAGTTGCTAACTTGTGCAGGAAAAAAATATGAAAACTCACGTTTCCGAACGCATCTTCTGGAGAAATTACACAAAAGAGCCTATTTTGATTGTTTTATTAAGGATGTGAACATTTTAGTTAGTATAACAAGCAACCTATTTTATAAAGTAATATTGAAATGTATCTTTAAGATATAGGCATACATCATCTATATTTACTATACAATACAATACAACATTCCACGTCATATACAATAATAAAAGATTAATAAAAGCAATCTATAAGAGAAGATGGAGCAACCCCCAGAGAAGGGCGGCTAGGGACGAGGAGGTGGGCGTGGCTTGGCTAATTGAATCAATCCTATTGGCGAAGAGACGGGTGTGTGTGCGCAGTATTAAAACGGCCCCACCCATTGGACAATGGGAGCAATGGGATGAGAGGGAGTGGCTAATTAGCCGCCACTGGGATTATGGAATTTTAATTAAAAGCCCCAGCCGGCGGGGGGAGGAGAGGGGGAAGAGGGGCCATTGTTCCCCGCAACAATGGCCGCCTACTTCGCTGGGGATAACCCGGCTCCGGGGATTAGTCGCTCTCTTTGTCTGCCGAGCAAAGGCAAACAATTAACCGCAATCCTCTCCCTCTATCTCGGTCAAAATCTATTGTTCTACCTTTTGTTTAGTTTTAGCTTTATCTCTCTCTATGTTTTTGTTTCGTTTCGTTTTGTTATGCTTTGTTTGTCTGTTTGTTTTTTTTCCTAAAACCATGAAACATTTCAAATCTATATTGCTGGCGTGTATAAGAACACGCAACAAATTAGCCGGTTCCATAATTTTTTTCTTCTTTCTTCCTCGTTTTTATTTTTGCCGGAGTGAAATAGAAGAAAAGGGCCATTTAAAATGTTTCGGCCCGGTTGGCAGCAAAGGGCTCATGCTAGAGATCTTAGAACAAAGAGGCCCTCTTGTTATTCCAGGCAAAAATTAATCTTTATTCGCAACAGTGGTATTAAAACAGTACTCAGCCTTTTACTCAAAAGAAAAAATCCTAAGGGAAAAATTCTATGTTTTAATTAAATTTAATTAATTAATTGTACATTACGGTTTATACTTCAAAACCAGATAACATCTTGAGAATGATTTACTTTGAATCGGATATATATATAGTGGACGCGGTAGCGGATCCAGGAATTAATGGATTTTTAAAAAAATATATAACAGTAATTACTCTAGACGAAAAAGAAAGATTATATGTAAAATGACGTTTAGATGGTTCTTGAAGACCTGCACGAAAAAATAATAATAATAAAATAAAAACATCAATTGTGGATTGATGCTTGACTATAGTGAATAATTGCGCAGAAGAATGGTTGGGGTGATCAGTCAAAATAAAAAAATAGTAAAAATAAATAATTATATTTATTTTTATATTTGCCGACGCTTCGACGCGAAGTTCAGGCCTTCATCAGGGCTAAGAAAAAGCCAGATAACAATAGGAATGAGAAACTATAAACATTGAATAATAAAGAATTAAGTTAAAAAGGTGAAAGGTATTATAGATAAAAAATGTAGCTAGAATTAACTTAAAAGTAAAATAAAGTACATAGAGTGAACATTAAAGTAAAATAAAGTAATTTCATTTTCATAATTGGTAAATGGTTGACTGTCGTGGATAATGAGAAGAATAGTTGGGGTGGTCAGTCAAAAAAGAAGGCAAAAATAAATGATAATATTTATTTTTACATATGCCGACGTTTCGACCTGAAGTTCAGGCCTTCATCAGGGCTGTCTCCATAAGTGTATTCTCCCTGCAACACTTATTAATTTCATTTTCATTTTCTCTGTTTTACATTTTTTTCTAAAATTATCATTTCTCATTTTATATATTATCTTATCTGGATTATGTTTGTTTCATTAGTCCGTACTTTGTTATCGTTATTATTTATTTCTAAGTTCTCCGTTACTTTTATTATTCTACATACTTTATTTTACTGTAATATTTACTCTATCTACTAACATCAATTACAGGAATATTAATGCTTTCAGAGCTAAATTTTCAATATTCCATTCTTGAAACGTACTAATACTTAGTAGCTGTAAGTAAGTTATAATTTAAAAAGAATACATAAAAAAATAAGGTCCAATAAACAAAAATATATATATTTTTATGATATATTTCTTAAACTTGAGTGACTGAGATTTCTTGTAATGGCGTTCCTAAGTATGCCTATCTATGTTGGAAGCCATTTATCACACTGAGGAACTTTTGCCTACCTTATCCGGAAGAAACCTTTGTAATCTGTAAATCACTTGGCAACATCCGTTACTGGGATGGTTATAGGGCATTGAGGGAATGTTAGTGCTTCAAATGTCAATGAGTTAATTGCATCAATCTTGAAGAAATGAAAAATTTCTTTAGAAATTTTAACTTGTAACACCACCTCGGGAAAAATTTTCAGAATCAAAAAATATAAATAAAATTAAGAGTGTCCTCAAAACTACGTAAAGCTATTAAACTATTAAAACCTTCTTTTTTTTTTTTTTTTTTTTTTTTGTATTTGCAGGAAACAGTGTCTGATTGTAGTGTTCAAAGTATTGGAGCACGATTCGAAAATTCTTGTGGATAATTCATAAGCTCCAAGTAACATTAAAAATTTGTCTCACGTTCATGAAATTTAAAAAATGTGAAAAAAAATATAACTTTTTAAAGTTTTTGTAACTGAAAGATAATAGAAATCTGAAACTTGGATGATCGGATTTTCTTGTAATAATGTACACATGTCTACTTGGGCAGCCTTTTATCTTCCTGGGAAATTTTAGCCTAGCTGGGCAGAGTCTTCAGTAATAGCTATTACTCAATTCAATTAGCTCAATTCAAATCCAATTCATTTACATTTTAGTGTGGTATGACTGAAATACTTCATTTCAAAAGTAACACAACAAAAAACTGGTACTTCCTCTCATTTGTGAGTCATTTTATTTTCAGATTCAGAGCTCATGGTATATGAAATACAATTTTCTTAGTTTAATAATAAAAAGATTTTTAAGGGTAAAAATAAGCATAATTTGTTTAGTATTCTTTATTTAAGTCAATTTCCTTTTTTTTCTACATCTTAACGTTTAATTTTAGTGATTATTCAACCAGTATACAGTAGATTAATACAGTCCACAGTGTAAAGAACCAGCCCAAATCATTTAAATATGGATCTGTGAGTAATATTCATCGCGCATTAAATTAGCGAAATCAGACAAGTATTATTTTATTTTCGGACGCGCTCAAAGTTTACCAGTTATAATTTATTGACTGTAAAAAGATAATCAAATCCAGTTTGTGCCTGGAAAGCTGTGAAAAAAACACTTAAGTAAACCATGAGAGAGTAAAGGGACGGTGAAAGGAGAAAGGGGCCAGATAGGAGAGGGAGCTTTGATGATGAGTTAGTTATGATTAAGATTGGCGGGGCGATAAGGAGATAGCCTTTGATGAGGAGGCAATCAAACGCCATCAAAGGCCCTTCAATGACTCGGACTAGGTTAGCTCCCCCTTCAAAGGGTTTTCATCAACGCCCGCCATCTTCATTATCATTACCAAAGGGAGTTTCCTTAATTAGCCATTAACGGAGTTTTCCTTTTTTCATCCTTAGGCCTTGGCTACTCCCCCCTCTCCTCTGGCGGAGGGGTCCATGGTTTGATTAGTGATAATCAGCCTTAATTGTTAAGGTACAAAAATCAGAGCTTTAAAAATGGAGGAGCTCAGAGGAACAACACGATGTTTGACAAGTAAGTATATTATTTATTTATAAATTATGAAAATAAAATGCTGATATAATCATAAGTTTTATTATAACTTTAAAATTATATTTTTTTAAAATCAGAAAACTATGTTCAATAAATAAATACACCTATCCTTCCTAATCAAACTTAAGGCTCATCCAAATCCACTAGTCCCTTTCGATTCCTGACAATCCTACCAGGCATCTCAAAAGAAAATGATTTTGGCATCTTCTAATTTAGAAGGAAATATGTCAGTGTAAATATACTACATCACGTTTAGTTGTATTTTTAGTTGATACAGTTGTAAATTATAAAAAATATATAAATAAGTATCTTTGATCAGAACCTCTCCTGGAATAACCATATTACCCGAAAATCAATAACTGTCCTTATACAACTCATGAAATCCCATGATGTATTCTAAAAAAAAAACAGATAACTCCTTGTGACCTCCCTTGTTATTCCACACTTCTTACTTATGGAATAGCTTCATAAGATTCATCTTTGGGATCTCAGGCGTTCTCATCTTTCATGGAGTTACACCGAGTTGAAGTGGATCTATCCTAGTCACTCCATCCTTCTTGGTGTTTTCATTTTCCAAATCCTCAGCACCAAAAATTCTACCTACATCCTAGAGCTTCTTTACTCTACGTCCCTGTATACATTCGCTTAGTACCATATCTCAACTTATAGATCTAGATCCAAATCTATTCTAACCAAAATAAGAAGTTCGTTTCAGTAAAATAAAATTCGACTCTCCCTTAACGGATACGAACGTGCGTCGCTGCTAAACTCAAGAATGTTGAAGTTGACGCTCGGCCAACATGACCTCGAACGTGGTGTCCGTATCTATTTCTGACAACGTTACTCATCTCTCTTAAATTTTCTTCTTTGCTTCTCGTTCCACGTACGTGATATGGGATATTCTTGGCCGCCCTTGCGTCTTCGTCTGATGCTTCCATCTTCGGTTGAGAGACTTATAATTTAGCTGTCATAAGTTGTTAATTTTTGTAATACATTTTGGAATCTGTCTCTTGTGTTCATTATTAAGTATGTTGTAAGCTCGTTTTTCTGGTGGAAGTCTGTCAGTTTGCCTGTCTGTCATTTTGCGGGCTCTCCTCTTCGTTAAAATAAAATCTTATATTTTAGGAATACATTGGTAACAATTCAGATTTTCTAGGCCTTTCAAGTGGTGAAGAAAACTTACGACCTTACTTAAATATAAATTTTTACTCAAAAAGAGCTAGTTAAAATCTGATTTAAATATATTATGTGGGCTTAAGTCAATAAAGGGTATTGTGTTTTGTCACCCAATAAGCGCTACCTAAATTATTTTCCAAGACATTAAAATAATAAAAGAAAATTGTAAGCAATTCAAGAATGAAAATTAAATGTATTTTATAATTTTGATTTGCCAAATTTAAAAATAAATATTTCACTTATAGCTTAATCATAATTTTTTTTTTTTAATTTAAAGATAGCTTAAGTTATAACTTATAGTTTAAACATGTTCAAATCCAAAATGGTATTTGAAAAAATATTATTGGTATTCAGGTAACTTGTGATAAATGCTTGAGCATCTTTAATGATTAACTGCAGTGGTAGCTTTAGACATACCCGCCCCAAGTAACGACTCTCTTCCCCTAAAAATATTAAATTTATTTCTTAAGCGGTTTTATATTATGTAACAATTGAATTTTATTTCATTAAATATTTATCTTATGCAGTTACTTTATTAAAATGCTAAAATTAACTCATTTAATACGATTTGTATTTTTTTTTTAAATTAAATGCCTTAAAGGCCGGTCCACACGCTCCGTTTTGCACAACGTTTTGTCTGCGCAGTCTTAAGACGGAATGAAAACGTTGCAATTTGCAGAGCGTCCACACGGCACAGACATATCCGTATATTTTGCTCAGTTTTGTGTGAGATCGCCATGGAGGAGGTACTACTCTGGTCGATTTTCGCGATGTGTATTGTTAAAAAAAAAAGATTGGAACATCTCAGAAGAACCCGGCGTTCAAAGTGGTCGCGGAAGTGGCTTCTAAAAAGGCAGCACTTTTCCCATATCAAATTAATGCGTGAATTACGTGATGAACCTATTGGCGGAACTACTTGCGAATGGACATTGACACATATACTTATTTATTGGAATTGGTGACACCGCATACCAACAAAGAAAATACTTGTATGAAAACAGCAATATCAGCACATAAAAGGCTAACAGCAACTTTAAGATTTATTAGCTAAAATTTCATACGCCTCCGCCTACTTATTCCTGTCACTGTATTCTTTTGATTTTACACGCCAAATGCACGAGAAACTTTCATACAGAGCAATAAAATCAGTTAAAAACTCCCTAGAACATTGTCGAAGGTCAGCCATTGTCGCCCGACGGATTGAAACTGAGTAGCAAAACGGATCGGAAAACGGTGCTACCGTCCACATGCGCCGACTTGCCTGCGCAGTTCAAGGAAATCTGAGCTGTCTGGCTCAGTTTTACTAAGACTGTACCGTCTTCCAAATGGATTCAAAACTGCACTGTTTTCCAGTCCACACGCAACGTTTTGAACTGCGCAGACAAAACGTTGTGCAAAACGGAGCGTGTGGACCGGCCTTAAGACCGGCACTGCTTAACTGTCGCATAAATCTTGAATGAAACACCCGAGAATAGCTTATTTTACTTTATTTTAAGTCTGGTTATCAGTTGAAGTGTGATAACTCTAAATTTATAATATATTGAAAAACATAATAATAACTTGGATTTATCTTATTTACAAATACAACTTTTTATTCTCAAGTTCGAGATTTTTCAATTCCTTTGTGAATTCTTTTCTTGTAATCCATTTTAATTTTTTTTAAATAGTAACCATATGATGAAAACCTAATAATAATAATAATAACATACTAACTAATAATAACATTCTCCGCGC
This sequence comes from Nezara viridula, assembly GCA_928085145.1. Taxonomy (NCBI): domain Eukaryota; kingdom Metazoa; phylum Arthropoda; class Insecta; order Hemiptera; family Pentatomidae; genus Nezara; species Nezara viridula. The sequence goes on along the minus strand of OV725080.1, from coordinate 59,243,021 downwards.
ATTAGTGAAATTCTTTTTTTTTTTTTTTTTTATTTATAATATTTATAACTGTATTAATATAAATACATCAAGCAAATGTGTACACAGAAATATAATCACGTGAAAACGCTTGCTAGGAAACTACCCACTGGTAGCACTCTAATAATATGTCTACTAAAGCAGATCACGCGGCCATCTTCTTTTCAGATGCCTCAGAGGATTATCAGGAATTGAAGAAGAAGCAAGGTTAGAAACCAGAGAATTCGGATGATTGGGAAGTTTATTATGGAATGATAGGTATCTGGATTGGGCCAAATCGAAAATATATGGAACATTAAGGTCTTTATGGATTATTTTATTTGTGACAAAATAAGGAGTATTAAGAATTTTACGAAGGATTTTGGATTGTTGGGATTGGATACGAGAGGAACTCCAGGGTTTAGGGGAGCCCCATAGCTCAACTCCATAAGTCCAAATAGGTCTTATTATAGTCATGTATATGAGTCTTTAATAATAAATTTGAAGCTTAGATTGTTTGTCTAGTAACTGCTGGAGTAAGCGGAAACGTGGAGCTGTTTCCTGTCGTTTTAGTCTAGTATGAGGATTCGAGGAGGACATTTGTCCAGGTGGAGTCCTAGGTATCGGATATGTTCAACAGGGATAAGTGGGGTGTTATTAAAGGATACTGTAGGACAAGAAGTCATAGGTTTACGACGAAGGATAAAGGTGATTTGATGAGATTTATTGGAATTTATTTTAATCCTCCAGTTTTGACACCATTCTTCAAAGGTTATGATGTGTGATTGAAGAGTTTGGGATGCTATTGATGGATCGTTATTAACTGAAAGAATACATGTGTCATCGGCATACGTGGTGATGACAGTGTTAGGATGGGTTGGGATGTCAGCTGTATAAACTGTGTAAAGGATAGGACCAATGATACTACCTTGAGAAGCACCAGCAGATTGAGAAATGAGGGATGAATAGGCATTATTGTGATTTACTTTGCAGTTTAACGAAATTAAAATATGTTTTTAACAGACCCCAGAAATGGATTGTACTAGCGACTGTATTTAGCACACGAATTTTAAATTATTTTGTCAACTTCAGCACACTTAAGAGGTTTAATATGATGCTGATAGAAGACTGACTGCTGTAATAGCAGGTGCTTTGAGAGATGCTATCGGGCAGTTGACTGCCCAAAGAGGGAGCAGTCGCGCCCCGCTGAGGATAGGGGTACATCTGTCCCCGTCCCGGGCAGTGGACTGTTTTGGCAACATATTGTACCACTACAAATCTAACTGATAACACCAGCTTCTTTTCTCTACTTCAAAGGAATTCCTTTCAATAGGTTCAGTGGATTTTGTAATGAAGCTCTTCTAGTTGATCCGGAAGTTTAGTATATACGATGAATAACGTCTTCATTTTCTCCAGAACTGGTAGAAATGAGTCTTCATACATTAATATACAATTATCAATAGTATCACGCTGTATCGATTTATATTTTCTACGTTTCATTTAAACTCGGACAATCATTTTAGGTACAATTAGCAAGTCAAAGTAATTTTCTTTGAAAATTTTTTAACAAAAAAACAAATACAGGATTGAAGTATGAAAAATCTAAAAAGATTTACCGCCCGAAATAATAGGCCAATCTTCATGAAAGGTATAAGAATACTGTCATGCACACTACTATTCCACGTAAGTGATGTGACACAAGCCGAATAGACAAAGAGGTGAGGACTTAACTTCGTGTAACTTAACTTGGAGGAAATATAGATCCTATATGGCCTTCTGAATTTGAACAATCATAATTTCTTGATCTAAACCGATTCACTCTCACTTTAATCCATATATATGTATTTCAACTTAATTTAAAAACAAAAGAAAAAAATCATTTTCTCTCTATTATATAAAAACATTATTAGTCACTTTCATATTTTATTTTATTTTATTATTAGAATTGCAGGTGATAACGGGAACTCAATTTATTAGGCAATTATTTTAAAAATTATACAGCTGTTAATTTAATTACACATGTGTTAAGCTCCTGTTATTTCCTAATCTCCTAATACAAAATAAAGGTTTCAGATTAAAAATTTGTACGGAAAATGGTATTCATCTGGAGGTGATAAATGGATTTCTCCTAGTTGACGGCAATTAATTTTTGATCTAGACATCTCGTCTTAATCACAATATGTTAATTATTATATTATATATAATATTATTTATATTATATTCTGATATAATTATAATCATTATGAAATATAAAGGGAAGCACAATATAACGTACAATGAAAATAGACATAAAAGGCTCAATTATAATTTTAGCAATCATTATTGTTGGGTATATATGAAGCTGGACAAGTTGAATATATATTATGGTTACAAATTGGCAATAAGAATAATTATAATTATATAATAATCTAAATTGGCAATAAGGCGCGATGTATAATATTGATTTTTAAATAAATTAAAAAATTGTTCGAACTGTGGTTTCGTTCAGTTTATTTTAAAGTTTATCAAAGAGTAAACCTGAGATTTGTCTTGATTTAGTCAGATTTCACAAAGTTTAAACAAGTCATGTAATTTTGTTAAATATTAAAACGTACATTGTTTCTTGTTAAAATTTGATGTTGAGGTTGTATGTAATACAAAGTAAAGGAGCGAGTAGCTAACTTTGTGATAATCCTGCCGAGACAGGCCTTATAGAAGATACTTCTGACCCGTATCGGACGTACGAAAATCTGTCAAAAAGAAAGGATTGTAGAATTAGGTAATAGGTAGATGGAAATACTGTATTGAGTTTTAAAGAAAACAATGTTGCTTAAGTCAGTAAAGCACTTATAGTTAGTTACGCTATAAAAACAATTCAAGGTGAAATGAAGAAAGGTAAGAATCGATTTCTATAATGGATAGGCAGGTTTAATGTTAAAAAATTAAAAGGTTATTGTACCAGTAATGAACAGTCTTCAACTTATTAAGAAATAATAGGCCATATACGCACAAGAAACAGTACAGATATGAGTAGATTTGCAGTTAGAACACTTAAGAGGGTGATGTCCAAACCTCTAGTGATATCATGACACAATAGACGATTGCCAGTTCATATTTTAATAGAGTAAGGCTATATTTATTTACTAGTTTATTTCAGGAAGGCTCCTTATTACTTTACTTTAGAATTTAACTTTGAAATTAATTCATTTATCTATAGTATGTCATTTCTTAGTTCAAAACTGTGCAAAATATATATGTATATTTAATTATATAAAAGACTACTGCAGCACTTACTAGACAAACGATCTAAGCTTTCAATCAATTATAAACGACTCGTATATATGACAATAATAAGACCTATTTGGACTTACGGAATTGAGCTTTGGGGCTCCACTAAACCATCGAATTCCTCTCGTATCCAATCCTTACAATCCAAAATCCTCAACGCTCCTTACTTTGTCACAAATAAAATCATCCATAAAGACCTTAATGTTCCATATGTTTCCGATCTGGCCCAATCCAGATACCTTTCCTTCCATAACAAACTGCAGAACCATCCGAATCCTCTCGTTTCAAACCTTGCTTCCTCCTCGATCCCTGATAACCCTCCGAGGCGTCTGAAAAGAAAATGGCCTCGGGATCTTCTAATATAGAACTTTAACTTGAGTTCTACCAATGGGTAGTTTCTCTTCATGTTGTTACATGCCATGTTACCAATTTCTCATTTACTTATTGTATGCTCTATGTAATACAGTTGTAAATTCCATTAAAATAATAAAAATAAAAAAAATATATATATATATATAAAACCTATTGACTCCTCCTGAGTTTCTATTATTGGTGCAATATAATCCTAGGCATTTCTTAAAGAAATAATTAATTGACTATAAAAAAAATCGATAAAAGAAAACATTTTTCGTCAATTAACAAAAACTCACCTTAAGAACTAAAGCTGTGCTTCACATAAATGTTAAAATTTTCTCTAAAAGTGGCTATTACCGATAAATTTCCTTAAATAAAAATTAGACATGATCAATGTACGTTAGTGTGCTAAAGAGTACCCAACGGAAAAATAAGAGAGAGAGAAAGGTTCAATCTGATGGATCGAGAACTGCTAAGATTAAGTTATCGAGAAATAAGATTATAATAGAATGAATCAATATTTTATACTTAATTTTATGGTAATCAATTTTTTTTATTTTTACCATATAAAACTTTTCATTTTAATATACTTTTATTTAATGATTCAGCCATGGGGCATAAAAAAATTTAAAATGTAAGTAATACATTTTTAATATTAATAGCTTCACGAGTTAATATGATATTTTTGTATAAAATAAAATAAATGGGAAAAACACAATATTTTAAAATATCTCTTACAATTAATCTATTTTTTAAACCTCGAATTGATTTTGAATAATTATTTATCTAGCCGTTTAGAAAAGGAATTTGGGAAAGATTTTTCAACTGAATACAGATTTCGCTTGTGAGCCGTTATTTATTTGAAAAATAAATCTAAATATTTAAGGCTAGTTTAATTAGCATGCAGTAAAACTGAGGAAATTAGAAAAAATCTAATTACTTCATTTTATATTAAATTATTTATGATTAATACAATTATGATATAACTATTTGGCTCGTGCGAATAATTCGCAGAACAATTTTGTTTAGTGAAGAAATAGCAAAACAATATGAAAATAAGTAGTTGCTATGTACTATGTAAGGAAGGAATTAATATTTTTTCCTTGGTCGATTACAATATTCAATTTAAATTTTTGAGTTATTCGCAAAGAAAGTTTCTTTTCCTTCATAACTTTTTTCGAGAAATTTCGGGGGGATAGGACTATTTTTCGCATGTGAAGGAGAAGAATATCTTCAAAATGAGTGGTCAATCATTGGATTTGATGAAGACTTGACGAAGTTATGGCGTACCGACAAAAAAAAAACACCTTTTAGAAATATATATGATTGAAGTCGAATTGCGGAAGAATATCACTATACAAACCCGCATGACCTATAGGTTTTCCGTTGTCAGATTTTCTTGAGTCTGGGAGCCGAAGTGAAATTTTATTTGCTTACACTACCCAAAAGCAAAACATCTTCCGTATAGAAATTAGCAAATTTCTATTCCATTTTGGTTAAAAAAAAGCTAAACACCTGTATTGCTGATAGCAGGGTTAGATGGAAATAGATACAAAAAAGTTATAAAAAACTAATTTAACCTATAAAAAGTTTAGTTGAAGATATTACATCCGGCTATTCGTTTGGTTGAAGCACGTAATTATTTTTCTGTCACATGAGCTGTAGATCAACTATGGGATCAGGAGACCATCCTAGGGCACACTCAGCCTTCATAAAGAGGGCAATATTAATTAAACAACTGCTTAAGGAGGAAAACCTGGCAATTGAGTGTGATGTCGGCCCTCCGCAGAACTGACGGCTTTGAAACAGTGCTTCCATACAAAGTACTAAGTAAACGTAAGAGGGCCATGAGATGAAATTGTATATGTTTTTTTTCTTGATTTTTTATTGGAATACTGAAAAGATGTTAGACCCAATGTTAATGTTTTTTTTAACAGGATTTCTATTTTGCTTAAGGGCAACATAATTTATGACACCAAGAATAAGAAAATAAGTGTGCTAAATAGTACCATTAATAAGTAAAAGAAGAATATTTTCGTAAAAAGCTACTCCGATTATATCATTATCATTGAAGAAATCCAAAAAAGTTAAAATGAATCGGTATACGATTGAAATATCTTAAACTCGATAGCGTTTTCATAAAAAATTGCTTGTCTATATATATCCTTAGCTCTATCCAGTTTTCCAACAGTGATATTTCCGAACCTTTACAACCAAAAAGCCATCTTATCTTTTTGATTTGTTTACACCTTGCTCCTCTGCCCATTCGTTTAACACTGAATCCTAACACATAAACCTATTTATTCATTTTCATACAACTGTTTCCTTTCATATCCTTTGTCATGTGTGCTTGTTTTGGAATTCCTTACCCACTTCCTTACGTAAATCATCTGGCTTAACCTCATGTAAATACCATTTATTTTTCCACTTCCTCAGTAATAAATCTACCGAACACATGTAAGAATAAAAATTTCGTATTTAAGAGCTTCTACTCACATTTTACTGTTTTTTTTTTTTACAGATACATATATATTATCTATAATGCTGATCAGTATAAATGTGTGAACACACTCAAATATATTCATCTACAATTTAATATTATTACTAGTGCTTTATTATTTTAATATAGGGTTAGGTAATTATATTACTATATTATATTAATTATATTTTTTTATTGTGTTTTTAATGGCAACCAAATTTACTTTTCTTTCAAGTAAGAATATTTATCAGATATATGAACCTTTCAGTTGACAGAATGACTAACTCAACATCACAATTTCAACATTTTTTAGTAATGTCATTTTAGTGATGTTTCTAGTTGGAAAATTTATGATATCTGGTTCCAGTGAATAAGTTGATTCCACATTATTCTTAATATATTATAAACGGAGTTAAGTCATTTCTTTTTCTTTTAACTTGCAGGGAAATTTTTAATACGGTTAGTTGACAATTTATACTTCCTTTAACATTTTTCTTCCGTCACAATATCTTTAAGTCAACGTTTCGGGAAATACTTTTCCCATCTTCAGAACCTTTATAAACATCAACTATATGAATGAACAAATATATGAATATGGCACATTAACCCACTTAGCTGTAATTACAAGGAACTAATTAAGTTTATTATGGAAGTAGAACAATGGACAGAGATGAAGAGAGGGGAGGAGGAGTTGATTACAGTAGGGTTTGTAATGGCCGGCTCAAGGGGATTCCCTCGCTTTAATTAGCATAATTGTGGCTTGTTCAAAGCGAATCATCTCCGCCCATCCCCTCCCCCCTCATCTACTAGCCAACGAGATCACCTCTTCCTTTTTCTATGTCCCTCCGCTAATTATACATTATACCAGATTAAATAAAAGGGCCATACATAATGGACGGGCCTTGTATCATATAGTTATTTCATACATCAGCGGTTCATCTTCAAACTCAAGGTCTATATACCCCTTCAAAAAAATTTCTGTATGTAACAGGGTTCCAAATCCTCTTCAATTTGAACTTCGTTGAGAGAACTACAATAATATTGCATGGCTGCTCAACAGTGTCCAGTTGCTAAATCACGCAGCATACTTATCAGTCCAAGAGATATCATTTAAAACAAAAACAAACGAGTTAGTTGGAACCATTTGATAATAGCAAATATGTTTAAAAATACCTGTGTACAGAAACGAATTAGCAAAAGCAATGATTAATATTTGTGAAATGGAATGAAATGAAAATATTTTTATATATTTTGAGAAAATGCTTGTGTGGCCATACATTAAATTAAATATTTACAAAATAATATCTAATTAAAAATAATAATATAGCAAGAAAAATAAAATAACGTAAGTAAACATGCTTTCTGGTCTGGTTAAAAAGTTCTCTTATGATCATTTCGTGATCAGTAGGATTGGGAAAGTAGTAGGTGCTTAAATAGGAGAGATTTAAATGAGGATACTGATTGTGCATGTCGGATAGAAGGGATAGAATTTCATAAGGAGACGGCTTGAATTACAAAGGATTTGTCAAACGCAGCAGTTCGGTGAGGAGGAGGATAGAGGTCAGAAGTACGGGATCTGGTGGGACGGGATTGAATGGAGGATTTGAATTGTAGGCTCTGAAGAATATAAGAGGGTCGCTGACTTCTAATGGCGTGGTATAGAAAGATAGCAAGGAAGTACTAACGGCGGTAGGATGGATAGAGCCTCTCGGTAATATGCGTATCTCTTGAGATCCCGAAGATATCGAGCAATTCATTAGGCGTTTAAGTTTGGCTTCGAGTTAAGTGGTGAGGGAGGATCTGAAGAGGAAATGGAGGAGTCTAAAATAATAGCCTCTGCTACTGTCTACATCGACTCTGGAAAATGAAATTTTAAAAAATAAATCACATCACATGACGTATGCATTTTTATCTGCTATAATCAAATTCCTCAAAGGGACGCAGTACGTTACTTTGGATTTCCATTCGACCGAAGTTGACTTGTGGCCACAGGAAAGATTTTAAACCAGTGACTGAAATTACAGGTTTTTTTTTTTCTTATTCAAACCATCAAAATCGAATAGAATTTGATGAGGAAGTTTAAACCATTGAGTAATTGGAGGAATTGGGGTGGGGTATTATTTTCAGCTAAAGGGATAGTCAAATAGAAATAAAATGCATATACATAAAATGGTAAGTATATCCATTATTGTTTTTGTTGGAACTAAATGACCTAATTGGACCTCGTGACTATATATATGTCTTTGTGAAATTAATCTAAATCGAATTTTTTTTTTTATTATTATATTTTATTGAATAATAATACAATCAGCCACTGTTGGTGGGCTATAATTATTAATGCTAGAATTTCTCATTCATACAGTATATACAAGTAATAAGGAAGTAACTATAAATATAAAAAGTAAATAAATAATACTTATAAAAAAATGTAAATCAATAGGAAAAAAAAAATAAAATAAATAAATAAACAAACAAAATAAAATAAAAACTTCTTAAACACATTCATACCTATAAATCGAAATCGAAATTAGAGGTTTAAAAAAAATCTTTGAATTTGGTAAGGTTCCTGCTTTAATCAAGCAGAAAATTAAAAAAAGAATTGTCTTCAGAATAATTTTAAAACAAGTTTGGTTCCTTGTCTGTCTGATAAACCTGCTTGCTATAACAGCCAAAAACAACTCTCATAATCTGAATTATTTTTGTTTACCGTAAACATAAAGCTAACCAGAGCGGGAATGTCGAGAATAATGCCACGAATTCGCCACGAAACAAATTTCAACCCACCCATGACGGATTCGAACCGGCATTAAATAAATTCGTTGTCCGAACCATGTGATGTACAAATAACACCTATTAACGTCACTCTGATTTTGATGAATTTTTCAGAGATTGTGCTAGTTGATGTCTGAGTATTATCAAGGTAGTGACCACTTATATTCTAATTAACGGTCAATTGAGGATGTTAAATATCATATATTTATTCAATTTTAATTTTAGCATAGTATTATCTTTTTGTTCTAAGTTATAGAATTACGATGGAATATATGTGTGCAATTTGTTCTTACATTTCAAGCATTCAGATAGTGTCCTTTTAATAATGTTATGTAGTAATAATATGCTAGAGTTGTGTATTGATAGTATTATATGACTAGTGTTATTGGTAATGGAAGAAAAGGAGAATATGCATATGTATAATGTAACAAAATAATGTTATATAAGAATTATGTCCATATGGATTGATTAGTATGCTGTGTACAAAGCAATCCTATGAAGTAGGCCAGCATTACTTACAATAAAGTATTTCTCTCTCTCTCTCTCTCTCTGGTCCCACATCAATTCTATCAAATACCATCATATACTTTTTGCAACATATGCGCATTGTAACTAAAATCTAAAACGATTGGATTAATTATAATAATAAGCTGTATTTGAAGCGAGATTATAAGCAGCGTATGAGCCAAGTAAATGTTGGTTGTGTGTACATATTAATCCATTCAGAGGATGTGGAGCGCAACTCCCATAAAACACCTTAAGAGGATTTTGGAACTCAAAGTTTGTAACCGGGCGATTGGTTTAAGAAAGTTATTAGACTACTTAAAGCCCAGGGCGAGATTTAAGATTTAAAGTTTTGACGCTTCTAGACCCAAGAGTTTTTGCCGACCTCTTTATAACATAGAAGGGAAGGGAAGGAGAGAGGGGCGGTCAGTCCGCCAATTTTCTTCAAGAAAGCAATCTCTTTTATGACAATTTTAATTTTATAGTGTAATTACATCGCTTATTAAAACAATTTTAGAACCAAAGTGTAATATTTTTTTTTCATCTTTATATTTTCATTCACACAATTCATGAGCTTGACACTAAGCAGATGTGCTGTAACTGATAATAAAAATTGACTTTTAGGCATGAGGAAAAAAATATTACCCAGCAGCACTTCTTCGTGGTCTTGATTTATTTCCTTAATTCAAGAAAGGAGATCTCTCATCCAGCTCCTCTTTAGTCGTCTCCTGATAGAAATTTCAGCTGTGGCCATGTTAATAAGTCCGTTGTGATGTCCGTGTAGTTTAAGATGAAATCTGGAATAGAGATCATGTATCTGTTGATCGATAGTTGGTTGTCGTAAGTTGTTATGTAAAGTTTTGTTGTTTACGTACCAACTGACTCCTGTTATAAGTTGTAAAATTTTGGATTGAAATGTCTGTAATTTTTATAATTGCGTCTTTTTTGTAGAACCATAAATTTGTGAGGCGTATGTTCATATGGGTTTGAGTAGGTAAGTGTATGTATGTTAATATTTTATTAATTAAGTTAAAAGCTCGAACAATGATTAAACGTCTTATAATTCGTAAGTCACTGGTCTAGAGATAAATCCAGTCCTGTTGGCATTCTATTCTAAGCACAGTCATCATCCAGAGTGAAAGTACTTACCTGAACAGGAATGAGTCTTGCATAATAACAATGAATTGGGTAATTATTTAACAAATGTGTTAGTAAAATGGAAAATTGGAAAAAAAATAACGTAATTACAAAATTGAATGTGAAAACTATATAGAATAGAAATGATATATAAGAGAGACGTCCAAAAAAATTCAAAACAAGAATCATACAACACAAAAATAATGGTAAAATTATAAAAGTATTATGAAAAAAAAAATATATATAAAACAATAGTTTTTAATTAAGTACAAAAATATACACACGTCTGCCAAGTAAGGTCAGTATAGCTTTCTCCCCATTTCCGTTGGTTACACAATTACCTATATTTTAACCTAATTACCTATATTCTTCGGGAGAAACCGTTTCCTAAATACAGTAACCTCCCAACAGCCGCGAGTTTTTATCATCAGCTAATAGAATAATGTCGTAGAGTTCCACATTTGCAAACTGGGTATATGCCTATTAGTGATTACAATAAAAAATTACAAACATAAACAATTTCCAGTGAAGCAGCTATTTATAAATTGAACATGCTTATGTACTCAGTAGGGAGTAAATAGGTTTGTTTTCACTCGTGAAATGGATGAAACAAAAATCTATGAGCAAATTCAATTTTTTGTTTATTTGATGTTAACGAAACCGACATTTTTTAAGTCAGTAAAAAAAACTAAATTTAGGAGGAATATTAAAATATGAGTGAAGTTTACAAATTCCATGAAAAGAACACTTACTTAAAATTTATTAATGAAAGCCTACATCTTACCCTTCAACAACAACTAGCCAAATAGCAACGGATTGTGAGCGCTTACTACGGTATAGTTTCAGGGGGAAATCGAGACCAAACGAGCTAGTCGAACTTCAAAATAAACCTTCCCAATCAGAAATAAGACATTATTTTTTAATATCTTTGATTAAAAAGTAATTTAAATTTACAAATATATATATATATATATATATATATATATATATATATATATATATATATATATATATATATATATATATATATATATAACTTCAAGTAAATAAAGTAAATACTTTAAATAATGTACTTCAAAATAAATAAGTAAAGAAAAAATAACTGCATTCTCGTCTTTGTTAGCTTTCATTAAATGTATTTAAAAAAATAAAGACAGAATTCACGAATTCGAGATTTTCCCTAGAAAATATCCCTAGCAAATGTTTAGGGCTTACAGTAATTGTTTAGCAATTCCTAGTAAATGTTTAGGACTTCTAAGAAATTGATGGTATTCAGTAAAATCTATACTGGATATGTATGGATCTAATTATCTAAGTTCCTTTCCTCCCAATTACTGAAAATTACATGAGATCGAAATGAAGACAGTAGTATATAAGTGAAGAATTTAATAATCTTTCAAATAATCATGAGTAAAATCAAGAAAAAAAAACGTCAGCCAAGTAAGGTTAGTATAGCTTCCTCACCAAATTCACCAACAAAATACAGAAAATGAAGGCCTATACATATTTAAAACTTATCGATGCTTGCACCCAACCCTTCAATTATAACTAGTTAAAAAAATGTTTGGAATAAAACTCCGTTGATGTTTGAGAGGGAAATCGAGACCAGAACCCTCAAAAGGAACAAAGAAACTCACAAATATGACGATATTTTTTACAGTCTGTGCAAAATTTAATTTCAATTTGCAAATATACAGCACATATAGTGAAGGAAAATCGCATGCCTAAACTAAAGCTGGTGAAGGGATTCGGCAAAATCTATATTGGGCCATCGAAGTTTCAACCCCCACAATCACTGACAATTACATGAATTTTTTTGTAACGGCAGTAGGTGTCATGCCAGTAGTATGTAAATGACAAACGAAACATCCAGTTATTTATTTTATTTTTTTAATACAGTCTGAAATTTTATAACCTCATAAAGCAACACTATGAATATAGCCTACCTTTAACATGATCAATGCCTTCCACATTTCACAGCCATTATAACATACATTTTCAAAGTTATTTATATTAATTTTAAGTGTTGAATAGAATTCAATGAAATTGATACAAGGGAATTTCTGCACTATTCTCGGCATTTCCTTCAACTTTCGATCTAATCGAACTAGCCGTTTTCAAAATATAGGCGTGTTAAAAGCAATACTTTTCAGATTCGAAAGCGGAATTATTTTCTGATTGGATTGAATTTTCTGAAATGGATATCTACTTGGTTATCTGTTTACCAATCCCTAACTTCCCTCCGAATTTGTGCCAAATCGAACGTAGGGTTTTTAAGATATAGACATATCTAGAAAAATACGTTTGGGTATATTTAAGAGAAAACAGTTAACGGAATGCAATGAAATTGCTACAGCATTATTTTTTACCGATATGTATCTTTCTTTCAACTTTGAGTCAAATAGAACGAACTCTTTCTGAAATATTGGCTTAGCTGAGGAAATATATTTGCGCGTACGTAAGCGGAAGTGTTGGGTGGAATTTGATGGAATTGATAAGAGACCATCTAGATAACAATCTACACATTCCCTGAAATTCATGAAATCGAATAAACGGTAGTAGCTGATATTCCCGTTACATCGATTTGACTACAGACAGACAGATGCCGAACCAAATTTGATCCTTGATGCCTGAAACGTAAAACGCGAGTGAAATGTTTCGATTTTGAGGACATAATTTGTTTTAACCTCCCGCACAAAGCTTTTCTACCTTCGGTAGTGAGTAGTGTTGACCAAACGCAAGACCAAGACGAGACCGAGGCGGTCTTGGTCTTGGTCTTGCGCAAGATTCTTACAGTTAATTATCGGCTTATTGCTATTTATTTATATGGTACTTTAAATCTTAGAAAAACGTTACAAAATAACTACAATAGTGTTTTATTGACATAAACATTGTAAAGTACAACTAAATCAATAAAATTAAGAATAAAGAAAGATAGTGATAACCCTCCTCCATTATATGAAATGAAATAGTTGTAGAGTAAAGACAATTTATATGTTGTTCCCAATGATTTTAATTAAAAATCTATTGTTCACACTTAAAAGACTTTCCTATATAATTAAAAAAAAAAATACAACTTTAAATGTTTCCAGTTTAAAAATACAATTAAAATAGCTTCATTTTCCTAAAAACCGATCAGTGAAATCATTAGAGTTCGATTCCTTAGAAGAAACAAGCATTGTAAACGGGCTAGTGAACCACCATTAAAATCGGCGTAAAAAAAAACAATATATACTATAACAGATAAAACTGGTCCGATTCAGATGATTTTTTGTCAACAACTTTGTCAGAAATTTAATGACCTTTCAAGAAGTAGGCTTCAAAACAGGCTCAGAAACGTTTAGATCCGTTTAAAACCGATAGGTGTATACGTGGTGAGTTAGGTCCCCAAAAATTTTTCTTTTCTTTATAACTTTTTTTCTTGAATTGTCTCGAGAATTCACTAAAAAATACGAAAAATTAAAAGACTTTAAGTAGAAAATTAGAAGAAATTTTCATTAAAATCGTTAGAGCCGTATAATGTTAATTTTAAACTTCATAAAGTATAAATATATATGTTTATACAATTACTTCGAGTCCTTCACGTTCTTTAGTTTTCTATTTAGCTTTTGATTGAAACGTTTCTCCATAACGGACTGCACATAGTGGTACCAAATGGATATAACACTTTTTATGTTCTTCTCTGAACTAAAACTACCAATACCCAATCAGGTCTGAGCTATCCACGGCCAGATTTTGTTGTTGTTGAATTTAATTAAAGTATTGAAAAATATATACAATATAGCCTGAATTGACTAACCAATAATTTTAGTTTTCACAGAATTATTATAAAATCTTTGTTAATGCTGAATTTTATGATGAAGTTCTGAATCCTGTTTCATGTACAAGTATTAAAAAAAAATATATTATTTTGCTCGCAGAAAGTCTAATAATATTGATATTTTCTGAAATTAACAATAATAAGTCTATCAGTTTTCGAGATGAACCAAATTCGAGGAACCAGATGAACCAAATTTCAAATTTATTAAGATAAAAAAACATAAATTATAATATCTCATTAGAAGTAGATATATAAAGAATTTATAAGCTACAACAAGAATTTCCAATGATAAAAAAAAACCCTGAATTTTATAATAAGATATCTCACGTTATCTACCACACTCATTTAGTTTTCTATCTTCATATATAATTTCTGATAATATATTCATTCCTCTCATAATAGTTTTGCTACAAAACGAAAATATAAGGAAATCTGATTAACAATACCGGATTTATAGAATTATAGCCAAAAATATCCAGTTAGGGATGACAATACGGAACTTGTGAAGCTCATATTCTAAGAACATTAATCCACTTTATTGTCGCTTAGTTCCACCAAGGAATTCGGTTTTGAAAAAGAATTTAATCTTAACCCTATGTTGTCATTCACACACATTTGATTATAATATATCAACATGGTTCCGGTTAAATTTCAAAGAAAAAGTTATGCTATTAATGAGTGAATCAGAATGTTCAGTATTTGCAATTTAGCTCCTCGATTAAAACTTGGTGGTTAGACATTTTATAGAAATGACGATAACTGCGAACATCGGGCCAAACACATAAATGTCAATGCAAAGAAATAATTTCTTTCGAGTTATGCCGTTGTACATCGATGATTTCACCAGGCTTGTGTCTTAACCCTCCTACAATCATTTCGAACAATTACACTCGCGGTGGACCTTTGAGCTGATAATACAATTTTCGTGATCTCTGAGTGAATATTAAAGAAGTTTTCTCACAAATTAGTTGGCTGAGAAACAATTTCATTTTGAAGGAGGAAGTGGAATAATTGTAACGATTTTATCTATTCATAACAATTTGGAAAACAAAATAGTTACGCTAGTCCACACAAAAATTACAAATTACTATTCTTTTTTTCTATATAAAAAAAGTTTTACGTTTATTATGTGCAATTTTATTATGCAAAATATATTATTAAATTTCTCATAAAAATATTTTTAAATTGTAAATTTAAAAAAAAAAATGTTCTTAATCGAATAAACGATTTTATTTTCATGATATAAATTTTAAAATACAATTTAAGTTTTCTAATTTTTATTTTTTTAACTTGTTTTTCTTCCAATTTTTCTAAACCGAACATCTCTCTATAGCGGGCAATTTTTGAATTCCTGTGAGTGTCTGCTTCTTTTGGGGAGAAGTTTCATTATAGTAACTAAAATGGGCTAGTATTAATAACCATTTAGTCTTAATTTTTAATCATGTTAAGTCCTGGTAAATGATTAATTTTTAGGGGCGGGGTGTCCGAGCGGACTAACGATTGTGCACAGGACTGTAAGGGCAGGTGCACAGGCGAGGTAAGGGGAGAACAAAAAAAAAAAAGATTAATTTTTCATTATTATTTGGAAAGCTATACTCAAATATATAATTCCACAAAAAAAAAACAAAAAAAAACGCTGTGTAGATTAGATAATTAAAATGTGTAAGCACCGTACTATATCTGAAAATAATCTCAGTTTGACTTGCAAGACCTGCAAGACTAGGAGGGTTTGGTATTGGTCTTGGTCTTAAGAAAGTACAAGACCAAGACCAAGACCAATTTTCGGCAACACTATTAGTGAGGAAGGAAAGTGTATACTTTTTGAGTTATTCGCAAATAAAGTTTCTTTTTTTTTCATTTTTTCTTGAAATTTCAGAGGCCAAAAAGTTTTTCTCCACCTGAAGAAGAAGATCCTCAAAATGAGAGCTCAATTATTGGATTTTATGAAGAATTGAGTAAGATATGGCGTACTGACAAAAAAAAAAAAACACGGTTGACAAATTATGTATAAACATATGTTTTCCCTATGTGATTACTACCACAGCTACTTCTGAAGAATATCGGCAACGGTATCCTTATCACAGACACCCTGATAAAAATATATTTCTCAGAGTTTTCAAGCTATGCGAGACTGGGACACTTCCAAATGCTATTACATCTGAACGAACTACTCGCTTGTAAGACTTCGAAGAAGTAGAAAATATTCTCGATCTCCCAGCACGACGGAGATCCCGCTTCTTTCGCTTGTCTGATGGGGCAATAATTGGATAAAAGGTTTGCAGATCGTTGGAGTGGTGACGGTGGTCCAATTGGTTGGCCTCCAAGATCTCCAGAACTCACTGTTATGGATTATTGTTCATGGGGCTGGTTCAAAAATAATAAGTGTATACAAATTAAAATAAGACACTCGGTATGCACTAATTAAATATTAAAGGAAGATATGAAGCCTTTAGAAGAGCACTGTCACCCTTCGAAGACGAAATCGGAAAGGTTTAGAAGTCAATGGTGGTATTTTTGAACATTTATTAAAATATTTAAATTTTCTTTAACATAAATACTAATACAAGTTTGAAATATTGTTTATTTTTAATTAGCCAATAAAATTTAAACAAATGAAAATAGGACAAGAGCGTTTGAGTGTTTTTATTATTTTCCCTGAATCCCACCACTGATGTTTGACCCGTTTCTTCCGATTCACATATATACATACACATTAGCTCATTTCATATGAAATGTCCGTTTTTCTATTTCAGAAATTCAAAGTTGGGTTAGTGGATTTTACTGCGTTTATCGTTTATGGTTACAGATTATAATGAGCCGTAATTAATCCTCTCTTTTTTTTTAATAATATTTACTGTCATTCCAATTAATTTCACATTGTTTAGTATGCCATTATATATGACAATAGAAACACGCGATTTCCGAGTAATTTTTTTTTTTTATGAATTTAAATTTGAACACTCGGCAGCCCGTGCAGAAAAATAACTTTATTTTCTTCAATTATAAATAGATTAGTTACCTAAAATAATTCACGAATTCAATCAGTAAAATATTGATTTTTAACGCTGCACGAGCCTTTCAAATATGATCATGGAATAATGTTTGATTTACAACAAAAATTGTCCGATATTATAATTATTAATATCACTTATGTTTCTCATACCTTGTTATCTGGTTATTTTCTTAGCTCTGATGAAGGACTGAACTTCAGGTCGAAACGTTGGCATATGTAAAAATAAATATTATCATTTATTTTTGCCTTCCTTTTTGACTGACCACCCCAACTATTCTTCTGTTCATTATCCACGACAGTCAACCAATTACCAATTATTAATATCACTCACATTTTGTATGCTAGGTGTGATTTCTTTTTATATTCATGAACAGCTATTGCAAACGATACACTTCGTGAAAAAATAAATTATTTATTCGTACTTTCAAGTCCACAATACTATTACTAAAATTAAAAGAGAAAACAAATTTAGTTGGCCTACACCTTTCTAACTCAGCCGACCGCAGGTATAACATATATTTCTTTATTGAAACTAGGATACTAAAAATATATTAAAACAGATTCCAGCTGCGTCTGTAATTTAATCATGTAAATTGAAATAAACTTGTGAGTTCATTTATGAATGAGCGTCTATTTGAAATTAAAAGATTATCGACCCTAAAATAAACAAGTATATATATTAAGTGAATTGTTATGTATTGTTTGTTGAATCCATAAGTTCGTTCGGTGGTTTTTTTTTTTTTTTTTTTGTATAAAGAATAAATTTAACTCAATAATTTATTCGCGGTTTTTATCAATGATCTATTGCCATCATTCTAACAATTTCGTTATTCTGCTCTCGTAAAACATCTGGGGTTTAGATGGTTTAGATCGAGATACTTTTTCTTATCTCTCTCATCATCAAACAATTTTCCATTGAGAGAGTTTTGGAGGGACCGGAATAAGTGGTAGTCGGATTGTGCAATGTTCGGAGAATACGGTGGGTGTTTAGGGAACACATCAAACTTTATATTTAAATTTAATTTAAGTTAAGCACAGCTGTTGGAGCATACTGGATATATACTTCAGTTGTTATTGTGACGCCGCTATTGTTGAAGCGTAGACACTCACGTAGCGTGAGAGATTGACAAGACTGGCCAGTTTAAAAATTTGTAATTCCACTGGTTTACTAAATATGGAGTAAAAAAAATACAGCGGCCGGCAAGGGGCCAAGAAAGGAAGAGAGGGAAGATGAACAAGAAGACTGGCAACTAGAAGAAAAGAGAAAATGCAAGTATCCCAACCCACCTAAATTTAACCTCCGTATAAAATTACACGTAATAAAATATAGCAATACTTTTACATATTCACTTCTTTAATCCATTAACTTCTCTAATTTTACAGTCCACAGCAATAAATTATCACCAGCTCTTAAAGCAGAATTATTATGACAATATCCCTGACAGCCTTGGAAGGGATTGCCATAGTAAATTAAACAGTGGGTGTAATAAATGACAACCAGCCAAGCTGCACTAACTTTTGCTGTGTGATTTTTGCGAAGCGTTGTCTTGTAGTGTTATGGTGGAATACTACACCTAGTGTAGCGAGTGACTAGTTCTGTGCGTTTCTGTCGCAGTGGTTGGTCCAATTTCGTTAGCTGCGTGCAGTAGATCTTCGAATCAATCGTTTTTCCTTATGGAAGCAGCTCGTATAACACCAAGCCGCGATAATCTTACCATATCGAGAGAAAAATCTTTTTTGAATGTAGGCCGTCCTTCTGGGATAGCATTAGACGGCTCGTCAGCAGTTGTCCACGATCTCCTGCGGACTACATTGTCGTAGATGATAGGACTACTTGATGAATGATGACTTTTTGTCACAGGCCACTATTCATTTGAGAAATGGCTTCCTTTTGTTCAGGTTTAGAAAAGATTTTCAGATTGATATTCGACCAAGCTTTTTTAAATGTCTTTGATCGATTCCAAAACCTATTTTCAGGGTCTCCGCAATTAATCGTTCCTCTAGCGAACAGTCTTGTTCGATCAGATATCACTCGAAACAACCTCGGTGGGTTGGTGGTTGGATCAACGACCACAGCGGGGTGGATCTTTGAGACTCATATTTTCAGAACGAAACTTGACAAACCATTTTGAAGCAGTACGTTCTGTTAAGGCATCGTCCACGTATACCTTACATAGCTTTGGGTGGTCCTCCGAAGTTCGGACGCCTACGCTGTAGCACGAACAAAACTAATGCCAATGAAACCAAACACAACAGTTTGGAAGAGCGGACTTTGACTTTTATGATAAGCATCATTATTGTCAGATGCTTGAACTGGAATTATTTGGAACGAACTTATGCCTCCACCAATATATAAATTAATGTATCTTTTCGTTATACTTTAAATTAGCCATTGAGTCCTAAAAATATCAACTAATTGATAAAAAAAAATAATGAATTGGTGACGTTTTTATTTATTCGCATTAAAAACCAAAATTCTATCGTATTTTAGATGATAAAAAAATTGTATAGTAAATATTTTTATTTAATCTAAAATCTTTCCCTTTGATATAATTAGATATTAAAAAAATATATATACAACAATTAAAAAAAATTTAGAAAAATTTTCTTCAGATTTTATTTATTTCGGATAAAAATGAGGAACTCCGCTATATTCTTAACATGTAGTACATATTTTAAGTTAGTACATATTTAATTAGTTCTAATTTTAAAAATAACTTAATTTGTCTGTAGAAAGTGATTTTTATTTTCTGATTAAATTTTTCTTATCACAATTTAATCATTATTATTTATGTAAAACCGTATTACACAAAGCTTTTTAATCGAATAAATAAACATCAAAGATCGATTTAAATTTGTATTTATAAATGAGATACGATCTTTAAATTAAAAATCAAATATAATTATTACATAATTTTGTGAAAAAAATATTAATAATTTCAAACTCTGGTATAAATTATTGTTTGCTATTTAATATGCTTTACAAGGTACGTTAATATTTTTTTTTCTTAACGGATCCTAAGATAAATTTTTTAAAAATGATTCTGATGTCAAAAACACATTGCCTGGTCTCATTCTTCACAAAATGCAGAATTTTTCCGTTCTAGGATTAAAAAGTTGGTAATACATTGAGGGAAATATATAGAAAATGAAGGTATTCTGAATAAAAATGTCTTTATTTCATAAGTGTTTTCACTAAATATAACCTTTCCTGTGAAAACTTACATTTCATAGGATATTCATACACACACACACACACCTATATATATATATATATGTGTGTGTATGTATATGTATATACATTATTTTTTTCTGGTTTATGGCCATTTTTTTGGCGTTACTCCGTATATTAATATTTTAGATGGCGGTGTTGGTTGAACTTTTTTTTTTTTTTTTGGTATGTGAAATGTGTACCGTTCCCTTTACCACGGAATCCTTTTAATGAATTCGAGTGGTAGCTGGCAAAATGAATCGGGTGGATCTGTATGGGAGAGCATTGGGTTTCGGTTTTCTAGCAAAAAGAGGACAAGTGGAACGAACAAGGACATCCGTGTATCTACAAACCGAACCCTAATTGGCATCACTGCCTCTGGATAAAAAGCTCTCACCGGGCTAATTGATCAAGTGAAATCATGGGGTAGATGAAGGGAGGTCAATAAACAAGGGGTGGGAGTAGTTAGTCCGCCAATGGGAACCGAGGGGGCGTGGCCTGGCGAAAGTTTAAAGGGGGTTTGTTCCAGTTTGTGGCGGCAGAACCATGGCAGGTCCGTTCATATCACCCCTGCACGGAGACCTCCTCACCGAGTACATGTTCGGCAGGAGAAGGCAGGTATGTTACACTGATTAATGTTTTATAATCATAATTAAATAGAATATTATTAAGTTTAATGGTTGTTATCTACATATGAAATAGAAAACAAATGATTTTGTCATATTGGAAATGAAAAAAACAATTTTTTATTGAGTCTTAATTCCATATCCATCAAAGTCTTTTTTTATAAACTAGTTAGTTACGGTGATTTTAGTGATTAAACAAGCCTTGCTTACTTCTAAAACCATCTAATTCCTATTCATTAAACTTCTAAAGTCTTCTGAAAACGTGTTGTGCATTCATTTATTATAATATGTGGCAGAGTCAGAACTGGAGGAGTAAGCAACGGGAAACTTGTTTCGACGGCAGAATTTAGGGACGACTAAGTTCAAAGATAAATATATTCTTAGTTTTTAAAAATAAAAATATTATTTTTGATTGAGCTCAATTCAGTCAATAAAATCAGTTAATGTTTTGAGATTATATTAATTTCAAAACATATTAATGAAAATACTGTTATTGAAGTGTTTACTTTTATTGAGGAGAAAGGAAGATTAAAATTAGTGTTGTCGAATGCGAGACCGAGACTATTCTTGATCTTGCAAACCCAGTCTTTGTCTTGCGCTAGAGTCTCGCAACAGTCTTGCAGTTACTTATTAGCTTATTACTACAGAGATATTACTGTAATATTTTAGATAGTAGTAATCTAACTAAGACCGAAATAAAAATTAAAGGAGTTAAATGCAAAAGTATTGCCTTAATTTTTATTTTAAAAAATCGATTTTTTTTCCAGTCCTGGTCTTGGAAAAGTTAAGCGGCCTTGGTCTTGGTCTTGCACTTTTCACTTGCACAAGACCGATTTTGGGCAACACTAGTTAAAATTAAGTTTGTCACCCAGAAAATTAAAATTTTAGTACTGTCCTGTGATGTGCGACGTTATATTTTCACAATGTCAGATTATTTTTTTTAATTTATTTATTTTTGTAATACGACGAACGAAAATTATTAAAAAGTTTCATTTTTCTCAAGAATTGTTTAACGTTTGCTATGTAAAATGTAATTTTTTTTTTTTGTTAATTTGGACTTCAGGTTTTAGACGTAAGCCATTGATGATAATTATTTTGTAAACGCTTTGCACTTCTATAACGATAATTTAAAAATATATAAAATGAATTTGAATGAAAGTATACAACTCCTTTTTATGTAAACTCTAAACTCAATTTTTGTCAAGTTGAGTATTGACAAAATAATTTATTTATCTACAATAATGCCTATTTAGTTTTAAGGTAACGAATGAGCTATGATACTCCAACAAATTATTCATATATGAAATCTTCAGTAATCCAAAATCCTTGCTAAGACATTAAATCATGTTCAGTAGTATTTATTGAATTTATCGATGTAAGGGATTGTCCAGTGATAGAAACATATTTTCGATCTAGCAACGGGGTTTTGAATTATTGAGGGGAGCACATTTTGACGGGATTAGAAATTTTGGAAGGAACCATATTTTTGTGTCATTTCGATTTGGAAATCCTTTTAAACCATAGAACAAAGGGGAAAACATGGAACAGACTGCAACTATAATTGTTTAACATTCACAGTATTTATAATTATACTTACGCTTGTACTATTTTTATGAAGAGAAGAGTAGTAAAATTTCTTGGGATGAAGAGAGATACGCCATCGAACTTGAGCGGGACATCCCTGGAAATAGTTAAATATGAAGAAACAATCAATGCATTGTAATCGGAACAAAATTAATTTGTTTTGCAAACGATCCTCCAAAATAAATCCGTCCTAGATCCCAAATAGTGTAGAAAAACCGTCATTGTTTCCATAATGCGATTCAGATGAAAGTCTAGTCTTTTGAGCAAGCTATTAATACTAAAGATGGCGGATTTGACCAGGAAATTAATAAAATAAATTCATTTTTTTCACTGATACTGACCAACGATCGATAAATATGAATCGTAAGTTTTTTCAATGGATCGAGATCTCCACAGCATTAAGTCAAAAAATGAAAAGGAAGCTCTATTAAGTGAATCAGGATATCCTTCCTGTTGCTGAACCCGAGCTTTCAATGAATCAGTGACTCGTGATTCATGGAAAACGTTTTAATATTAACATTACAAGAATTAGAAAAATCCATCACATCCCTAATCCTTTCATACCAAAAAAACTAATTACTCTTTTGCCATATGTAAAGGAGCATTTCTTTATTAATGTCCTCTAATTATTAGATATCGAGACTAATAGAAAAACATATATTTTAACAATTAACCTATCCCCTAATCTGATTTTTTTTTTTTTTTTGGTACAGTTTACTCAAATTTGAAATTTTTGTCATTTTTAATTCAAGGGTATGAACATATGAATGTTCTGTCATAAAATATTTTGTTTTTTAATATTAAACAGTACTATCTTGAAATGGACTTACATCAGCTGTTATCACTAGCAGATCCAGGATTTAATTTGGGGGAGGGTATTTTTTTTCATATATATATATAACGATAATTAATTTGGAAACAAAAAATTAACTAACTATATGAAATGGTGTTTAAATTGTTCTTGAAATCCTATTAAATTTAATTACACGAGCAAGAATTCTTTAAGAGATAGTTTTTAATACTTTTTCTGTAAAAAAAGGGTTATATTTTACTATTTGGGGTGGGGGGCTTCAGCCTGAAAGCTCCCCTCCCCTCCCCTGTAGATCTGCCTGTGACTGTTGTTACATCACCTCCTTTTCCTTCATTATGTGTTTAGATATTTTGAAATGATATCATGTATGTTTTGAGATGTACTGTATTTGATCACCTTATTTATAATATAATTTTTTTTCTTTCCTGATTATACCTGAATTGACGGGTTAACTGTTTAACTGTATGTTAAAAATTCAAGTATTTGCCTTTGTGGTACCATAACATTACAATATACTATAGTCGAGGCCAATCTGCCGCAATCAAGGTACTAGTGCTATAGGGAGAGGTTGGACCACTGCAATTTTGAATGGCTGCTCAATTATATTGAGTTTCTAAATCACAGTATGCTGATCAATCAGCATATATTATTTAAAACAAAACAAAAGAGAGTGAGGTGTGACCATTGTAATATTAAGAATTGTCTATAGAATCGAATAAGCGACAGTAAAGATTAATAGATGGAAGATTTCCTAGGAATCTACAATAATAGTTTCTACCATAATCTGTAGCTGCACCCTTCCAACACTCAGCCTCTGCATGAAATGACTTGTAGTAAGAGGCATGCTTCCAAACCATGGGTGCCAAGAAGGGTTTTTATGGTGCAAGTTACACTATAAAAATTAATGAGGGGGAACACATTTTGGCAGGATTTTCAATTTTGAGGTGCCCACATTTCGATGGGGTTATGAATTTTCAAAATGGAAAGTTTCAAATCAAAAGACAACTGAAATCATGGAACAGACCACAGGATGTATAATGGTATATAATCTTCGAATGTTCAAATTCTACTTTTGTTTGCATTGTTTTTAAGAAGAGAGTATTTAAATACCTTAGGAGGGGTGGGGGAAGGTTTATGTGCCATCTGCCTTGAGGGGGATGGGTGCCTCTGTTCCAAACCACAGCCCTTTAACTGAGAATTTTCTTTCACCGAATTCACTTCTATATTTTTCTTTTAAACCTGATTGTGGGATCTACTGTTGGTGCCTCCTTTTCTGTCGCATTAAAATCAAAATATCAACGAACCTTGTTGAGCCTTCTGTATCTAGGCAATAAAATTCGAGGAAACATCTTTATATTATGAAAAGGAGCATGTTATCGGGATATTTACCCAATAATACTAGTTGTGGTTTCTGACTCCTGACCTGATTTGTGGTAAAGGAATCCAACATCTCAGTTGGCCTAACTTTGGTCGCTGGAACTCCACGGAAAGGAGAGTAAATGACATTCAATTTCATACTCTTCATCCATTCTGAGCTGGTAAGATCTTTTAGTATAGAATAGAAAATAATTTTACTCTGGGACAAAGTCCCTTTAGAATAACAAAAAAGTATAAAATTTCATTATTATATCTGGCCTAATTAAAAACAAACACAAAAAGTAAAACGAAAGAGAAATAAGTACAGAAAACATTAGTTAAACATACTATACACACTAAAAAAAAAAATCTATTTACAAAATACAACTATGCCAAGACACTTAAAACTATGTACAGTGGTAAAAATCTTTTCTATACGATCTTAAATCTTTTCTATTGCATATAAATTTATTAGCCCATATATAAATATTAAAAAGATAATCTAATCTGAGATAGTCTAAAAGATAATCTAGAGAATCTACATAGAAACAGAAAATTCTTATTGAAATAGTATTAATTTTCATCGAAATAGTTGTAATTAGACTGGATATATTATTCTGAAAGAAATGGACCTCAAAGATAAACTATTTTATGTGGTGGTTTATAAGTTACTGCTGATGAATATAGTTTATTCCTTTTATCCTGAAGTATGGAAAAAGAAAATTATTTTTTCCCTCTCACAAATACTTTATAAACTGATATTTATTAATAATCGTTTTACATAATTTATATCAATGGTCAAGAAAAATAAATAAAACACAAAATACCCAGCATTTGGACCCCATTGGTAAGTGGAGTTCTACAGCAGAGTATTTTTTAAAAATTGGTTTATAACTTTATTTCAAATTTTTTTTTTAAATCTTTTTGTATTAATATAATTCAACTAAAGAATAATTATTAACGAGTGTAACCATTGAATATGAAATAATATAATATATTTTTTATTAACTTGATTTTCTTTCAGAAGTCGCTGATATTCTATTTATATTCAGCCGAATAATTATTCAACTCATCATCAGAAAAAATTAACACAATGATAAAAAAAAAATATATGAAAAAATACTCTTTCAATTTGAAATAAAAGTTTTTTTTGTTCTTAGAAATCTTCAACATAAATCCGGCCTGGTACCATTTACTAAGTGGGCCCCAAAGTAGGGGATATGTATTATTTAACTACCTATATTCAACACAGTTGGAAAGAAATATAATTTTAAAATGAGGCATATTATTATTTTTTTTAAATATTCTGATTAATAGTTTCTATATGTATTGGAAAATTAGGGTCCGTAATACTGTATTTTGAACATGTCATGGATATATAGAGATACCACCAGAGGGTTCACCTTACGAATCCAAGATTGAAGTTTCTGAAATTCATAGTCTAAGAAATTGGTTAATTAAATTTCTTTAATTTATCTTTCTTGAAATTGAACTGTTTTACCGATTCAGTATTTGAGATTTTATATAAAATAAAACTTTATTTATTCAATTGGTGGATCCAGAGGAGGGAAGAATGTTCTAAATAAAAAGAAAATTTTAATTTTTGGAATAGTTTTATATTATACCCTTTACATTTTTATTCTAAACAAGACAAGATTTTTTTTTTCATAATGAAATAAGTATTTATTTCTTACAATGAAATTCATTCTCTTTAAATGTAAATTTTCCTCAAGGTCCTATCCTTTACACAGTTTATACAGCTGACATCCCAACCCAATCCAACACTGTCATCACCACCTATGCCACCTATCACCACCTGACACGTGTATCCTATCAGTTAATAACGATCCTTTAATTGCATCCCAAACTCTTCAATCACATATCACAAGCCTTGAAGAATGGTGTAAAAATTGGAGAAAAAAAATAAATTCCAACAAATCCCATCAAATCACCTTTACCCTCCATCGTAAACCTATGACCTCTTGTCCTACAGTATCCTTCAATAATACTCCACTTATTCCTGTTGAGCAAATCCGCTATTCCAACTATTCCAACTTCGGACTCCACCTTGACAAACGACTCACTTGGAACCCCCATACCAGACTGAAATGACTAGAAACCGCCCGACATTTTCGACTACTGCAGCACTTACTAGACAAACGATCTAAGCTTTCAATCAATTATAAACAACTCGTATATATGACAATAATAAGACCTATTTGGACTTACGGAATTGAGCTTTGGGGCTCCACTAAACCATCGAATTCCTCTCGTATCCAATCCTTACAATCCAAAATCCTTCGTAAAATCCTCAACGCTCCTTACTTTGTCACAAATAAAATCATCCATAAAGACCTTAATGTTCCATATGTTTCCGATCTGGCCCAATCCAGATACCTTTCCTTCCATAACAAACTGCAGAACCATCCGAATCCTCTCGTTTCAAACCTTGCTTCCTCCTCGATCCCTGATAACCCTCCGAGGCGTCTGAAAAGAAGATGGCCTCGGGATCTTCTAATATAGAACTAATTAATAATTAATTTGAGTTCTACCAATGGGTAGTTTCTCTTCATGTTGTACATGCCATGTTACCAATTTCTCATTTACTTATTGTATTCTCTATGTAATACAGTTGTAAATTCCATTAAAATAAAAAAAATAAAAAAAATGTAAATTTAAAAGATTCTCACATAACTCAAAAAAAAAGTTTACTAATGTTACTAATTTTAATATCATTGGTTTATTGCAAAAAGTCATAAGTGACATTTCTAACATCTAATTAAACAAGTAACAAAACCACTATTGAAGTTTTAAGAAAATAAATAAAATGATTTCCATCTAACCTCAGAATGAGTTGGAGGAAATAATTTATAAACTTAATATTGTGTTTTATATTTTGTATTCATTGTTAAAACTGGTTAAATAATTAGATCATATATTAATAGTATTATTTAAAACTCCAATTGATATTTTTCCAATTATATGTCTTTAAAACATGCTAAATTATTATTTTAAGAACTTAAATATTACTAATAATAGGAAAGGCTCTGAAAATATTCTCATAACACTCGAACCACTTTGTTGTATAAGTACAAGCTTTATCAAAAGGAAAATTGAGGAAATTGTATTGAAATTGTTAGGCAATATTGGCATTCTAAGAAACAAATTCATTCAAGGCTGTTCTTTAATGGACCCTGCACAAGGAGAAGCAGTATGATGATTAAATTGAGAAGGGATTCTCTTAGCAAAATTTCAGCGATATACACAGATCACTGTGAATTGAACTATCATATGTTCAAACTCAGATTAACAGAGCCAACCTTGAATAGTTTCGACAACTGTGAGTTTTAATTTTTGAAAAGAAGGATGTTTTTGTTCAATTATTGTTCGAAAATTCACATCATGATTCTTTCATTGCTGCTGTAATCTTTTTCTATATAATTTATAGAGAACCTTTCATCTGTAACATTTAAATTTGTTCTGGTTAATTAATAGTGGCATATACACTGATAGGCAAAAAATTCCAGCCACTTGATTTTTTCATGTTTTCATCTAAAAATATTTCTGCTTTGAATTGATCTATTGTTTTTAATGAATAAATATTTTTGTTTGTTTTCAATTAGGAATGTTAATATAGAGGACAATAACCTTTAATCCTTAATTCAATGAAATGATTCTAGATTCCAATGTTTACTTTCTATGGAATCAAAATGTTTATTCAGTATCATTAGTTCAGTGCCGTTTCTTGCAGCACATTTCTTAGTCTCCTGCTTTTAATTTTTTCAATATTTTAAGTTTAAAAATGCCTCTTAGTATATCTTTGCTGGAGGATAGCCCATTCCTCCCAAAGAGCCCTTTCAAGATCCTTTAGTGTATCAGGTATCAGGAAGTGTTGCACGCGCTCTTATTCGTCTTCTGAGGTTATCCCATAAATGCTCAATGGGGTTCAAATATGGAGAACGTGTTGGCCAGGCTAAAACCTCAATATTGTTCTGATGAAGGAACGTCTGCACTATGCGGGCGACATGTGTGCGTGCATTAGAATAGAACGATCGCCGATTTCGTTGAGGATAGGCAACGCATGAGGTTCCAAAATCTCATCTACATAGCGAATGGCCATCAAAGACCCTCCACAACAACAACCAATTCTGTGCGGCTCTCCATTGAAATCCCAGCCCACACCATTAAAGAACCACGTTGGAAAGGTTGGCTCTAGAAAAAATTACAGGCTGCATATCTTTCGTTTCTTCTTCTCCACACCCTTTCACGCCCATCTGGAGATCGAAGAGCGAATCTTGACTCATCTGTAAAAAGTACAGCACTCCATTTGTCCAATGACTGTGTTCTCGAGCAAAAGCCAGCCGTATTATTATGTGAGTTCTGGTCAACTCTGGTCCTCTTACTGGACAAAAAGCCATTAATCCATACTCATTTAATCTTCTTCGAGCAGTACGTTCAGAAATTTTCACACCTGGAACTTCTTCGAGCTGATGAATCGCTTGAACTACGGTAAGGTGCCGGTTTCGTAAAATTCTCAAAGTCAAAAACCGGTCATCTCGTGGTTCTGTTACCCTAGGCCGTCCAGAACCGGGCCTTCTATTGTAAGAACCAGTTTCCTGAAAACGCCTGATAGCGTCTCGTAAAGTTTCATATGGAACTCCAATGGTATTAGCTGCATATCTAATGGAATGTCCATCATCAATAAGTGCCACACCAGGCGCAACATCTTCAGCACTAAGAGGTATTTTTAAACTTAATATTGAAAAAATTAAAAGCCGTGACTAAGAAATGTGCTGCAAGAAACGGCACTGAACTAATGATACTGAATAAACATTTTGATTCCATAGAAAGTAAACATTGGAATCTAGAATCATTTCATTGAATTAAGGATTAAGGGTTATTGTCCTCTATATTAACATTCCTAATTGAAAACAAACAAAAAAATTACCTATTTATTCATTAAAAACAATAGACCAATCCAAAGCAGAAATATTTTTAGATGAAAAAATCTAGTGGGTGGAATTGTTTGCCTGTCAATGTATTATGTGGTGTATAAGCAGCAACAGATTTGTTGTGCTGCAACCCAAAGACATGGCAAATAGTACCATCCCCTTCAGTAACTTATAATAAAAGATTATCAAGATCATTTTTAGATTTCAGTGAGGTTAATTGAACTGTTTTTTTGTTCAGTACAATACATTTTACGATAGTATTTAATAATCTCCTCTAGCACAACATCATTCATTCTTTCTGTTAACTGGTAATCCCGGACACAGAGTAAAAAAAAACAGTGACCCAAGGATCTTCTTGTCAATCAATAACTAGAAATCAGGCAAATCAAAATTTCATTATCAACAACACCAAAAATCAAACAGAAAAGTCAATATGCTTGATGCGCAGAAGCTCAGTTTAAAATGCAATTTATGTCATTATTTTTTTTCTTTTTAATTTTAAGCTTTTATTTTTCAGAGGAGAAATAGGACAACATTCAGCCCTCAACAACTTCAAGAATTGGAATCCCTCTTCCAGAAAACTCACTATCCTGACGTTTTCCTAAGAGAGGAAGTGGCATTAAGAATAAGCTTGTCTGAAGCCCGAGTTCAGGTGAAAAAATCCAAAATATCTTTAAAAGTATAATGATACAGGCAATGAGCCAGCTATGAATAATTGTTAAATTGTAAGTGTTATTTACTATTTAAGTAGTTCATTGATTATGAATATTTTTCTCTCCTGCCAATTGACCATCTCTGTAGTCACTAGCTTACAAAAAAACTTTAAGAATATGAAACATAAAAATCTTTGGTATGCAAAATATTTTATTGCATTTTCTTGAAAAATAACTTATTTCACTTTACTAAAAGGTTGGGCTAAAAGTTAAGCAGTTATACTATCACTTGTGGAAGAGGGAAATAGGAAAATTTCTGAATTCCATTATTAAAAATTTTCTGTCTCTAACTGAAGACATATTTGCAGTATAGTGGCACAAAGATACATAAGAACTTATCTTTAACGAACTAACCAAAGGTACTAATTACAAATTTTGAAGTAAAGCAGAGTAATGTGCTCTCTACCACAAGAATTGAAAGGGAACTTGATTTTCTGATTTTTTAAAGATATTAATATAACTTAGGAATAGATGCAAAAGAGGTTGCTTGTTCATGTTTCTGTTTTAATTCACAATTATGCTCTTATAACAATATTTTTATAAACTGAAATCATAAATAGCAAAGGTTTTTTCATGTAAATCAATTCAAAAAGAACTAGAAAATCATGTTCTTTGGTTGAATGAAATAAAATCTGTATAAAAAAATATTTTATCCTCAGAAATCTAATGATATATCTGAGAAAAATGTTGCTTACACTAAGTAACAGTATAATTTTGATGAAACAAATTCTATGTATGATCAGAATGTTTAAGCCAATGTAGTCCAAACAAAGATATAAGACCTGAGTACAGGGGAGAAGAACAAGGGAAAGACAATGAAAGGCGTTGAAGGTCATAAACAGTAGACTGGGTCGGCAGAGGAGGAAAAGAATTGTTCTGAAAAGAGACCTCTGTTGTGTATCTTAGAGGCTCCTTCATACATCATTTATCAAAGTGAGATGAGATCTGGTCCACATGATGAATACGAAACTTTGCCTGGTTCAAATACAAGTAATATTTTTGACAAGATTTGTGAATAACAGACTAAAGGTTTCTGAATAGGACTTAATGCTATTTGCAGTTACTTAATGGGTGAGAAGGTCTTCATCTATCACATCCAATTATCATAAACAATAATAGTCACAAAACACTGGTTAGAAAAGTAATTCATTGGAAGTTCAGATGAGCTCAGATTCTAGACTAAATTCTTGAAGTTATAGTCCTGAAGTATATACTAATTAATATGAAGAATGGAGAAGTTCTTCATTATATTCAAACATGATCCTAAAATTTATCGTCCGTAATAACTAATGTTTATTGTTATTATATTTACATAATGTAGGCTACATATAATTTTATACTAATTATAAAATAATATTCTTTATACTATAATACACTATAAATATGAAATACTAAACACAATAAGCTTTTCTGGCTTTAAGATTTAAAAAATATATATATAATTTTGTATTTATAAACTTGAAGTCAAAAAAATTAATGGAAAAGAGGCACACATATATTTTTCTAGTCCTTTTAAATTCAACATTTAACATACATTATTATATACTTATACATTATATATAACTACACTTACAATTATATTTTTAATAGATTTAATCTTTTATTTGCTTAATTAATGAAATATTTAATAGAATCCATTTCAATTTTATTATGACAGGTGTGGTTCCAAAATCGAAGAGCAAAATGGAGAAAGCAAGCAAGACTTCAACTTCTTCAGGATGCCTGGAGGATACGTTGCCTTGGTTTAACTACTCCACCTCTACTTATAGGTAATTATAATTTGTAAAAATATCTAGGGTTTATTTTATCTTCAAGTAGCATATACTAGTTATTTTGTACAAACATATATTAGGTTATTTTTAAAAATATATTTTTTGACAGTTCAAGAACCACTATATATCTATTTTTTAAAAATTCTATATGAATCCCCTATAAAATTATTTGTAGAAATAATTCCAATTAGTCAAATTTCAGCCATAATCATTTTACTTAACTTATAGAATTCCATAAAAAAGAAAGTTGTTTAGAGGATTCTTGTTCAGAGTAACCAATAAGAGTATTTTTTGCTCACTCAAAAAAAAAAAAAAAAAAAAAAAAAAAAAAAAAAAAAAAAAAAAAAAAAATGAATTAAGATAAAAAAAAAACTAGTAATAAATAATAATGATGACTAATATTAAAAAAATAATAGTTATTATTATTTGGACAACATTCAACAGACGGGAATAATGCCCGTTTTGAGTAGTCAGATCAAAGTTCAATGGTCTTCGAAGTCATTTAAGCATTCAAATAAGTGTATTTTCTTTTTGGTCAAAAACCTGATTTCATTTTACATTTTATTCACCTCTAACAACTGCCATTATATTGATAGATTGATGACAAAATTAGCTTTGCTTAGTTTGGTTACTTTTAATAAAATGAAAAGTCACACTTTCTTACCATTATTTTTTTTAAACTTCAATTTCCCACTAAAGATACTTGAATCAAGAGATATTTCTCTTCCGTTAAACATATTTAGCAATATTCCCATTCAAAACCATTTCTAAGTTATTTTTGCATATTTTATGAATTATGCATATATTTATTTTGCTAAATGCCATCCATTTATGGTTGCAATTTTTTTTTCATTACACATTGTTTATTTTACATAAATATGTAAATTTAAAATATACAAGGCAAAATTAAAATAAGGCATTAATGGATTTTTGAAATATTTATTTTAGTCCTTTTTGATTCTTATTGAAATAACTAATTTATGA
Source organism: Nezara viridula (assembly GCA_928085145.1). NCBI lineage: Eukaryota > Metazoa > Arthropoda > Insecta > Hemiptera > Pentatomidae > Nezara > Nezara viridula. The sequence continues at coordinate 59,209,669 of OV725080.1, read as the reverse complement.
TTGTTTATTTTTTATATTTCTAAATCTGGATCATTATAATGAATTACTTAATTAGTAATTTACCTGGTTTTCATCAAAGCCCATATAAAAGTCATGTCATCAGACTTTAATATCTTATTACATGAATCGTTTGACTTTGGTCCTTGTCAATACTTATCCCTTAGAAAAGTTATATATTTACATTTTGGAACAGAGAAGAATAAATAAATAAGAAGTACAAAAGATGAAAATTTTTAAATTTTTGAATGTATTATCCAAATTTTTTGAAAAGTTCAATCACACATTTTTTATTTGAATTATTCTTGCTTTGGTTATTAATAATTTTTCTTCTTTTTTGATTATTTGAAAAAATAGTACTTAGTTTTGATTCTGTTTGTATTTTATAGGTCGAGGAGCGCAAAACGGACTTCTACCAGAACATGATGAAGCATCGTTACGATTGGGTACTACACCTCAACTTAATAATACTACACCTGAACCACTTAATTACAGATTAAATCTACCATGGTAAATTATTTTGGGTTTTATACTCTTTTTAACCGATATAATGTCTAAAATATTATATAAAATTATATTTATTTACATTAAAACATTTTCAATTATTTATCCTGGTTGAATATCTTTACTTTTAACTTATGATACGGTCTAATATAATACATAAATACTTTTCCGACGGTTTTGTATATAACATCAAAAATAAATTTTACAATTTATTAATTATTGTTAGTTATAAATATTTTAAATATAAATTACAATCATCCTAGAGGCCTTGTTATTTATACAAATACAGTTGAAATTGATAACATCATAATATTCATAACATAAATTCAATCAGCATAAAATAATTGTTGAAAAACGTAACCTAAACAATGATAAGGCACTTTAAACTGTTCACAATTTTCTTCAATCAGAACCATTTATGTAAAGAGTTGACATTAGAAATGGACCCACTCCATATTCACTTACTACGAACTCTATTCTGTACGTAGAATCTTCTTTGAATGTTTTTGAAGCTACTTGATCCATTACTGTCTGAATATTTTTATAACTTTCGATATATTAAAATCATTACTATATCAAATTTAATGTTATACAATTTACAGCTCTTTAAATTAACCAAATTATTATTGTTGTCAAAAAAATATATACATAAATATTTACCTAAATTTCTTTAATTACTTGTAAAATCATTACAACAGATATTGATATAGAGTTGAAAACTGTCAAATCTTGATTTGCACAAATATTTTAAGTGAACATATCATGTGTTTACAAGTAAACCAATATATAAAGAATCAAACAGATTTAATAAATAACGATTATAGGATGGGGTCAAATCTTAAATATTGTTTCCTTCAAAATATAAAATTTCTATTGAATATTTAATAGTTGACAGTTGCATTATAAAGGTTAAATAATGACAAAACTATTTTATTAAAAGCCAACGTTTCGACCTGACTTTGCAGGTATTCTTCAGGGAGGTGGGTTCAGCTAGGCGTTTCACTTAAAACACAAGTTTCTAAGTAAACTCCTAGCTGAACACACCTCCCTGAAGAAGATCTGCAAAGTTGGGTCGAAACGTTGGCTTTTAATAAAATAGTTTTATCAGTTCTAAGTGAAACTCCTAGGTGAACAAACTTCCCTGAAGAAGACCTGCAAAGTCAGGTCGAAACGTTGGCTTTTAATAAACTAGTTTTGTCACTATTTAGCCTATTTATGACTGCTACCCCGGACCATCTCCTTTCTTTATCTATTTAATTTATATCTTAATTAGGGTCATAATGTCTAATTGTAGATCTAATTACATCTCAGGTTGATAAATAATATCTCTTTATCTTAATGCACTTTTGTTTATGGTCTTATTTTATTTGTTTGTGCACTGTTAGATAATGTTTTTATCTGTTATTATTTTTCAATATAAATAATATAAAACATTAAGACAACTATATTTTGTTGATAGTAAAGTAATATTTTGAATAATTATAGCATTCCTTCAATACCAGAAAAGCCCCCTACGAGTTTGCAGTCAAGCTATTCTGTTCAGAGCCTCACTTCTTCAATCTGTCCCTGTAATGTTCCACAAATCCCAAGATCCATGACAGGTAAAAATGAAACTATATTTTTCTTTAAATACATCTATTCACTTTATAATAAGACATGGAGCTGCAAAAGATAATAAATATATTTATTTTTTCATTTTTGATGTTTTGCATACTATTTATTTTACCTCCTCTTAAAGGCAGTACATTCTATAGCTCATAACATAATAGAAACAGAATATTTATAAATTGATTGAAAAATTCTCATTTGTTCTGTATCAAATTTGGTAATAATGACCTATGAATCATTGTTTGCATTTTTCTCCCCAGAAAAGGATCAGACCTTGAGCAAAAGCCCAAGATCTAATAGTCCACCAACTCCTTCAGAAGGAACCCAAGATCTCAGCAACACACCATTAAATTTTGCTGATCACAAGTAATGAATGCCTGCATGAGAGCATCAGTTTTGAACTGAACTATATCGTGTGGTAATGTTACAAATTGTTGTAATGTTGACCGAAAGACAAAACTTTTGTAAATTGGAGTTGACTGAGCAAGTCAAAACAAGTGTATTTATAGTCCCTCAAAAAAGTTATCATGATATTCATAAAAGTTGTTAAAAATATGTAACCAATGTATGTTTTAGAAAAAACTATTAAATTGTAATACGTTTATAAGTTTAGCATTTATTTTCATATCCTCTTGCATAATTATGTAGTTGAAGAATGTTCTAATAAATTCTGCTATGAAAATTTCACAAACCAATAGCAAAACCATGTTCTTTCAATGAAATTTTATGAATTTTCTATGAAATTTGTACAACAATTTATCTGGAATCATAAAAAAAAAAAAATGTTCAATATAAGTATATTTTTTGTTATTCATGCTATTTTTGACATTAAATGTTTATATATATATATATTAAACTTTATATTAAAATTTTACTTTAAATAATGTAATGTAAATAATGCTATATCCCAATTATTTTTATTATTATAATTGTTTTAATGAGATATCTGCTGTAATTTTTTAAGGAGTAATTTTATTAATTTAATATTTATCCAACAAGAATGTTTATTAAATTCTTCATTTATATTGAACATTTTTTATATATTAATAAAAAAAAAAGTTTTTCATTACTTTTGGCACAAAATAATTGTTCTTGTCATTGAAAGTTTCAATCTAAGGGTAAGTAACTAAATTTGTTGAATGGTCATCAATATACTGTTAAATGTGAAAAAATATTTTTAAAAGTAAAAATCATTCCCATTAAGAATAAAAGGTAGTTGGTAATTGTTAACTTAAAATATACATTCTTCATATTTTTGCATACCATGGTTCATATGTTTTATTGAACATGATTCATCAATTGAGGCATTGATATGGAAAATCATATAGACCATTTTAATCAAATTATCATTGGAGGGGTGACCATCCCCTCCCAACGTCAACTGTGCATGAAACTTCTCCCTCCACTCCCCAAGATATTTTATTGCTCTCCTATTATAAACATTAGAAATAAAAGTACCATAAATCATTTACAATTACACTTGTTCCATGTATTCTCTTAGTCTCCTTATTTGAAACTTTTCAATCCAAAAATTTATATCCGTCAAAATGTACCCCTCTCAAAAATTGTGATGGCGCACCATGCGCCATGAAACCCCCTTGTGGGCACTCCTGTATCATTGGACTAGTAAAATGATTTTTATAAACCAGTAGCAAAATTTATAAAATGAAACTCAAGCAATATAGTTATCATTTAGCAATTAAAAAAATAAATAAATTGTGAGTACATGTTTTTGCCTCATGTTTTTCCATATAAATGCCACTATTAATTGTATATAGTATTTATATATAAAAATTAATTTATTATTTCAATAATTAATTATTAATAATTGTTATATTTATATTTAATATTTGTTAATTATAATATTGTTTTCTTTTTCAAATAAACTTAAGGAATAACTTTTTAATATTTTATCCTTATGGACATCCTTGCTTTTGAACTAATTGTAAATTTTAAACATACAGGGTTTTATTTGGCATTCAATCAAATTTTAGGAGCATTCAGTTAAATGACTCATCACCCATATAAGTTACATAAAATTTATGTTAGCACTGTGGAAGGAAGAAAAAACCACAAAAGTAATGGCAAAATCAAAAAATTCGTGTTCTTGTTTGAGTTCAAATAAGTGTGTTAATTAATAATTGAATTTTTGCTTCTCATTATTACCGATTAAAAACTAAATGACTAACTAACTAGAAAGCTATTAAAGACTTTATGAAAAGACTTTATGAATAATGAAAACATTATTCATTTCTCAACAACACTGCTTTAGTTTGTTATGTCTGAACTTGTATATATTGTATATCCAAAATGAATTACATTTTACACTAAAATAGCAGTAGCAGGGAAGAAAGTAACTTTTTAACAAAGTAAAAAAAAAATTGATTGGTAGACATACACATATTACATATAAGTGATAACTGACATATTATTATTATTATTATTAATACATAACATAAAATTGGACATAAAAAATTAAATTTGCGCTCTGCAAATTTCTTTGCAATGAGAAAATTTTTTGACAGCTTCACAGCATACCATCACAATCCAGGAAATAGTTCAGTTCAGCAGGTCTCTTGGCCACCGCCTACGTAACCGTCGAGGTGGGCTGTACTGGTTTCAAGCGCTTATAATGTTTTCTGTCAGAGGATTTGTGTTGTAAGTTAGTCTTAGGTGAAAGTTGTAGTTTTTTTTTTTGCAGTGTCTGAAATTGTTGGGATGTTAAAGTCTTTATGCAATCTATCGGTGTGACATAAAATGGTGCGTCAACTATTCTTGGTAAAATTTTGGATTGGAAAGACTGGATTTTTTTAATATTAGAAGTTTCAGCAGAACACCACAGTTCTATGCCATAAGTCCAAATTGGTTTTAGTAAAACTTAATAGAGTGTTAGTTTGTTAGTCAGAGATAATTTTGAATGTCTGTCAAGTAACCTGGATAAAAGACCGTATCTTCTGTTTAATTCCATACGTTTTTTTCTAATGTTTGTCCTCTAAGTTAGTCTTTTGTCGAGGTAAAAACCCAAATATTTAATAATCTTGGATGCAGGAATTTCAATGTCATTAAAATATATTTCGGGAGAAGGGCTATGATTAAGAATGAATACTACCTACACTTTTTTTTTCATTCATTTTCAAGTGGTTTTGAAGAGTGGTGGATGCTCGAATAGGATTTTTATCTGAACTGAGGACTGCGGTATCAAAAGTAGCCAGTAGGGTGTCAGTGTGTTGGGGTAGGTCAGACATATATATATTAAACAATATTGGTCCCAGGACACTGCCCTGAGGTACTCCTGCTTTTACAGATTTAATGTCTGAATATTCTGTCCCTACTTTTACTACAATAGGTCTGTCTGTTAAATATGAGAGTAGTATTAAATAATAGGTGGGAAGAAGTAAAATTTTAAGTTTGGAAAGCAATTCTCATGCCAAACTTTATCGAAAGCTTGACATCAGTCAAGAAAAACTCCAGGACAATAATTCTTAGATTCTAAAGAACTAGAAACATAATCTACTAACTGATGGCATTTTTGAACAGTAGAATGATGATTTGGAATAAGTTATTAAGAGTTAAAGATATATAAGACTTAAAGATATTAAGAGAATCGAGACGACGAAGAATAATTTTTTCAAATAATTTAGAAAAGCAAGGAAGAAGGCTGATTGGACGATAGGAATTTGGAGAGTCTAAAGATTTGTTAGCTTTTAATACCATATTTAATAACTGACATATAAATAACTAAATATTTACATGTTTTCTGTAGCTCAAGAACATGACTAGATAAATGACATTGTGAAATGAAAATATTTTTTTATTATCCTGGGACTGTTGTCCCTTTAGGATAAATTACAGATACAGAAGAAATGCCTGTGTGGTCATACATAAAATTAATTATTTACAATTATTATTAAGATTAAGATTTTGAAAAAAGAATAAAACAAAAAATAGAACTATTATACTAAAAATATTCTGATATGTATAATACAAACGTGGGAAAATAAAATAGCATAAGTAAAGAAAATCATTTCTGGGGGAACTTAAGAAGTTCTCTTATCTACATTTCATGATCAATCGGGTTGGGAAAGGAGTAGGTGGTTAAAAAGGAGAGATTTAAATGAGGAAACTGATTGTACATGTCGGATATCGGGAGGGATGGTATTCCAGAAGGAGACGGATGGTATTCCAGAAGGAGACGGCTTGAATTATAAAGGATTTGTCAAACGCTGCAGTTCGGTGGGGAGGTGGATAGAGGTCGGAGGTACGAGATCTAGTGAGACGGGATTGAATGGAATATTTTAATTGTAGGCTGTGAAAAATACAGGAAGGCCGCTGAGTTCTGATGACTTGGTATAGAAAGGTGGCAAGGAAGTACAGACGGAGGTTGGATGGATAGAGCCACTTCAACTTGGTGTAATACTGGGTTATATGCGTATCTCTTGAGATTCCGAAAACAAAACGCAGTTCATTAGGCGTTTAAGTTTGGCCTCGAAATCTCCCGAGTGTCCGCCATACACCAGACAGCCATAGTCGAAGTGGGAGAACACAAGGGAGGAAACCAGGAGTTGATGGGATTTGGATTTATATGGAAGGAGCTAGCGGAGACGGTTAAACTGTTTCAGGGTAGAGATAGTACGACGGGAAGTTTGGAAGATGTGTGGTTTCCAGGAGAGGGTTTGATCGAATGTAACACCAAGGTTTTTTACGGAAGTATGGAATGAGATAGGTGAGTTGTTCAGGAAAAGATTGGGGAGTATCTGTATGGATTTGAGGAGTGAGGGAGATCCGATCAGAATGGCTTTCGTCTTATTGGCGTTTAGAGTAATCCTATTGTGATTTGCACATCATCATCACACAAAATTTAAGATGTTTGGTGATTTTAAATGTGTCTTGGTAAGATGAGAATTAGTTCTATAAGATGAATTCAAGAAAAATACAACATCAATATTCAAGTGTTTACACCCAAAACTTCAAAGAAATGTCGTTAAGCATGTCACCTGCTGGTGAATTTCTTGCTACTTACAAATATCTCCTTAGGCTATTATTATAGATTTATTTTAATAAGAAGAGATGAGGAAGAGAGAAAACGAACATGTTGATAACAGCTCTACCCAGGAGCAACATCCTCATTCTTCATTGACACAGAGATGGCAGCCGTAACGAGAAGCAGCTTGCCAAAGTGGTGGTGCTACTTGGCAGAAATGAGGCTCATGTTGACCAGACACAACTTGGCACGCTCCGTTGAGGATGTGAACAAACCCACCGCCATGTTTCTAGTATACAGGAAGCAGTCGTCCCAATTGGCTTCAGTTCGTTTCATCTCTTCACTTTTATAAGCTAGGACGATATTTTACATCGATGAGAAAGATCGATTATTAGCTCAAATGGACCGTGAAGGAATTAAATATTGCAATAAGATTTCACGACACAGTTTGCTTATCATTCACTTATTTGATCGTTTAAATATTGAAATACACGTTGTAATGAAGCGTTATCTGTTGGTGAGTGTTTCAATGTAATTCAATAAAATGAATAAATTAGATTTAATGAAGAAAATTAGATTTAAAATTAGTCTTAAAATTGAATTTTTTTATTCAAATACGGTTTTAAAGACACACATTTTATCTGATAAAAAGACACAGATTTTAAACACTTGTATATCAATTATTACAGTTCATTTTTATCAAATAGTTTAACAAAAATATATAATCAGCAATAGATGTAAAATGTAACTTGTTTATTTAGTTATTAATTAGTTATTAATGAAAATCAACCTAAAGGTCATTTCACAAACTATGGGAACACGATTATCTAACTTAATTAATAATGACATTGGCGATGAGCCAAACATTTTTTTTTTTACGAAAATACTAGCATAGGGAAAAATCGTTTAAAAATTTGTGTTTCCCATAGTTTGAGAAATGTCAAACGTACCTTGAAGTTATCCAAAAACTGCTTTCTATTTTTTGGAGAAATATCTGTGGATTGAAAAATTTAATTGTTATTTTTGGACCCATCGCCATTAATAAACAGTGTAAAACATGTTAATAATAAAAGGCTTAGCGAATCCGAAGGTTCGATGCCGACACCACCATTCTCTTATTACACACCTCCCTCCCTCCACCTTTCGCCGTCCAAACCTAGTCCCTTCAGATCAGCTTTAATGCAATCTTCCCACCTTCGCTTCGGTATACCCCTCGGAGTTTACTATTCGGTACAGCAATATTAACCTTTTAGGAATTCTCTCGTTACCAAGTTTACAAGTTTACAAGCCCATTTGATTCGCCAGTATGAAATCACCTCAATGATATTACCAGGATACAGTTCACGCAATTCGGTGTTGTGTAACCGTCTGAACTCTCCGATCAATTCATCCTTCTTTGGTCCGAATATTCTACTCAATTACACATGTAAAACATGTTAATTAAATTAATTTGTATCATAAGTAGATCCCTCTGAATTTCTATCGGTATATCGATTTTTTTAAGTTTTCTTTTGTTATTTATTAGTATTTTATTTTTTACTATTTTCTGTTATTCATATTCTTTATTTCTTGCTTGTTCTCTTTTTTTTTACTTTTGTTCCGTTTTCCATGATATCATATATATGTATTCCTTAATGTCATATTTGCTTTTTATCATTATAGATAGAAAATTTAACTTTACATAAATATGTATCTTATAAATGAAAAAAGTATCGATATATATATATATTATGTCGGTTCTATTGAATGATCAATGTTTTGAATTAGTTTACGTTTTGCGCATTGAAGAATGAACTTCTATATACAGCTTCATTAAGTCCTAAGTTTCTAGTAATAAGATATACGCCTGTTCGATGGATTTATTCCAAGCCCGTTTTCCATAATTTCCTCTTTTAGATACAACTTAAATTTAGAGAGCCTACTGTCGAATATAATAAAGTTAAGTAAATTAAAAAACACCCCTGATAACTAATAAGTTGTACGTGTTAAGAAACATTAGTGAATAAAACTTGAGAAGAATAAATTCAGAAAAAGCATTAGTAGAACCGAAGCAACGACGCCAACAGATGAAAGCTGTAATGACCTCAAAACAGAAACAAACAACTGGAAGTGACCTTGCCTTCTATCTCTAGTATTTTCCAGTCTATTTAAAACGGTTTATCGGTCAAATTAAACTTTTTATTAGGTCATATTATCCAGTTTTTCATACAAATCGAAAATTTATGTAGAACATTATACAACGTACTTTTCCGTTAGCCGGACGAAAAAAAATAATGTAGAATTCCGCCAAATTTCTTACAACCATAAGGTTCTTTCTTACAACCATGTTCGTTTGGGGTCATGTGTTCTATTCTCTGAATTCATTCAAAACAAAGCTCGTTTAATTTTTTTTCTTCCATCTTATTTTTTTTTAAATGGTGAAAATCTGGAATTTAGCCAGAACTGAAGAAGATGGAGTCTCTTTTTTTTTTTTTCAAGAGAAAGGTATATTGGCAAAGAATGCAACATGCGATCAGAATCATGAAATTAAACTGTCTCATTGTGACGGAGTACGTTGGCGGTGCAATTTTTTAACATGCCACACGAAGAGCATTCGCATTCGTATGTGCTTCAAATCTTCCAGATTGAGTTTTCTAACATCTTTGAGATTTATTTACGACTGAAGCGAAGCGATGGCATCAGTGAAATGATGTGAAAAACAACTAGACATGAATCACAATACAGTTGTAGATTGGAACAACCACTTAAGAGAAGTTCGTGTAGAAGTAATAGCGGAACGTGATGAACAAAAAAACAAAAATCAGTGTTCCTGAAAAAATAGTTCAGCTAGACGAGAACTTATTTACAATACGAAAGAAAAATGCCGGTCGAATTCTTTAACAGTGGATATTGGTGATAAATCACCGTATTATGGAAAAATCAATAATTATAAGCATTCTTTTTGGGTAAAACTGTTTTGTTTACAATTCATTGATGTTTGTTTATAGTTGAAATTGTTTTGCTTACTATTAATTAGTATTTGTTTATAGTTGAACGTTTTCGAATTTTATTCCGTTGACTGCTTTGTCATTCGGTTCCTTTGGCGTCTTGGCTCGCGTTTGGTTCGCAATTGGCGACGTTTGCGCTCGGTTAACGGAAAAGTACCTTATACAATTCCACAAAATAATCCTACTTAAAATAATAAAAATACTATAAATCTAAGCCTGCTTACTTTAGACAAATAGATGTTATTTGAATTGAGAACAATGAACAGGGCACAATAGTTGTTCACGCCCTTCCTGCCCTGTTCATAAAACATGGGCCTTAAACCCAAACATCACGTGTTCATTTCTGTTGTCATGTTCAGTGCCGAATTAACCATTAAGAAAGTTAAGCAACAGCCTAGGCCTCTAAAGGGCCTATTATCTAGAGAGAAAAATGAGAAGTGAGAAGTACTTTTGATTTGCTTTACAACAAACATTGACCACTTCGGATGAGAGCCTCTTATTATCTAGTAAGGAAACATAAGTAGCTAAAAGTTCCAATTTATTGATAAAACTTTTTTTTTATTATCAATTTGTTTTATTGATATCTTCCATCATACCTGTCATAAGCGCGATAATAAGGAAATGTGTTGTGAACACTAAAAGCATTTTAGGCATGAGGAAGATTAGTACCCAGCAGTACCTCTTCCTGCTCTTGGTTTACTTCCTTAATTCAGGAAGGAGATCTCTCATCCAGCTGCTCTTCATTCGCCTCTTGATGGGCTTGCCAGCCGTGGCCATTCCGTTAAAAAGACCATTGCGATGTCCGTGTCGTTTACTATGAAATTGGGAGTAAAGAGTACGTTTGTGTTGGTCGATAGCTGGTTGTTTTAAGTAGATAAGTAAAGTGTTATTTGCGTACTAGGGAGCTGCTGTTATTAGTCTTAAAATTGAAATGATTGTTGTTTTTTTAAGTGTTTATTTTTCGCAAACTGCAAATTTGTGCGGTGTATGTCCATAGTTTTTTGAGAAAATATTTAGTTTTCGGCTGATTTGCAATTTGGATTTAGAAAAAAGTGAGCGTAGTATTTTCAGTTACTTTTAGAAGGTACTTTTTTTTTTCATTTTGACCTCAGCTCATCTTTTTGTCGAATATCCAAGATAACGTACAGTGTTTGTATGAAGAATTTGGTGGTCGCCGATTAAATTATGAATTTAAATCATCTATTGATTTCTCTTTTAAGTTGTTTTATTCGGTCAAATATCAGTCAGTCTGATAGACGTCTGTAAGTCTATCTAACGCGTCTGTCAGTATATCTAACGCGTTCTTCTCTTTGCCTTAATAGAATCCCTTAGTGAGCTGAAGATATTTCGACTAGTGCTCAGTTGTTGCGGAGTTAGACTTGGGAATTGATGGAGTTAATACAGCTTGTTGAAGATTAACTACCATGCACGTAGTATCTTATCCTTCAATCTTTACTCTTCGATTGTTTTTTCTCTGAAATATCTTGAATTCGTCAAATCTTGGCAGAAGTTCCCCAAGATTCAATACTGACCCCTGTGCTCTGAATTGCATGGCCTTCCAGCATACCTGTTAACAATGAGGCATTGATAGTTACTTACACTGTTAATTACAATAATTTCACAAAACATCGAGATCCCACGCAGGCCTCACAACTTTACATTACTTACTTAAATTAAAAGATTGATTCAAATTATAGAAAATTCGAATTAATCATAATAAATCCAAACGTATAATATTTCCTCTTCGAAGAAACACCTGCTCGCCAGTTTATATTGACAACAAGCAAATTCCTCAAGAACCATGACAAACTATTTTAACCACTTTTTTTTTTCAAATCTTCAAAACTGAAATTGATACAGAAACTGAATATGAGTAAGTACATACTTACATAAATCAATATGGTCATACTCGTCACAGTACGATATCCAATATCACCACAAATCTACAAAATTTTCAAACCTTCCAATAAAAATTATTACGACTCTCAACAAAAGCACCTTCGTACGTGACTAACAGAACTCTACATACTGACCTCCACATAACAACAGTTGACCAGCATATAACGATCCTTTATCAACAACTTTATACAAAATTGATTAAAAAGGGGCTGCGTGTTCCTTAAACAATGAATCTTCCTTAAACAATCAAAGTAATTGAATTTGTTTGTTATTTCGAAAATAAGTAGTATTTTAGCATTGCACATATGTTGTAATGTACACTAAATAATTTAACTAAAAGCAAATATCATAATTAATAATGTTGAAAAAATATATAATTTGTTTTTCATTTTAAGTTTTAAAAAAAACCTGTACCGCTACAACCCATGAAGTGTCTTGGGCCACTAGCGGATTCAGGATTTATTTTTGGGGGGGGCTTCAGCCCGAAAGTTTTTTTTTCATAAAAATAACGATAATTACTTTGGAAAACTACCTGTATGAAATGGTGTTTAAGTAATTCCTAAAGCCCTTTTAAATGTAATTACACGAAGAATAATACTTTAAGAGATACTTTTTAAATATTTTTTTCGATAAAACATGGTTATACTTTACCATTTTGGGGGGGGAGGGGGAGACTTAAGCCCGAAAGCCCCTCCCCCCCGTAGATCCGCCCGTGTCTTGGACTCAGTATTTAATAAGGAAGTACTGTTTCTTAGTTAACGGTTGTCCATATAGTCACGAGTTCGCGTCCCGGTGCCGGGGGAGTCTTTTAAATCCCCGCCCACACTCCCTGGCCCGGGAAAATCCCGTATAGCCTTAACGGCGAGGAAGGGAAGGACCAAAAAAAAAAAAAAAAAGAAAAAAAGTTAACGGTTGTCCAAGGAGGGACAAGATCACGCTCAACCGCCAGGTTTTCTTTCTTAATTAATTATTTATCTATATTAACGTACCCACTTTATATAGACTGGATGTGCTCTAGGAGGATCTCCCGACCCCAGGGTCGATCCACGGATAACCAAACAGAATAAATAATTACCTGCCATCAGCCGGGTCAGAACCAGGAACCTTGAGCTTAGGAAGTTAAAGCCTTAACCAATCAGCTACCCCGCTCTATTCTAAATATAAATATGCATTTTTAAGTCTATTAAACTGTTATATCTAACATTAATTAAAAAACGAATTAGAATAAACTTCTAAAAACTAAGATGTTCATGAAAATATCATTTCTTCTTTATCACTTTTAACTTACTCACCTAGTTGGTGTGAAGAGAACTGTTTTAGAAAATGTAATATAATTTATTTTACTAGGATTAAATTTAAAATGTTTTAATTTTATTAGAAAGAAAAAGTGAATCCGTTGGTTAACACTTAAAGAGCCAATTGCTCCAACTCAGTAAAGCTTAGATTAAGCGTTATCTAAGATTAAACAATGTTTTCTAAGGTCAACCGATCAAGATTAAACTTGGTTTAATCTTAGATAACGCTTAATCTAAGCTTAACTGAGTTGGAGCAACTGGCCCTAAATGGGTATGTATTTAAAAAAATAAACAATATTTTTGTTTCACTAATATTACAGTTGATAATTTGTTCTTGTTAGATTATAACTATTCAACTATTATTTATTATTACAATGTTTTAAGTTGTGATCAGTAGAAAAAAAATCGCAATAAGGAAATAAAGGATTGGTTTGCTGACTTGTAAAATCGAACTGGTTTCCTGCTTAGCTTCCAATAAAATAAAATTATCTTCACAACGCCTTCAATAAATTTATAATCAATGATATGCATAATGCTTATAATTATACAGTCTGATAATCGCTGCATATATAAATTTAGTGATAGTAATAATAGTTCATCACTGACTAACTATTGTAAAATGAACTTGATAGCTGAAACGGTGAGGGGATGTCTATTGAAGAACGGGCGTTGAAGGTTACTTGGACTAGAACGTCCTCTAGGAGAAAAAGCAAAACCGAAGCTTTTTAATATGGAAGTGTAAACAATGCTACAATACTCGCCGGGCCTCAGGTGACAGCTAACACACTCCGGTTACCTTCCTGGATACAGCCCCATGCAAGGCCCGTACCGCCAGTTTTATTTCCTGATACTGCGTTATTGAGGTCCTTGTCATATCACAAAACTAAACTTCAAAAAATTAGATTTAAAGTAAAGGTTAACTGTATTTGAAGTTCTTTAATGTCGTGTTTTTGCATAACTTTTATAGATAACTTTTTTTTGTTGCCTTATGTTCCTTGATCATAATACTAGAGAGGTAGCTTTATTATGACTAACGCTGCTGAATGCAAATATATATATATATATATATATATATATATATATATTTTTTTTTTTATGTTTATGTATATATATATATATATATTTATATATCTATTTATTGAATAATAATACAATCAGCCACTGCTGGAGGGCTATAAGCATTAGGGCTAAAAGTTTTCATTCATACAATATATACAAGTAATAAAGAAATAAATATAAATATAAGAAGTAAATAAATAATACTGATGAAGAAGTTAAATAAAAAGAAAAGAAAAAATAATAATAATAAACAAATAAAATAAAATAAAAACTTCTAAACACAATCATAACTATATACAATATATACATTCGCCCAAGAATCTCCGAACCAGGCTTTTTCCGCAACACGTGGAAGGCAAAGCAAGACTCCGGAAGATCCCAGTGCCACTTTTCCAGCCGCATCACTAGTATTAGAAGCCAGTGGAGACTGAAAGAGGGCACTAGAGCCACAGACGCTCAGGACATGAGTGGAGAAGCTGGCCATTGCCAGGACTCCAAAGGCATATTTACAAAAGATCTCGAGGCCCACTAGCGGATCCAGGATTTAATTTTGGGGGGGCTTCAGCCCGAAACCTTTTTTTTTTCATAAAAATAACGATAATTACTTTGAAAAAACAGAAAGAAACTAACTATCTATATGAAATGGTGTTTAAGTTATTCCTTAAGTACTTTTAAATGTAATTACACGAACAATAATACTTTAAGAGGTATTTTTTAATTTTTTTCCCCATAAAACATGGTTGTGTTTTTCCATTTTGGGGGGGCTTCAGCCCGAAAGCCCTCCCCCCCCGTAGATCCGCCCGTGTCGAGGCCACTGCTGTTTCAACCTTCGAGGGTGATGGTATGGATGCTCGGAGCTGGATAGGGATTGCGCTAGAGGATTGGGATGATGAATGAGGTTCTGGTGAAAGTTGGAGAATCTGGATGGGATGATTTCCTGGACATATGGGATGTTAAGGTCATGGTGTAGGGTCTTGTTCGTGACATAATATGGAGCATTGACTATTGTTCGAAGGATTTTAGACTGGAAGGATTGGATTGGCGTTTGATATTCGATGATTTAGTTGTCGACCACAGCTCAAGTCCGTAGGTCCAGATAGGTTTCAGTATGGTCTTGTAGATTAATAATTTGTTTTCCGTTGAGAGATGAGATGTTCTGTTTAGTAGTCTATATAGCTGACCAAATCGTCGGTTAAGCTCTTGTCTTTAAAGTCTCGTATGTGGGTTCCAAGATATATATATATATGTCTAACAACTATTTTGGAGTGATATCAATCAATTAGGATTGATGGTTATCTGTGTAAATGTTGATGCTTTTGTAAGTATAAATGATTCTAAAGTTTAAAATGTTGTCACACCTTGTCCCTGAATACGCCCATGACATTCATGATAGGTTTTGAGGTAGAAATTATCATTAATTAGCCACAGATCTGTTGATAAAAAAAAAAAAAAAAAATAACGAGCTGACTAGAGATTCACCGATTAATGATAGATATGCAGATGTATACTAGATATACCTGGCGAAAATGAGAAGATAAGCGCCAAGTGAAATTTCGCCTCGGGAGCCTACAACCCACGCGGCAACCATACCAAGAGAATCCCACACATCCTAGAAGATAAACCATGTTCGGTTGCGTGGGTGAGTAATGTAATGTAATGTGTTCTTATGTTCAAAGTCTCATATTCGAGTCCGGCTGATACAGGTAATCGTTTATTCTGCTCCATCAACTTTGAATCAACCCTGGGATCAGAAGGACCATTCAGTTAAGTGTGTATAAAATGAGGGAAACCTGACAGTAATATGATCATCTTGTACAGCCCTTGGCCTAGAGCGGGGGTCTCCAAACTACGGTCTCCAAGCACCTCCAATCCGGCCCGCGAAAGTTTCTTTGATTGCAATGTAAAATTTTAAAAGTATGAAATGTATCAAAATATGGTTACTACGTTTATCGCATGAGTTCTTTCTCTTAGAAGCTTGTTTTTTCAACACAAGGCATGGCCCTCGAGACATACTGGATGTCTCAATGCGTCCCGTGGATCTTCAATGAGGTCTCAATGTAGCCCGCGGGTCAAAATGTTTGGAGACTTCTGCTATAGAGTAGAGGTACTTATTATGAAATTTAGATTCTTCAAGGATTGTAACACATGTAACATTTTTATATTTAATTTATTTATTTTTATTATATGTACCTATAGGTATTTTTAATTTGATTTATTAAATTTTATTTATTTATTAGTGGTAAGCGGGGTTGCTCAGTGGTAGGGCACTAACTAAGCTTCCAATTCTCGAGGTTCCAGGTTCGAATCCCGGCTCATGGCAGAAAAATGATTTATTCTGTTTCATGGGTTGAGGGGCGACTCTGGGGTACCGAGAAACTCCTGGGGAACACTCAGCATTCATGAAGTGGGTACCCTTAATTAAATAATTGATCAAGGAGGAATACCTGTCGTTTGAGCGTGATCCTGGCCAGATCCCCTCTCTGCACAACGGTTGGCCTTGAAACAGTACTTTCCCTAAGTAGTAATGAACCTTATTATTATTTTTTAACCTCTGTTTATTGTATTATTATTATTTAAACAGTAAACTTTTAAGCAGTCCATAATTATGTACAAGAAGTATCACTAGAGGTGTGTTTTGAATGAGACTATACCCTTGACTTGGTAAGAAAAATTTTTGACAATGAAGAAAAAGTTTGACAATGGTAAGAAAAATTACTTTTTGTTAAAATACGGATATTTTTTATGGTTTTAATTTCTTTTTAAATTTTAACATTGTTTTAAATTTAAACAAATTTTTTTTTTTAAATTTATATATTGAGTTATATAATATTCTGTCATATGGGCAATAGTTGCAGTAATGTAAGACTACATTCACATTATATATAGAGAAAATATAAAATAAACAGAAGCAAATTAACAACTAAATAATAATTAAAAATTAAAAAAATTAAATAAAAATAAAATTAAGTAAATAAATAAAAATTAAATTAAATATAATTTATTATAAAAAGAAAGTATGATTCACTAAGCCCAACTTAATATAAAAAAATCTTCGATATATCATTTTTTTTATGTCATTGAAGGTCATTTTATCCGCGTGACTTGTAGTGGAAGTCTCAAAGTGGCCCGCAGGCTTAAATTATGAAGACTCCTGTTACGCTCTTAAGATTTCTGTTAGTTGTATTTAATGAAATATTATCAATTTTATTCCTAATTAATGACTAAATGACCCCTTCACCTATAGACATTATGATATAATAAAGAGAGCTCTTGCTGTTGACGAAGGGAGGAGGCAGAGCCGCGCTGGGGGAACATCTCGGCTACGCGATAGCCCACGAAGGCCAGCCAGTGAGCCCCAGGTCGGCGCCACAGCAACACCTCCGCATGCGCTGCCGGCCCTTCCTACAGCGGGGCTGGGTGCCCAGCCTCAAGGTATCGTATATATATCTATATATATAGTGTTCAGTGTGTATATATATATAGGCAAGCGTGTAGATATATATAGCAGGGTGTTATCGTCAGCTGATCCCGGCGTCTACTGCCGCCCGTTCACGATATTCTCCGATGCATAGGTTTAAAAAAAAAAAGAGGGCATAAGGATCTGTTGACGGAGGGAAGAAATGCGCTGAGCTGACCCGGTTTCATAACAGAACACAAACAAACAAGTTTACGACTGGATTCAGACCACGCGACTGTCATCTCGGAATTACTGATAACAGCTCTTCGGATTATACCCTTGATAGTGAAAGTCCCAGTTCACACCGCCGTATTGTTTGTAAAATAACCTCTGACGAGCGAAGCTTATGGTTATTTAAGTGCTTATCTTTTAAAAAATAAACGTCTCTGTAATATTTGTGATAAATGTATTAGAAAACACGCTTATTAGAGATGCGCACATCGAGCAAATTTGATGTTAAATGATTAGTTCCTGTGAATTTTTCTTGACAATGGCCTTGAGTAATTGATTGTTGAGTGAGTTATGGAGCTATCGATGAAGCACCAGATCTCTGAGCCAGTTTCTTTTCAGCTACGTTGATCATGTAACAGGGAGGAGGAAATTTATGAAACAAGTGGATTGAGGTGATTTTGAGTTGAAGAATGAAATGGTTTTACTTTAGAAAAGTTTAAGTGGTGTATAGTGTGATTTGAAAGAAAATATCACGTGTTAACAATTTTTCGAAAAAATTGGGATTGTGTTTGTATTTTGTTTATGTAGAACACTACAGCTCTCCACTGTATGACTGAATAAGCATTAGCACAGTGTTGTAGATTAGTCGCTTGTTCCATAAGTTACTGAAGATCTATAGTCCAGAAGATGTGAGGGTTGATTATAATCGTCTTGTCAGTTCCGTTTGAATTTAGAATTCTAATTTTAGAATTCGTTTAAAATAGTTTTTCTAGTTTTTTCTTTCTTTTCTTTTCATTTTTCTATGCCACTGACAACGAACAAAAAAAGGTGCTCACAATCAATGATAAGGAAATGGCATATCAACCAGGTGGAAGGATGGTACTCCAGCAGCCCTTCTCTGTTCTTATCAAGTCCAATGTTGTGCATTGTCGTGGAAGTGGGATTTCACTCTAAAAATTTTTAATTCATTGTGTATAGTGTTTTTTGTACTTTGTTATAGTTGAATCCTAAATTTCCGGTTTGTATGTCCAAATAGTTCTCTTGTTTCGAAAGTTAAGTAAGGATCTGTGATATAGAAGATTGATAGTTGATAATATAGTCTTGTTAAATTATATCAGTTTGTTAGAAAACACACTTGCGTCTAGTTTCTTTCTCTTCATTTTTCTATTAGCACCTGTCACTGACAATAAGCAAATGTTCTGACAACCATTGATAAGCAACGAACATTTCAGCTATAGGGAGGGAATGATGGTATAGCAGGACTTCCCGGTATTACGTCTCTTGATTCTCGAAAGAAGATTTCTTATCTATAGTGTTTATCAGAGTGTTGTTATGTTCGTGAAGATTACCATGGAATCGGGAATAAAGAGTTCGTCGGGAGTTGGTCGCTTTTGTCTGTATATATAGGTTTTTTGTTTACGAATCAGGAAGCATTCGATATTAGTCTTACAATTTTAACAGATTGTAGTTTTTGTAAGCGTGTGCATGTAAGTTTGAGTATTTAGCTTCTGTCTAATTTCCACCATTGATGATATGGAAAAAAAAAAAGATTACAGTGATTTCATTCCGTGTTTTTAGGTATTTCTTTTCATTTTGCCTTATGGGTCCTTTATTTAATTGAAGTGTTTAATTTAAAAATATAAAATGAATAATAACTTCAAGACAGAATAAAGAAGTTTGTTTTAAAACTTTAAAAACAATCTTTTTTACAAAATTGTTTACAGTCCGTGATTTAATAAATAAATCAATTAAAAAAACCTTAAAAATTATGAGTTTTTTAAATGGAATTAAAAAACAATAGCTAACAGAAATTATCGACATGAGGAAACTTAAAACAGTAAAACAAATAAAAAAAAAAAAAAAAAACCTATACCACTACAACCTATGAAGAGTCTTGGGTTCAGTACTATTTAGGGAATGCACTGTTTCTTGGTATACGGTTTTCCAAGGAGGTGATTTGACCGAGATCACGCTCAACCACCAGGTTTTCCCCTCAATTAATTATTTTAATTAAGGGTACCCAGTTTATAGAGGCTGGGTGTGTCCTAGGAGGGTATACTCACCCAGGATCGTTCCACGGCCAATGAAACAGAATAAATATTTTTTCTGCCATGAGCTGGGATTCGAATCTGGGACCTTTATAGCATTGGAAACTCAGTACACTACCACTGAGCTACAGCACTCCCTAAAACAAATAAATACATTTTATAAATCTAATATAACCAATGCATTATACGTGATGGCTCTATCACAAATATTCAGGCTTTATCAGACCTGGGTGAGGTTTCAATACTTAAAACATTCAAAACTAAACTATTTCTATAAAAAAAAAAGGATAAAAGTTGTTTTATCTCTCCTACTACGTCGATATTTTATTTTATATGCGATGATTCTGCTGTTTTATAGCTTATAGTTTTATAGCAATATTAAATTATAAGCAGATTTTTTTTTCCCATGATGTAATTACGATTAATTATTCAATTTGGTGATTGTGCCTGTTTCTTTTGTTGAATTGGAAACAAACAATAAAAATTACAATAAATTACTCTCATGGATGATTGCACATTGTTATTTTGAATTAAAATAATAAATATGCAAATACAAACGTGAAATGTGCTTAATTTCACCATGTGAATAATTTATTTTTATTTTGACTGTGTATTATATAAGATTTTTATATGGATATGAATGGTCGAAAGATATATACGAAAAAAAAAGTAGAATTTAGAGTTAAATGTTCTCGAGTTTAACTTAATCATAATTTATTTAAATTTACAAGATTTTTGTCAAATTGTTTATAATTTTAATATTTCTTATTATTAAATATGACCTACGGTTTTTAATCGAATTCATTCAGTATGATAAAAATTGTAATAAACAACAATATTTTAAGGCAATATGAGGTACTAAAAATGATGTAACCGAAGGGGGAAAATGGAAGAACGATAACTGTGCTTGGTTAGAGATGTTCGCAAACTTCTAGAGAACAGAAAACTGAATTTTTTCATGAAAGCTAAATCAGAAGAAACAGGAAAGGTGGAAAGAACCATGCGCATGCAGCTCACGGAAGGACTTGGAAAACAGAGAAGAAAATGAATCATCCAGATGAAAAATATGGCTATGTAAACACGGAATGGGGAATTGAGATTGGGGTTCCACTTTGAAAGACAAATTGTACATAAGTAATTTGTGAAAAATGGTAGAAGAAAAACTTTTCTATAATTAGAAAATATACCAGAAGCATAACCGTACCATTTATAATATTGTTTCAAAGCACTAGCGAATCCAGGATTTAATTTTGGGAAGGGGGCTTCAGCCCGAAAGCTTTTTTTTAAAATAAAAATAATGATAATTACTTTTGGAAAAAAATAAATATAGTAACTACCTATATGAAATGGTGATCCCTAAAGTTCTTTTAAATGTGATTACACGAACAATAATAATAAGAGATAATTTTTTAATATTTTTTTCCATAAAACAATTGCCCCTTCCTCCTCCGTACATCCGCCCGTGGTTGAAAGTTGTTTTCATTAAATATAACTTTGGGTAATTGTTTAAAAAATAGTTTTTTCATTTTAAAGTATGTTGGTTTTTCTTCTTGAGGATAGAACAATATTGAAAGAAGAGAGTTTAATGCTGTTTAGGCTCACCAATATTATAAGATACTAAGTTAACCTTTACTATCAATTATGTACAACTGGAGTCGACGTTAGCGTTATAGTATTCACGGTGCTGGAGGAGGAGTTGGTGACGGTGACTGAAATAATGTATTTTTTAGGTATTTTAACGAATTCAGGAATCTAATATGTCTCGTTCTGATATATTATGGGAGCTCTGAGATATCAAGGATTTTGTTTAAGAACAGTTATTATCACGATCTCCCTCTCCATTTTTTTTTTTCTTTTAAATCGTAATAGGTGGTTTTTGTGTAGTTGGTTAGGTTTATAAACACTATTGCGCCGTAGAGAAGCTTCTTCCTCAGTTTGGTTTTGTAAGTTTGAGTGTAAAGGAGATCCTCATACCAGACCGAAACGACAAGAAGACGCTCGACGTTTTCGATTCCTTCATCACTTACTAGACAAACGTTCTAATCTTCCAATTAATTACAAAAGACTCATATACATGACTATAATAAGGCCTATTTGTACCTACCGAGTTGAGCTATGGTGGCTCCACTAAACCATCGAATTCCTCTCGTATCCAATCCTTACAATCCAAAATCCTTCGTAAAATCCTCAATGCTTCCTATTTTATTACAAATAAAGCCATCCATAATGACCTTATGTTTCTTATGTTTCGGATCTGACCCAATCCAGATACTTTCCCTTCCATAATAAACTTCATAACCATCCTAACCCTCTTGTTTCTAACCTTGTTTCCTCTTCAATTCCTGATAACCCTCCGAGGCGTCTGAAAAGAAGATGGTCCCGTGATCTCCTAATGTGAACATATCATTAGAGTGCTACCATTGGGTAGTTACTCAACAAGTGTTTTCACCTCATTAAGTCCATGTTCAAATTTACTAAATGTATTTCTTTAATACAGTTGTAAATATCATTAAGAAATAATAAAAAAAAAAAGAGTGTAAAGGAGAGGACCGCGTCTGTAGATGATGCAATAAAAGATCTACATACCATTTTGGATTTACTAACATAATAGATATGCTTATAAAAACGCAAATGACGAATCAGCTTTATGCCCAAATAAATTAAGGAGATGAAACGATTCCAGATTATTCCATTCGAAAAGTTTTCGCTGATGTATTTTTCTTTCCCTTTTCGGTGTGCGAATACTACATTATCCGTTTTTTTTTTTAATTCTAGAATATCTTTGTCGGGCCTTCAGGAAATATAAACGAATCGCATATTGCCACATAGGCTAGTTAGGGATGCAAATAAACTAATAATACACAATCTGTTTTTTCTGGGATAGTTTAAATGCTGTATATTCCAGCCAAGTATTAACATCATTCTTGAATAATAATGTGGTGGACATCATTGTGCTCAATTCCATGACTTATTCCATTCCAGACCTGTACAAGCATCTATTTATCCATGGTTCTCATTCAAACAATACCAATTTTAAAGGATTGCTTTATTTTTTCATCAGATATTTATACACAGTTATCTTGAATGCTGAAACAATGACCAAATCGCTTAATGTTATTCTACGAAGAATAAAAATTAGAGGGCACAAGACAAAACTACCTTCAGCACAATTAGAATTTTAACAGAGCCAGCGCAATATCGCTCTTATCAAGAATGTTATCAGATGACTAGCAGTCTATAGACGTTTCCCCCTTCGCGCTTTGATATATCTTTTATAATTAATTTGTTTTGTTTTTCTTAACTTGTTTTCAACTATTAACTATTAAAATAAAACCAACAATATATAACACTAGTTGGCCCGTGCGAAAAATTCGCAGAAAATTTTGTTTAGTGAAGAAATAGCAAAACAATTTGGAAATAAGTAGTTCCTACGTATTATGTGAGGAATGAATTAATGTTTTTTCCTTAGTCGATCACAATATCCTATTGAACATAATAGACCAAAATATTAGTACAAATTGCTTTGCTAGGACCTATTTTTAAACACTGACTGGAAAGATAATAAAAGTAATGAAGTCAAAATAATGTCCCGATCATGGGATTTTCTAAATTATTAAAAAAAATAAAATGTAAAAACAACAAAATGTCTTTAAGAAATAATAAAGTTAATATTAAAGCCAGAAAAAAAATATAGTAGACTATTCTACTCCTAAGTGCAATATCTTTAAACAGGAAGACATTATTAAGTATACCAAAACTAATGGACTGAATCTTTGTTAATAGTTGTCCGATTTTTACGAATTTTTGTTTGTTTTGTAGGTAATTTATTAATATTTCTAATTATGATGTGTACAATCCAGAAAAATGCGTGCTTTTTGAGTTATTCGCAAATAAAGTTTCTTTTTCTACATAACTTTATTTTCAGGAATTTCGGGGGGATGGAACTATTTTTCGCATGTGAAGGAGAAGAATGTGTTCAAAATGAGTGGTCAATCATTGGATTTGATGAAAAATTAACGAAGTTATGGCGTAGCGAAAAAAAACATTTTTTAGAAATAATACATAGGATGGTGTATAGTGTTGCGCAAAATCGGTCTTGGACTTCCACTTTGCAAGAACAAGACGAAGGCCGCCTAAGTGTTGCAAGACCAAGACCAGGGGACTGGGAAAAAAAAATCGATTTTTTAAAATAAAAATTAAGGATAAATAGTAGCTAATACTCGACAATCTTAGTTAATCTATGTAAAAAATTGGTATAACCAATATACTTTTGCATTTAACTTCTCTAATTATTCATTCGGGCTTCGTTAGGTTTCTCCTATCTAAAAAAATACAGTAATATCTCTATAGTAATAAGCTGATAAATAACTGCAAGACTGTTGCAAGACTCTTACGCAAGACCAAGACCATGACCAAGACTGAGTTTGCAAGATCAAGACTCGTCCCAGGCTCGCATTTGGGCAACACTAATTTATAGAACATTAGCTTCCCTAAACAAATAATTAATTAACAAAGTAAAATAATTCAGGTATATAATATTTGTTTATATTAGTTCTCGATTTGTAACAAAAATATTATTATTGAAACGGTCTATTAATATTTTGAATAGGAGGGATTAAAACTAGTTCTTTATCATCGCTTTATTGCAAAATAAATTTTTGATGGACCTGAAATAATAAAGTTTTTGTAAACTTCGACTTAACAGTAAGTGCGCTTAAATGACACAAACACTTTTACCTATCAAATATGTGCACAATGTTTCGATTTCACATAGAAAAAATTCATTGAAGTTCATAGTGATTTAAGGTCGTAAAAGGTTATAAAAAATAATATCACTTAATGACTTTTTGCAATCATCTGACGCTGTATCAGCTTCTATGAATATTATTTTTTTGTTGAAAATTTGGTCCCAATAGCTTAAGTGATTTCTTAAATCTCAACTACTATAATGTATATATTGTTATTATATTCTATAACAATATTGACAAAGGATATAGTGAAGCACATTCACACCATGAAACACATATTTCAGAGGTCAAAAGAGTCATTTTTTTTTTAATGAGTTTAATTTTAAAAGCATTGAGCAAACTTATTTAGAAAAAGTTCATGCAATAAAAGTTATTCTTAAACGTTTATGATAAAAGTTTTCTTCAAAACGTTCAAGATTCATCCAAACTTTTTGAAAAATTAAAATTAAAGTGCGAGTTTAACAACTTTCTTGCTTTTTGTTGGGATTATGAAAGTTAAATAGATACATTATTTTTATTATTATTATAGATACATCCTGTTGAATCTTTGATTTAAGAAATCAATTAAGCCACTGGGACCAAATTTTCAACAATAACAGTCTAAGCAAAAACGAAATGGGTCAAGGCAACACAAAACAAAAGATAATAGAAATGTGACTGACTCTTAACCTATTATGTTATCGGTTAAAACAATAAATGACAATTTGGTATTTAAATTTAAATTTTCTTGACTTAGGGGATTTTTCAAATCAGTATCTTTATGGAAATGAGAAAAATAATAATTACCAATAAATTTTAAAAATAATCGAAACTAACTAATTAAAATTAAAAAAAAATTCAGAATTGATAAATCAGCTTCTGATTCATCATTTCTTGTGCGTTGTCTTCTAAATTGATTGTGAAAAGTGCCTGAATAACAGTTTTGAATGCGTTGGTCCTCTGACAGATACTTTTTGAATTTTCATAATTCGAACATTCGAATATCAATTACTTTCTATGTAGATATATAGGAAGAAAAAGTATTTCGATCGTCAAAATATATGAATCCGATTTCACATTTTTACAACATTCTCTAAACCGTTTCTAAAGGTTGCTAACATGAACATATAGGTAAAAAAGAGACGTAAAGTAATTAGGGTATAAAAAGAAAAATTCAGACTATAGTCTCTTAACATACAGGTATTTTGGAACTTTGTATAAACATTTGTTACAAAAAATGTAAAATAACTAGACCTATAAAACATGAAATAATTCTACCTGAACATACCAAGTTTCTTATATATATATATATATATATATATATATATATATATATATATATATATATATATATATATAAAAGAGATGGTCAAACAAAAACTAAAATTCAAAAATATCTGCATAGAAACCAGAAAAATATAACAATGGACATTAAAAAGTAACAGGAAGAAATAATAGAACAAGCCTTACAACCCAAAAATGCTATTAAACATCAAAGAAAACCGTAAAATTAGGAAATAAATGAATACCATCCATAAAGGACAAGTCAGGGATATACTTAAGCGATAGGAACGATACTCAATCAAGCAACAGACTTTCACAGGAGTCTATACAGCGATCCAGGAAAGAGCAATGGATATCAATATGAAGAAAAAGAAGAAGAGAATTTGTTTCCACCAATAATGGAAGCAGAACTAGAAAAAGCGCTAAAAGATTTAAAAATGGAAAAACGCTTGGTATAGATAATATTACTGGTGAGATTATAAAACCTTTAATTAATATAATTACCACTCCTCTGTTATATATATGTATATAATATTTTATATTAAATTGACATATATATTTTAATATATTTAATAAAATCAGAAAAGAAATTCTTAAGTAATAGAAAAATAAAGAAAAGAAACTGTTCTGTTACACAAGAAAGGTGACGAAAAAGATATTAATAACTATTGCCCTATCAATTTAATTTCCAATATAAATAAAATATTTTCAGAAATAGTTTAAGAAAATTTCAAGACGTGAAATCTATAGAACAAGCAAGATTGAAAATCATTTTCTACCATAGACTATCTACACACCTGGATTTTCTGTTGCTATGTAATTATTTCGAAACTATGTAAAGTATCATTCTATATTTTTATGGATAAAGGCTCTATTTATTTATTTATAATCGATTTTACACTTATTTACAACTATCTCGAAAACGTTATTTAAGGTTTGCGCTAAGTCTCTAACATAATACTGTTGTCAGGTAAATTGTAGTTTCATCATTTATATCCTAGTTTACAACCATTTTGATCAAAATGTTTATATTAATGTACTGCTTAATGGTTTTTAGTGTCAAGTATATCTTGTGACCATTGAAATAGTTTGAAATGTCGAATTTTTAAAATGAATTTGAGAACTATAATAGAAGAAAATGTTCTTAAGCTGTAATATATTTTGGTTAAATATGGATTTAAATTTATTATATGTATTACATGAAAACTAAAAGATATTCCCAAACTTAACGGAAACTTTAAAAAAATGTTAATCTTGACAAATACATATTATTTAATGCACCAAAGTGTCGTTCAGGAGTTGTTTTAAAACTATTTTATCGTAGTTTTCTGAGAGGAGACTCGTGTCTATAAATACATGCGACTGAAAATATTTCAAGTATGTTTCCTGGTTAGAAATAACACATGGTAATACACATTAATAACATAAGTTTAATATCTCTAATGCCGATAATCGAATTAAATAATAGGTTTTAATTAGGAAAATGCAGCGAAACAGCTTTATGTCTTTAAAATGCATGTAAAAACAAAAAACGTTTCGCCTATTCAGGCATCAACAGGACAGAAACAGGTCACATCGCCATGATATCAACAAATCGTCGGTTTATTGCAAAAATTCATTAAGCTCCTTTAAATAATTCAGAATTTTATTGAATTTTTCCTTTTTAAAATCAGAAAAAATTGCTTTAACTATTTTTTAAAATATAAAACGTTTGTATTATTTTTGTACACTTATTATTATTTTTTTTAATTTTCGAATTTTTCCAAAGTTCTAAATGTACTAAATCGTTCTTAAAAGTTTAGCACCATCAAAAATGTATTTAGTGACTTTTTGCAATATACTGACCATATTCTCTAACTCTAACCATTGGCGAGTTAGATTTTACCTCCATTTTAACTATACAAGACTGAATGGTTGGGTTTTTCAATTACAACTCAATAACTAATTTCTGCCTCTTGTTGAATTATTTTGCTCGAACTGTTTTGCTTTTGCCTATTCATGTAATGTTTCTCTAATATTACTTTTAAAAAGGGTATATTAATTTATAAAACTTATTTCCTTTCACGAGGAACTATTTCAGACCCTTTTATTAAATTTTAATTTACAAAAATAATTCACGACGTTTTAGACTCTGTTGCCCATTTCCAAGTCTATAATACATATCTGTAAATATAAAACAACTATTATTATTACTGTATAAACCTTTTGTTAATACCTCCAATAATTTGTTTAAAAAATCATTATTATCACATAATTGTTACATAACAATTATTACAAAACCTAATTCATAATTATTTTTGTTTAATTTGAAAAAAATTCAAAATAAATAGGTACCCTTTTATGTTAATAAATGTAAATGATTAAATATTATCTTGTTTCCATTTGAACAGAACTTTAACCAATTAAGTAGGTTCGTAAGTGAAAGTTGTGTAATGCGTATTCAGTACCAGATTTTTCCCTTATTAATAGGCATTCACCCAAATAAGTTTGGAATTGAGCAATGATATTTGCATTTATTCTTAGCCTGAATGAATACTCAACCAATAAAATTTCTGATACTGTATGATTTAAATGCAAATAATAAAATTTGGCAGAAGAAACCAGACTCGAAATCGTGGACTAGGTCTCAGTACGCAATTGCTAAGCTCGTTGAGAAGAGAAACCCGTGAGTCACTGACTTGGAGCGTTTCTCTACTTACTGACTAGCCGCCATTATAAAAAAGTGAAACTGCATCGGACTTATCCAAAACATTTGTCTATTTCAAAATGGAATCTCACTTAATCTACACTATATATAATACAGTATAGATACCATTTCCTGCTCTTCGGAGCAGAGGTGTCTAGAAGGGAGTTTCATAGTGCAATGTGCACCATACAATTTTTTTTAGGGGGCTTATTTTGACAGTTTTTTTTATATTTGAGAGGACATATTTTGACGGTTTTTTAATTTTTGATGGGACGAATTTCGACGGTGTTATGAATTTTAGGACTAAGATAGAAGTTGAAAACATGGAACAGGCAGCTACAATTGTACTTGTATAAGATCTACTATTTTTCTAATTCTACCTCAGCTTGCTTTGTTTTTAAGAAAAAGTGAGCAATTAATATCTTGGGAGGAGGGAGGAGGGAGGAGGAGAGGTTCTTGCTCCATGGACCTTGGGGGAGGGGATAGGCATCCCTACTTTGGAGTTATCTATTTTTATGAATGAGGATCAAACGAAATGGAATTTCATGGGGAAGTAAAGAATCTCAATTTAAAGTTAAAATTTTAATGCAACTACAATATAAGCCATTCAAAATATTGGGAGGTTTAAAATCTAAGATTTTTCATAGTCAACAGTTACGTTAGATAAACCGTTACAAATAATAACAATAATTAATCTGTGCCAATTTGACAATTCCATAACCTCTTGGGTTGACAAGACTATCTCTGATAGCTTAGAAATAGTTATCTAAAAGGCACCGACTGGACACAAAAAGACCCATTATCAAGACCTAGGGAACAATAAAAGATTTCAGCAAGATGCCTCATTCTTACAGAGGTCATATCAATACTAAAGGATAAGGATATCAATTCTCAATAGATAATAGCTGCAGCCCTTTCTCACGGAAAGACCTCATATTAAGAATATCAATTATTAATAACTTCCTTTGATGCTCTCTTCCGACTTTCTTCTTTTTCCTCCTACTTTTGCTGGGTATATAATCCTTATGGTCCTCTGGACAAATCACTCATGCAGTTACATTCTTGAAGTCATACACTTGCCAGAAGACCTAGATCCATGATCTTGTTGCCTTACTCTTGTAGGAGACCTGGGTGAACTCTTGTAGTCAAACCATATGTTTATAGTATTACTCAATTGTTAAGATGCCATTTGTAACATATATTATGAATGTATAAAAGTGTTACTTATAAAGTCCTAAATGCTTGCAATTTGTTAACTAACGAATCGAGACGGGATAAATTGCGTTTTAAACATCTCGATACGGCCATCAAGTCACCAGTAAAGTTCCAAAGGAACTAACCTACGTTTTAAAGCCTGTAAATGACTCGTTTTCAAAACGAATCGCAATACCTGCCTTAGGATACTTATCAAGTCTTTAGGTTTTAAAATATTGCTATTTATGATAGTCTCCGACGAACTGAAAATCTATTTAAAAAGTAGGTGGAGGAGAATAACTCTAAGATCCCTTGGGTGCTTCGAATATTTTAGAATGTTATACCTTAATAAAACGCATAGAAAAAATTGAGAGCTTTCAAAACTCAGATGGTTTCAAAAGTCGACTGAGCAAAATGGGATAAATTATATTTTAAAGAATTCGATGCGGTCATCAAAACCAAGCTTTGCTTACATATATATAAAACCAAGAATATATATATATATATATATATATATATATATATATATTTATTTAATCCATATGTAAAAACACTTCAATTAGTCCATTTATGCAAGTTTACCCGAACGTTACACATCGGAGATCTGACGGCTCAATCTAATTTACTCTCCACAAAAGAAGTGCAAAACGAGCCATATGAGTTTTCACTTCAAAAAATAGCAATGTATAGCGAAAAATTAGCAGTACTCTCTTTATACTCTCAATAATAGTCTTCTATACTCTTAGTCACTAGCGGATCCAGGATTTATTTTTGGATGGGGCTTCAGCCCGAAAGTTGTTTTTTTCATAAAAATAACGATTATTACTTTGGAAAAAAGGAAAGAAACTAACTACCTGTATGAAATGGTGTTCGAGTGATTCCTAAAGACCTTCTAAATGTAATTACACGAACAATAATACTTTAAGAGATACTTTTTAAATATTTTTTTCGATAAAACATGGTTATATTTCACAATTTTGGGGGGCTTCAGCCCGAAAGCTCCGCCCCCCTCCCTAGATCCGCCCCTGTTCTTAGTAAGTGAAAGAATTGCCAGGCTGCAATTGCCAAGGTGAGGCTCCTTCTGCACCAAATAGGTCTTGAGCAATCACAATAATTGATTGGTAAGTTCAGGGATAACTGTGCCTCATTGCTTAACTATCAAACTGGAGTGATATTATCCAAAGGAGGAGCTAATGACTTGTTACTTTAAATTTTGTGTGTTGATTAAATTATTTTTATAATATTATATTGTATATATAAATAAACGCTGATGTCAATTATAAAACCAATGCATTAGGCAGATGAATAGCTATCTAATGAGAGAGTTCTCGCTGAGTTTTAAATATTTATCAAGGTGCGTTTAGACATTTCACAAACTATGGGAAACACAAATATCTCAACTCATTTATCTAACACAATTATCTAACTGCGACATTATTGCTAAACCAAACTGTTTATTTTATTTCTGTTGATACCTATCGCAGATGGACAATATCAAAAAACAGAATCAAAAATACTAGTATACTGAGATAACTATTTATATATTTGTTTGTGCCATAGTTTGTGAAATATCTAAACTGGTATTTCCAAATTCACCATTCACTTACAACCTAGCGCAGCAAATAGTTGAAGCTTTTGGCTTTCGCTCTCCGAGTTTATACCGTCCGTCTTCTTTAGAGCAATCAGGCCAGTGCTAATTTTAAAATAAGAAAGTTAGTTAATACGACATTTCAGACCTCAGTATCGCCTGCTATAGATGGCGCTAGTAGGCCACTACGTGACGTCCTGTAGGTTATTAATATGTTGGCACTGCGAAGCGAGAATGTTTGAACTGCGGAAGGCTCAGCTCAGACGTCCATCATATTTATGGTTAACCATTCAGTAGTTTTATTTCTTCCATACTATTTATATTTATTAAAATAATAGCATTAAATTTCGAATCGCCCTCTCAAAGGGGAAGAAATAAAGCACTTCATATGTGGTTCTGATTCCATGGTGGTTCCAGTATCTTATATATTACATAAACAATCCGATACCTAGGACTCCACCTGGACAAACGTCTAACTTGGAATCCTCATACCATACTGAAACGACAAGAAACCGCTCGACGTTTCCGATTACTTCAGCACTTACTAGACAAACGCTCTAAACTTCCAATTAATTACAAAAGATTCATATGCCTGATTATAATAAGGCCTATTTGGACTTACGGAGTTGAGCTGTGGGGCTTCACAAAACCATCGAATTTCTCTCATATCCAATCCTTACAATCCAAAATCCTTCGTAATATCCTCATTGCTCCCTACTCTGTTACAAATAAAACCATCCATAATGATCTTAATGTTTCTTATGTTTCAGATCTAGCCCAATCCAAATACCTATCCTTCCATAATAAACTTCAGAATCATCCCAACCCTCTCGTTTCTAACCTTGCTTCCTCTTCAATTCCTGATAACCCTCCAAGGCGTCTGAAAAGAAGATGATCCCATGATCTCCTAATGTTGACATATTATTAGAGTGCTACCATTGGGCAGTTTCTCAAAAAGTGTTTTCATTTCATTATATCCATATGTTCAAAATTACTAAATGTATTTCTTTAATACAGTTGTAAATATCATTAAGAAATAAAATAAATAAAATAATTATATATTACATAATAAGTGGTTCCAGTAAAAATTTTATAAAATTATGTTTTATTTAAGAGATTAATATCTCCAAGATCTCCGGATATTTTTTTGCTAGTTTTGAAACGATTTTCTACAAATAATCGCACCATTAAGCTGTCAAATTCTTCATTTGTTTTTTCTCAAAACTCCTGTTGATTGGTGGTACCCTATTCTCGCTACTATTTCCGGTGAAAATAGCTTTACTTCATGGAACGTAATATTTTTTGAAGACCGTTTTTGATACAACTCATAATTACAGCTTTTATGCTGACATTAAAATTTATAATTCATTCTTATTATTCATTGAAACCATTGAGATCATACTAAACTAATGAACTTTTTGGTTTAGAATTCTCAAAGAAGTGTTTAAATGGTAATTATGTTTAAGGGATTGTTGAGAAAGCACGCGTCTAAAACAAGGCTTTTGTTGAACATATTAACCTAGTTTTATTTTTTAACATACAATTCGCAAGAATGCTTTATGATGTTAATTAGGGTTCTCTAATTGTTGAGAACGCACGTACTCAAAATGCGCTAAGGTGAATTTCTAAGTATCGAAAATAGGATATATCCATTTCTTTTTAAATACATTACTATTTTCTGTTTGAATGCTCTTTATGTTTAAATGTCTTAATGTAGGAACGTTAAATTCCTTACCGTCATCGTCGAGAGATATCACATTTTATGGCTCAAGTGGCGTTGTCTATTATAATTTTGCGATAAAAAGTATTTTTTATGATCCTATTGTAATAAAATCTATCTTTAGTGGCCCTGTTGTTCGGATAGTATCTCTCACTCAGTTCCATCTTGATAAGAACGATATCTACGCTAGTTTTCTTATTATTTATATTATAATAATATTGTTATATTAGTCGAGGTCTTTGAATCCATTTCTTTTAATATAGGGTTGGTTAAAAAATATCAATAAAGAAATCTGTAATATGTCTTCCTCACAGAGTTAGTAAGGCGTATTACAGCAAATGTACGTTTTGTTTGCTTGCAATATGTAAACTGTCGACCAAATATATAAACGAATTAGTGTACACAGATGGAATTAACCGTACTTTATTTTGGTTGACGACAAATAAAACCCATTGCATGAAAGATGAGCTTCCATATTGTACTGGTTCATTTCCAGAGGACGGACTGGGTAAAATACACTTCTTTTCATATTTAACTTGTTAAATGTATTTTTTCAACTTCCTAATTTTTTTATTTTTTATTCCTTGATATTTACAACTGTATTATAAAATAATAAAAAAAATACAACCAGTAAATTTGCACATAGTAATAATACAATCACATGAAAAAGCTTGTTGAGAAACTACCCATTGGTAGCATTCTAATAATATATTCACATAAGTAGATTTCCGAGAATTTTCGTAAGTAAAAGAGTTGTAGGATACGAGAAGCCATTCACGGAGTTTTAGACGGATGTTAAATATTTGAAAAAAAAAAAGGGCCTATACTGCTGACTATAAGTATTAAGAAATAATAATAATAATAATAAAAAGGCTTAGCGAACCCGAAGGTTCGATGCCGACACCACCAATCGCTTATTGCACACCTCCCTCCATCGTTCGCCGTCCAAACCCAGTCCCTTCAGATCGGCTTTAATGCAATCTTCCCACCTTCGCTTCGGTCTACCCCTCGGACGCTTACCATTCGGCACAGCAAATATTAGCCTTTTAGGAATTCTCTCGTTACTAAGTCCAACAACTTTACAAGCCCTTTGATTCGCCGCGATGAAATTATCTCAATTGTATTACTCGGATACAGTTCACGCAATTCGGCGTTAAGTAACCGTCTGAACTCATCCTTCTTCGGTCCGAATATTCTACGCAATACTTTATTTTCAAAAACCTTAAGACGCTGCTCATCCCTTAATGTAAGCGGCCAAGTTTCGCACCCATAAAGAACTGTAGGCAAGATAAGTATTAAGAAATACAAATGAAAAATAAATAAATAAGGTCGGAAAATGTAACCTACGCAGAATATGCGACTATATGTAGTTGACAGGAATCTGTCATTAATTAGTGGAGAACTGAGAGTCCCATGATGTTTCGTGGGACTGTTCTTCAACAGATGTCCACCAGAGTGTAATCTTCACACTCAGATGTTATCATAGAGTGTATTTTAAATTTTAGTCTGTCAAATACTGGTACAATTATCCATATTTCGAAACAATATTTAATACAGTACAATGTATTAGCAGTATTAATTCATATTTGGAGATATTTAGAATAACGCACACATCATTTTTTTTTTCAACAAATTTCGTTAGTTTTTATAATAATAATATGATTTATTTATTTTGTGATAGGTCTCTTTAGCATAAAGTACAGTGAAAAACTGAGGGCTTTACAGTCTCAGTGGTAAATAGTAAAAAAGAACAGAATAAACAAATAAAATTAATGATAATTTATAGTTTAGCTTCTAAAAAAATTGCAGAACCATCAAGGAATTCCAAAACGGATAAAAACCGCAACCCCGCCTTCCACTGATAACTTTCGATACAGTTCAAATATTCTATTATTTCCAAATATCCAGAATATCCGAAAAAAAAGGAAAATAGGCAATAAAAGAAAATAAAAAAAATAAAAGTTGATGAAGTTGAAATAAAAATAATTGAAAACGAGCTAATCATTTACATACATATTTACAGAAACATTTTATTATCATATTTTGGAAACTGGATGGATAGGAAGTGGTTAAATAGGAGGGATTTAAAGGTTAAAAGGATATTGAAGCGACGGATGTTGTTCCATAATCAAAGATCCGTCGGAAGTTACACATTTATTGGAATATTCTGAAGGTTTTTAATTTTAAAAAATTGGTCCCTGCTTATAAAGAAACAAGTCCTTCGGGATCAGTTTTCACCAAAGCACCACCACATTTATGTGCTAAAACCTTCCAAATTTACATAGACCTCGAAGGGACACGCTCTATTCCCAAACGTTCGGGACGCAAGTTGACATATTGTCAATCGATTCTGTTAGACAAATAACTAGGAAAGATTAGAACTCTAATCCTTAACACCAAACTGAATTCCTACAATAATCTGTCTATGCTATCTATCCTATTTAAATAGAACTGATGGTCTCAGAGCTTCACTAGGTTCTTGCTTTTCGATATTGTGGAACTTATAATTCAAAATACTCTCAAGCCTGTCTTCGCCCGTCATAGATAGCGAAATACCTTAATATTATTTATAATTTGAAGGGATTTATAAAAATTGCCCGCTATAGAAAGGTGACCTCTAAGTGAAGACTCTGGTTTCCGTACGCGACTGAGCGAACCCCATGCAAAGTTTGTAAACCAAAATCAAGCACTCTAAACAAGAATAAAGCGATATCATATTTTTACATTTTTAATGTTTTTCCACGACCGCATCTGACCTTGTTATAATATTAGGATGTATTGTTCAGGAAAAAAGTAAACATGTACCAACAAACAAAAATGTATTGTATCAGGAATGGTGGTGATGCGTGAGGGGAAAAGTGCCGAGCGGCTTCTCTTCCTATCTTCATTGCAGTATAGTTAACCGCTAAAAGCTTTTGTTATTGTCTTCAGATTAATTCTATTCACACCATCTAAATTTTGAAGAAATGTAACCAGCTCTGTGATTCGGTTGGTTATCAATTTTGAACATCGTTGAAGTTCATAAATGGAGGTCTTACAAGAATAGTTTGTTCAGTTGTAGTAGATTCAGATTCATCTCTCCCATTGGATAAGACTTCTTCGCTATTTTTCATTAAACGGTTTCTGTTGATAACCAATTCGCAGGCATTATCTGAGAAGAGTCCATATCAATAGAAGCACAGCCAGAAGTCGAAGGCTAAGTCATTGTTTGCGGTGGAACCGCTTAACTGAGCTGTGTGATCTCTATTTATTTAAATTTATTTTACGCAATTCAATATGCAACGAAAACCAATTTTAGTAGTTGCTTAAAATGAAGAATTTATGAAATGTATTGCTTCCAGATAGATTGCTACGAGCTGTATACTCCTCCCATCTTAACCTCCTTGCTTTCATATCATGGGATACTGATTGACCAATTTCTGTAAGCAGTTCTTTATTGGCCATTCTTCTCCATGTGTTAGTGCTCTGATCCCAGATCGCTCCGGTTATCGTGCGGAGGATTTTCCTCTCAAATCATTCAACACTTTTTTCTAGAATGCTGGTTAGTGTCCAGGCCTCACAGCCATATGTTAGAACTGGCTTTATCATAGCATTGCACATCCTTAGTTTGAGATTTCTTGAGATTTTTCGGTATTTCAATACCTTTGAGAGGGAGAAGAAAATTCGCTGGTCTATTTCTGCCCGTTGGTATTTGAATGTTTCTACTTTCGGGAATGATTTTTCTTCTACGCAGATCCTGTTATTGGGGTAGAATTTTCGGCTTATTATCATATATTTTGTTTTGTCTTCATTTACTTATAGGCCGATCTGCTCTGGCTCTCTTATCAGTGTTGTAGCTAGTTTCTCAATGTCTTCTTTATTACTCCCAAGGGCATCTATATCATCTGTGTATCCAAGGATTTTATGATTCATTCCTACAATCCTCGGATTTTAATAGAATATATTAATTATTATATTACATATGCTATTAATGATATTCATCCAAGATTGTTCAGTATTTCAGAATGTAAGGAAAAATCTCGATATGGCTCAGAGCCTAAAAGAAAACTTCAGTGACAACGAAAACACCGTGGAAAAAACCTTACAATTTTTAAAAATAATAAAGTTCTACAATCGAATATAAATAGGAAGTGTTGCCAATGACCCTACAGGGTAGAGGCAACAATAAAAATAAATAAATAATTATATTATGTTGTGATATAATTATCATTATTAGGAAATATAAAATGTCAAAAATGTGGTTACGTTTCGTTTATTGTATTTTAATAAAAAATAGTACAATATGAACTACAGAATACATGTAAACCACAATTATACAATTTGAATAACGAGTAATATAATTAAATGAACTATTGTACAATTTTTAAATTGAGAACAGGAGGTATTCCCCTAGTTTATATAAAAATTTAAAACAATACTCTAAATAAATAAATGAGTTTTGTTGGGAATCGATGTTATCGATGTCCTTTGAGCTCTTTCATTTGATTTTTTTTAATTGTTATTTTATTTATTTACTTTTTTAAAATTTAATTTAACTAGTGTTGTATTATTATATTTTAGTTATACCCTTTTCCCCCTTGTATTATGTTTAACTAGCTGTTCAATATAACCATCATTGGTTATTTATTAATAGACATTATCTTTCCTTCAGTGTGTATTTGGATGGCTTCGTGATATGTCTACTGCAATAATTATTATTATCTATTTTTTTTTGTATATAAGTGATCTTGATTGGCAAGTTAGCTTGTATTCACTTCTATGTTTGGAAACAAATGGCTTTGTTGTTTGAATTTTCCCATTTTTAACATAATAACCTCATGTCTATTTTCTAGCTTTATGCTTATTTTAGTAACTCTAAATAAATTTTAAAACTATTCTATCTAATAGTGAAATAATAAAAACAAATATCAAAAATAGGATTGTGACATCACTTTTGTAATTAGCAGCGACACTAATTAATGGCTAGCAAGGCCGCCAATTAGCGGCTTCATGCTCAACCGGTCACTGAATTATCGTCACGAACAGACATCGCGCAGGCTTTTTGATAAATTAAATAATTCCCGTTCTTGGAATAATATTATTAGACGGTAGCTTACTACCTTCTGCATCGAACTTACATCCTATCCTTATATCTTAACTTATAACGTATCCTTAGACAGCAAGACACAGCACGCTAGCGAAGCAACGAAAACAATGAGTCATGCCATACTACGACGTTACAACTACTCTCTTTTCTGTGAGATATCTGTGAGCTGAATAACTAGAAATTTCGATGGAATTTACAATCATTAATTCAAATGATTTATAGCTTTGATTTTGTTCTTATCGTTCGCTATTCATTCATAAACAAAGGTGTTTATCAGTCCTTGACCCGGACACATTATTTTTCTAAAATTATATAGCACTTATAATTTTAAGTGTTTTATTTTAAATTATGAGTTGATAATAGTATAACTCAAATACACTTTTAGTCGTGTAAATGTAAAATTTCAGTACATCGAAGAACACGGGATATCATAATCGTGTAGTAGGGGTTCTAAAATAAATATAGGATACACCTTGTTGACCTTCGGTACAGTGCGATAGTTTATTTATTCACAGTGTCGAAAATAATGCAACTGATGAATTACAGTCCATAGATATTTTGAAAGTTATAACAAAAATTGATTAAAAAAAATGAATGAATTTTTTTTTTTTAATAGAAAAATAATTTTACTCTGGGACAATGTCCCTTAAGAATAACAGAAGGTAACAGAAAAAAAAAATTACTTCTAGTCAAATGAACTATTATATCATATACATAAAAAACCTTAAATAATCTAACAATATATAAAAAACTAAACTAATGAAACTATTTACAAAATAACTAGGACGATACTAATACCAATAAGAAAAGAAATAAAATAATCGCTGCTTAGCTAAAAAAAAAACAAAGAAATAAAAAAAAGATAGGAATAAAAACAATAAATTCCTCTAATAGATGTGCAACAAATAAAAATAAATAAAGTATAATATAAAGATTTTTTTATATTTATTTATAAAGAAATATATAAAAAAAGAAGATTTATGTACTCTATCTTAGTGAAAATTAAAATATATATAACAAAAATGATAAGAAAATAAATAAATATTTATTATAATAAATTTTAAGAGCATACAATTATTGTAGAACTGAACCGACATGGTATGATAAATATATATACAAGTTAATTAGTACAAGTAAGTATAAAGAAGTTCATGAGCATAAAACAAATATATAAATAAAAACCTATATAAAAAAATATATATAAATAAAAAATACTGATTTTTTAAACAAGGTACTGTTATACTTGGTTCCTGACTGTTTTGTTAATAGAAATTGGAATAGGAGGGTTTTAAAGGTGGATAAGGAGGGAGCACCCCGGATTTTTGAATGTATTTATTTTATTTTATTTATTATTTATTTATTTGTGTAATCGGAATGATGCTCTGATCAATATATATTGATTAGTGAATTTGAAAAATGTTGATAGGTTATGTTTTACCTAAAGAATAATGAACCCCTTTTTGTATTTATTTTCTGAGGATACTGGGAAAACGTTTGCGTTTGACCCAATCCTGCTTTGTTACGCCACAGTTTATTAAGGGACAGTACGACTAACAATGTATTATTTAAAAATAGTAAGTTAATATTAAGAGTAATCGATGATAATATTATTTTCATTACTCGATAATAACCTATTTGAATTAATAGGGTAATTCGAAAAACAATGTAAATTTACATAATTTCATAGTATTTTGTTTAATATGTTGGTATTTAGTTTGTCCGCTATCGTTCGCTGAACGAACAGTCAGTAAGATATGAGTTAGTGCTGATCTGGCTATCTCTTTTCCGTTGTCGATTACGGTTTATTGCCAGGAGAAGCAGTTTTTATTTTTCACTTCTTGTCGACTCCTTTCAAAAATATCGGTAACCCGTTGCTTTCTTGCTGATTGTTTTTCTTTTCATTATAGGTCATTAATCTCTCGAAACTATGCAAATCAGGTATTAGACCATTGATACAATGTCAAATACAATAAGCTATTACCAATGATGCGACCGTAAGTAATCAAAGAAAAATAAAAACAGCGTCGAAATCATTAGAAAATGACGTAACCCCCAACAATATTTATAATATACAAGATGTCCCATAAGTAAGTAAAAATATTTAAATAGGTGATAGTAAACATTGTGAGCTACAAAAAAATTTGTATGAACTATGGTCCGATTTTTCGCAGATGAGTAGGATATTTAAGTGATTTATATTTTTTGTTGAATAGGAAGCGCTACTAAAAAAGTATTGAATTTAGATGAATAATAGTTATTTCATAGTAGACTCGAAAAACAATTTAAAGGGGACTTTTAAGTGGCTCTTAGTGTTGCCCAAAATCGATCTTGGTCTTGCACTTTGTAAGACCAAGACCAAGACTGGTAAAAAAAATAGATTTTAAAAATTAAGTGATGAAGATTTTCAACTTATTCAGTAAAAAAACTCAATTTGATTTATATGGACGTAGTATTATTATACAAGAAAGAAATACAATTAAATCTAACTTTCCTATGGAAAATCAAAAGAGGTAATGGAATAGTCATTTGTATAAATAAACATTCTATTAATTTTGTGAGAAATTGAGTATATCTGATTGCTATACATATTTTTACTAAGATCGTGTTGGCATTCATCCAATAATTCACATCTTGTTTTTCCTAATATTATAACTACAATGGTATCTTATTTTTTTTATATGACTAAAAAATAAGTTGAAACAATTTCGAATGTAGCACATGAGCAGAATCCGTGCTGTTACTAGATTTTCAGTTATACTTTATACAAAGTGGATAAGATCTATTTCACGAACTTTTAAAGTTCCGTAAATATTTCAATACCACTGCACATGCATTCGGAATACCAATCGTATTTCGGTGATCGCTGTATGAATACGCAAACAAATCCGAATGACAAATGAAAGGAAAACATACGCTATCTTCAGATCTTGGGTGGTCCAAACAATCCAAGAGGGATATTTGAAGAACTAGAGCTTCGTTTTACTTCACAATAGTTATTAAAAGGCATTAAACTGCTTTTGCAATTAATCTCTGAAGACTTTTACTGGTTCATAGTCCAGCAGAAATTTGATTTTACTGAATCTTTGACTGTGAATTTTCTCTCTAAAGCCCAGAAATATTTATCTGTTTTACAGTATACTAAACTGCTTTCGCTCCTTATTGACTCCCTATTTGTCCATCTCAATCATCAATCAATGTTAACGGTTGTATGGTATAATGGTTGTATGGACTAAGAAAATGTAAAATTTCTTCAGTTTCTTTTTTACTTTTTAATTTGGGACAAACTATTAAATTTTCAGTTAAAGAGTTCTAAAATTGAATTGACCTCCCGAAGTGCTGATAAACTCCTGTAAGTATGCCAACTTCTGACCATCTTGTTTGTCTCGGCGTAGTTGGTTGGTTGTTGTATAGTAAAGGCGTAAAGCCTGTTGGTCATAAACGCCGTTAATTAAAATTATATATTATTTTATCTTCTGGTTGTGAATATTAAGAATTGGATAAAATTAAAAAGATATAAAATGCACGTTAAGGTTAAAGTTTTTTACAGTTATTAAAGTTCAGTTATTTAAAGTTAGCACGTTAGGTAAAAGAGAAAAAAAAAGAGGGGAAAAAGGTGAGAAGTAATGCGTGTGAGGTTCAGACATTTTTTAAGATTTCTTCTTCAGAGAGAAAACATATGATTTTGCCTAAGATTTCTTCATCATTTCCCAAAGCATCCGGTGTATTTGCTGGTATTCCAGTTATGTTTAATTCTCTAATGTAAAAGGCACAACTCTCGAAGATATGGACCTCTGTCATTCTCTCTCCACACTTCTGACAAATGAGCTGGTTTTCTTTCTTAATTAGGTGAAGGTGCGTAAGTATGACCTATTCTTTATCGCGTAAGGACAACTTCCTCTCTGCGTTTACTGCGACTGGAACTGCTCCATGGCTTCACTTCCTTTTTTATCGCCTTTAGTTTATTTGGAGGGCTATTGTCCCATAGTGTCTGCCAATCCTGGTGTATGGTCTCTTTCAAGGGCCACGCCAGTTCGAAAGAAGTTAAGAAGGCTCTACCACGCCTTGGAAGGGTCTTGGAGCTTCTTTTGCTGCTCTGTCAGCCATTTCATTCCCACCAACGGAATACTGGCATGCGTTGTTTACACTGTTTAACATTATACTGATGTTTTTAATGTTTATACTGTCATGTGGATACACTTAAGACTTATTTATATATTTATTAAATTAAATACATATTATTGAAGGGAAATATTTTCAAAACATATATATTAAACCTAACTCTAACCGTGTGTAATCAAAATTCCCTAAAACATAAGCAGATTCTTATAAGCTGTAGAAGTACATTAATTAATTTAGTGTCGACAAGAGTACAATTGTATAAACAAAATAATTTAGAGAGTTGAAATTTAATATATTAATTTGCATCTGAATTTAATTAATATTGGAGAAGTCTTTTTTTTTTTTTAGTCCCAACTTATTTCTCACACCTATTCTATTCTTAGCGCCTTTCTTTCCTGCTTTAAAGGCTTTGGACCCTTAAAATCAAATTAAAGGTTTCAAAAATTGTAAATAAGATGAGTCAGTGTTAGAGAAATACCTTTAGAATATTTCAAAATTTTTTCCAACCACAACCATTTTTCGTGTTTATTACGAT
This sequence comes from Nezara viridula, assembly GCA_928085145.1. NCBI lineage: Eukaryota > Metazoa > Arthropoda > Insecta > Hemiptera > Pentatomidae > Nezara > Nezara viridula. The sequence continues at coordinate 59,166,724 of OV725080.1, read as the reverse complement.
GGATTCTGGCATGTTTTAATGATTTTTTTTACCTCTGCTAAAGTGCTTCCTATTTGATTTAGAAACTTGAAAATTTTTATATGAAGTAAGTTGCTGTTAGAGAACATGGGCGTACGCAGGGGAGAGTAAAAAGGAAATAAAATATTGTACAATAGGTTTGCGGAAAATTCAAGAAAAATAAATTTTGAAAATTATTGTTCTATGTGCACAGAGTCTTAGTTCTTAATGACTAAACTCGGGAGAGTGATTTTAGACAAAATTTTCTACAAAAAAGTTCATTTGATGCATGGGCTGATTCCGAACGAGAAAGGTGTTATAAGTACACCATGGTAATTTAGATAAAATTTGTTTGAGTTAACTGTGATTAAATTAACTAAGGTCAATGATTACTAACAGACTTACAGGTCTAATACGGCCGCTGTATTGCTGTTGTTACAGCACTCATACCCGAGCAGCATATCTCTGTAATTCTGATTCATGAAATAATTCGTCATAATGGAAGGCTCTGCGTTATTACATCTACTGAAAGTCCCTTTTATCATTGAGCTTAGTAAATTTTCTCAAAGAATATTGTGTCCAATTTATGATGGTGTACAATTTAAATTATAGGAATTTAACATCTTGAACAGTTTATGAGTAATTTGGAAATATCGGTCTCAACTCTTTTTCACTTCGGAATCGGCCCAACATCAATAAACTGAACATTTTTGTTGGAAATCTTGTCTGAAATCACCTCGTAGAGTTTTGCCATTAAGAACTGAGACACCCTGTATATAGTGTTTCCTATATAAATAATTATAAATTGTAGTAATAACAAACTAAATAGTACATCCCACTAGCGGATTCAGGATTTAATTTTGGGAGCTTCAGCCCGAAAGCCTTTTTTTTTTTCATATATATAACGATAACTAATTTTTTCAAAAAAGAAAGAACCTAACTACCTATATGACATGGTATTTAAGTGATTCTTGAAGTCCTATTGAATGTAATTACACGGACAATAATACTTTAAGATATAGTTTTTAATATTTTTTTCTATATAACATGGTTATATTTTACCATTTTGGGGGGATCTTCAGCCAGAAAGCCCCCTTCCCGTAGATCCGCCTGTGGTACATCCCATCCTAATACGAATGCTGCGTACGCCCTTGTTAGAGAAGTATCTTTTTTGGAGTCTCAACTTTTTCTTCTACCTTCTAAAATTTATAAAAAGTTCAAAAACAAACATTTTTCTTGTATATTAATTATTTATTAACTTATTATTATTTTTTTTTTTTACTGATAGCTTAAGTTCTTTTTCATAAATTTCGTAATAATACTCAAAACGAATTTACCTTAAAAATCAAATAAATAAAGTAATTGATAGTTAAGAAACATTACTTTTGCCATTGATGATATTACATTTAATCATCTAATAACGGTTTTGAAAGCAGTGGAAAAGGTTTTCACATGAAGGATTTTCCCATGAATTCAAGGATAACGTAGTCATTAACGTCATCAAATGGATGACGAAGCTTATCCACTGCTGACAGTAATTGTTTGCGAAGGAACGTTTTTAACCAAAACTTTTAGATATATTTGGATCAGCCATCAATAAAAAAAATACATATTCTCATAATGTATTTAACTCTCCGTGTAACTCCGCTGTGTAAAATTATTTTTCTGTAATCTTTGCTCACCTCATCAATGAACGAATCGATATACTTGCTCTAAGTATTTGCGATATTCCTGATCAATATCAATATCGGTATTTGATATCAATATGAATATAACACCTAATAACAAATATAGATTTCGCCAATTTCAAGTGAACTTTTTGAGACATTAACAAAAATATCGTCGGTTTATTATACGAGGTGTCACAGCTCTTAAAGGCCAACTCAGGGTGGGTGATTCTAGACAAAATTTCCAACAAAAAATGTCATTTGATATATGGGCCAATTTCTTACGCAAAATGGAGTTAAGCCCAACTTTGTCTTTTCTTAAGGTAGTCATGTTTTCTTTGTCATAGGAAGCGGTAACACAAAAAATATTTAATTATTCAGGTAATTAAAAATTGCTTCATAGTAATCTAGAAAAAATTTCCTTAAAATACAAGTTTATGTTTTTTGTGTATTGTTTTTAATTAATTTATAATTAGGTTATTTTATTTTTTATTGTACATAGTTGTTTGATTATTATTTAGTTACTATTTTACTTTTGTTAATTTTATGTTTTTTGTATATATTGTGTAAATGTGTTCATATCTCACAATAATTATTGCCGATGTGACAGATTATTATATTTCAAAATAAAAATAAAGAAAATACAAGTAAAAGTTTGACTTTGTTAAAACCATTTAAAGCGGATTTTGGAGAGTCAAAACTACGCTAAATTGTGCTTTTCATAAAATCATTTTTTTTTTTTTTTTTTATCAATTTTAAATCATGTTATCATGAATTTATTCATGATGTTTTGTTTTTTACGTAAACGTAAATATAAGGATTAAAAATATTTAGTTAGTTAATACCATAAGGATCAATTATCATAATAGGTGCACATGTGTTACAAACAATAGTTCATTATCACCTTAGATAATACATTTTTGACAAAGCAGTATTTTTTAATATATGCTTTTAATATGAATAAAATGTGCATTCTCATAATCAATTCACTAAAATGTCAGGCCACAAAAAAAAAAAAAAAAAAAAAAAGAAGAAGAAATTAAAACTTTATAATAATTTCTCGGTTATTATTTTTGATGAAAATACTGGTACTCTGGAGTGCCTGAATATCAAATCACGGTCATTCCATACTAAATCATCCAGGACCCGTAATCTCTCCTACCCTCCCCCCCCCCCCCCCGCCTCAGATCTTAATGAAAATTTTTAAATATTAAATAAGTATACATGTAAGTAAAAATACCAAATTATACCCAATTATAAAGATCAGTTTGAGAATTATTGGCATTTAAACTTATATTTAACTTAAAATATTTTAAGTTAGGAAGACATTTTGAGCTAAAAACCAGCAGGTACCTGTTATGTTTTCCTTCGAAAAAGAAATATTTATAGACCAAGAGCTTTAAAAATTTTATTCATCTGTCATAAATTTAATACTGAATCTCCCGATACCACAAGTTTTAGAATTATAACTTTTTTCATGTATAAAAAATTTTTTAAATATAAATAAAAATATATAAAGCTACCTGTAGCTAAAATCTTTCTCCGAATACCCCAGTATAACCATATATTAATAAAAATAAATAAAATTCTCTACCGAATTCAAAAATAATATTAGCGGGATCTTAAGTTTGAAGAGTTTTATTAAACTTTATAATTATAATTTTTAACACAACTCGAGGTGAATCTCAACTAAATTGTTATGCAATCAAAGCCTATTAAACAAGGAGGTTTGTATAAAAGTTGGGTAATCTATACTATAGAAAAAAAAATCAACAATAATCCGTGATTTAATGAAAAACACAACTTAGCGAAGTGAGAACGCTCAGATATCCCTTTTAAATGGATTTGACAGAGACAAACTCTACGTTTATTTGAAGGAAATTTTGCTTAGTTTACTACAAAGATATTTTTAATTACCTGAATCAAATAACTTTTATGTTATCGCTTCCTATAAAAGAGGAAACGTGACCACGTTAAAAAAACACATATGGTTTAGAATTACTCCCTCCCTCCTCCCAGAGTTTACCTATTAAGAACTGAGGCAACCTGTATAGCGACAAATCATTAAGTGACTTTTCTTAAATTAAATCAAGAAGAACTTTTATGAAATTTCGCTTTGTAATTAGAAATGGAAAGTTAAAGTTTATGTTTTTATGTTTTAAAGTTTATGTTGGAAGTTTATACTAATAACTTTTGATTTCTTGGAATTATTGCTTGAAAAATGCATTACGTTTTAACTATAATTAGGAAAATAAAAGTTTCATTCCTAAACCCTGCTATTCTACTCCAAAATTTCCATCAGTGTTTTAATCCAGTTGATGTAGAGCAAATATCAGTGCAGCATTAGCTATCAGTTAATAAATGTGGAATCCTTCACGGTGAACATTCAAGGCGAAGCTGGAACCTTGCATGCATACGTTCCCAGGGTATTATATACTAGACAATAACTTTCGGTAGTACATTATAATTATAAGAATGTAGAACTACTGCATGTGGTACAATAAATAGTGTACTTGCGTTATTATATAATATTAGTTTGGTAAAATAATTAAATTATTAAAGCAAAAAGTAAAAAAGAAATCTAGTAAGTTTCTATAAAATAGAAATAAAAGAGACTGTAAAATTAATATCTAAAAATATTTTTTGTTTTCAATTTTATTCATGATATTCACAACTGTATTAAAAAATACCTCTAATTTGTTTGTTTGGGCTTTAAGGCGTAAAACCCTAGGGTCACCAACGCTTCCGAATAAGTTAATTTTTGTTGTCTGTTGAGTTCAGAAACTCCTTAGAAGAGAGAAAAACGAATAAATGGTAAAAAAAACTAATAATAATTAAATATAATAATAAATGAAAAATATTTAATAAATGAAATACATAAAAATAAAAAAATGCAGTAAAATATAAATAATATTCATAATTGTAGGTTGATGATAGACTGTTGTGAATAATGAAGAGAAGGATGGTTGGGGTGATCAGTCAATATAAAAATGGCAAAAATAAATAACAATATTTATTTTAACTTTTGCCGAAGTTTCGAACCGAAGTTCAGCCCTGGTGGAGGTCGGGTGTTGGAAAGCTTACCAAAATAAGTTTTACACAATTGTAATTGTAAATTTTATTACTTTGTGAATATAGAACAACAAAAATATTTATATTCCTTACTATTAATCTAGCCTTTTTGATGTTTTCACTTCTATCGTGTGGTATAAAGCCCACGGTAGTTTTTTGGCTTATTATTTTTAAAAATGAACCATTTTAATCGTCAAAAAGATAAAAAAATCCTCCTCAAAATTTGAGGTTTTACGTTTCATGACACGTAGAATTCGAAAATAGAATAACAATTTGTCCGTCCGCCGTCCGCGGCTTTTCTCCGAGATTACTGGACCATTTTTTTTTTCAAATTTTAAATCAAAGTCAGAGGTCACCCAAGGAAGATCCTCCTACCTCGACATTACTATCCGCCCTTTTCTTCCAAGATGGCGCCTAAACGAATGTACCAATTTCAATGAAACTTGCCTAAAGTCTTCTCCTCGATGACCTTTAAATTTATCTATGTAAGGTACTTCAACGAAAAGAAGGTGGAAAAAAAGTTACAAGGGTTGGTAAAATTACATTTCCAAATAACTCAAGAAGATTATACTTTTTTGCCAATGTTGTTATGATTATTTAAAAGTTTACGAATTTTACTGGAAAAAAATCGTTGAAATTGGACAATTTGGAGCAAAAAGATATGGTGTTCTAAATATGTTTGATATGTTCTACTGCAGTGCTTATATATTTTGTTTGGATTTTTTTTATGTTTTACATCAACTGTAAAAATGTTGTCTATTATTTAAGGAAATTATCAATGATAAAAAAGAAAATTATAAAGAGCAACGTTAGGAATCCCTTTTCATTTATTTTCCTTAATGTTGTTACATGGAAAGTAATCTGAATTTTGATGTTAAATTTATTGGAAATAATAAACCATTTGGTAATAATTTGCAGCGCTTTTTTATGATGATTGACTAATCAAAAATGTATATTTACAAAATTGATTTAACACTTTTTTTTAATACTTTTCTCACGATTTAGATTAAACTCGTGATATAAATCTATACTTTAATATCGTATAGTCCGTTTCCTCATTGGAATAGTCATGAAAATCTGAATACAAATCGAAATCGGTGGAATATGTAAACACACAATATTTATATATAAATGTACAAGATATCCTCAGAGTAAAGGTAGAGATCCTGATTGGGAAGGGTTCAGCGGACTGAAGAGGAACGAGTTAGCTGCAAGAAAAAATAAAAGTGGGTTATTTCAGCCCGTCCTTGTGCAGCCTTACCTCAATGGGGGCCAGCGGGGGGACACGAATAGCCACGCCAACGCGTATTCTACAAATCTTAATGCTGTAGTAAATATTTTGGTCTCGCATCATCTGTTTACTATTATCTTTTCAAAATTAAAACAATCGCGAAATGAATCCAAACAGAAATGATTCTTCTTAAATTTTACTTTGAAATGAGTAATCTTGCTTGTCTTTTTAAATATTCTACCAAAAAAGTTGATTAAGCAATATTTCAATTATCCAAATAAAATCTTTGTATTACAAATTTCCTTGCAATCGAAGATAGGGAAGCTCTTTGAAGTGAAAAGTTATTTAGGCTCGTTTTGCACTTTTTTTGTGGATATTGAATTTGATTGAGCCGTCAGATCTCCGATGTGTAACGCTCGGGTAATATCGGCTGGAGTCGACTTATTGATGTGTCTTTGCATATGGATTGAAATATCTATTAAAACTAAAAATCGGACCAACATACTCTAAGTAAAGAAATTGCTCACCATTTCATCTCCCTTGTAATAGGCTATTATTCAAAAAATATTATCTTAACGAGACACCGAGTTAGAGAGGCGAAAAGGAAAAAAATAGTGTCGAAAAACAAATGATAACGAGAATTATGGATTAAAATATATCAGATATTAAAAAATAGGACCGGCATACTGTAAGCGAGAGAATTGTTCAGCATTTCACCCACTCTGTAATGGACTATTATTCAAAATTGTATCTTAAAGCGACGCCGTGTTAGAGAGACGAAAAGGATAAAATATCGTCGGAAACCAAATGATAACGAGTTTTACTGAAGATATGGATTAAAATACCTCAGAAACTAGCAATCAGACCTGCATATTGCAAGCAATGGAAATGCTCAGCATTTCATCCTCTTTATAATGAGCTATTATTATTTATATCTGTCTATTAAGATTTATATTCCATATTATTAATCTTGCCTTGTTGATGTTTTCATTTCTATCGTTTGGAATAAAAGCACATACCTTAATTTTTTATTCATGTGGGGCTTGATATTTTTTTTCAACTAATTGAAAATTTCTACTATCGTTCTGTATTTTATACCTCAAATGGTTACTTTAGATACCAGACTGGTTTTGAATAAATATTATATTTGGTAGATAGCTATAACGCAGGCACGATTTGGACCAACCGAAGTAGCAATGTGGGAGTAAATAATTTTTTTTAGGGAGAAACAAATTTGACATTCGTTTTTCGCACTTTCAAATACGAGTTTTTATAGTAATCGAAAAATTGAAATTGTGTTGTGTTGATAAATTCAGAAAGGCACCAACGATAGAAACAAATATTATATGACATTTAGGGTTCCATATGCTACACGAAAGTACAAAACCGATCTTCGTAAACAAATTAGGACAAAATATATACAATGATTAAGAAGCTTTTGTTAATTTGTAGTTTAAAAAGGAATGCAATCTAAAAGTTATCAATGTGAGTTGAATGTTTGAATACAAAAATATTCTTGCTGAAAGATTTTTTGTTGTTGAAATATAATTGTGAGAGTAATGGGGTATTTTTAAAACCTTAGTCTATCATTTGAAGATTGACTTTTAATTTTAATCAATGCCGAAATTAATGGATTTTTCTTTCCACTTGTTTTCTTTTCCTTTGTTACTAGAACTTAATTACAGAATTCTTCAGATTTCATACATTTCAATACCTATGGTCTATTTTTGACCACGGATAATTAAAACACATGACTTTTAAATACAAATTACAACAATGTAAACAAAATTAAAAAGTATATTTTATTAATGAATGTTCATCATATGATAAATATCCCGTAGCAACCATATCCCCTAATAGGCTTTTGGCAAGAATTACGATTTTTCTCGAAAACGATACATTTTAAGTTATAAAGACGTAGGGGATAATAATTTATTATCTGATTGGTGCACATTATTAAACAATAATTAATAATAACGAGAACTATTTAGAGCTTAAATATTTATATCTTCTTTGTAAATTTCCAAAGTTTTACCAACAATATTGTTGACCAAGGAGTTCTTAAACCAGTTTCGGTAAGGAAAGTATAGCGACATACACAATAGTATTGTTTTTCGAGGAAATTACGGGAGTGTCGTAATTTTATCTCGTTGTCTTAACCACATCGCAAGACCTTGACATGGTATTACAATTTGCTAGGGAGTCACTGCTTTAAGTAAATACTACTAAAGTTTCGAAAATTCTATACTCAAAATCACTATTATGCTGATCTGGACACCATAGCTCAATAAGTCCACATTAATTATTTTTTAAAATTTTATTGGAAGAATAACATTACAATCTGTCAGAATCAAGGGCATTGGATATTAAGGCTCTATGTGTACATTCATACAATTATATTCAAAAAAAGAAGAACAAGAAAAAATGTAAGTAAAAATATATACAATAGAAGAATAACAATAATATAAAATACTTGTAAAAATAAAAAAAATTGAAGGATAATAAAAAGAAAAAAAAATACTTATCAGACATTCATTCCTATATACAATATTTACATTCATCCTGGGAACCCCTGAACCATGCTTTGCCACTGTCATGTGAAACGCAAAGCAGGGCTCAAAGAGATCCCAGCGCTTCTCTCCCAGCCGCATCACTGTTTGAAAGTTAGTGGAAACGGTGAGAACGCTAAAGCCACATACACACAGGACTTAAGTGGAGTAGCTGGCCACAGCTTCAATTCCAATAGCGTATTTACAAAAGGTCTCGGGGCCATTGCCGTTTCAACCTTCGTGGGGGATCATATCGATGGTTGGAGCTAGAGAGGGATTTTTTCAAGGGATGATGGATAAATTTTTTATGGAAGTTCTGGATTAATGTAGGTCAAGGGGATGTTGAGATAATAATGTAGGGTTTTATTTGTGATGTAGCATACTCCATAGAGCATTGACTATTGTTCGAAGGACTTTCGATTGAAAGGATTGGATGCATTCGATGTTCAAAGGTTTAGCTGTCCCCCACAGTTAAAGTCCATAGGTCTTGATGGGTTTTGCTAAGGTCTTATATATTAGTAGTTTATTATGTGAGTCTCTGTTCAGTAATCAAATCGTCGGTTTAGCTCTTGCTTTTGAGTCTGGTATGAGAGTTCCATGTCAGCCTCTTGTCTTGAAGGAAGCCCAAGTATCGGTCTGTGTCTGCGAAGAGAAGAGGTATAGAGTCAAAAAATATTGGCAGAAAGGATTTACGTCAGAGTGTGAACGTAATATATTCTACATTATTAAACCAATAATCCTCTCTGATCTATTAAACCAATTCAAAAATCTTCTTATCTTTTAATTATGCTAATAAAATAATTGTGACGGTTATCATACTGATAGAATGTTTCTATACTATACCAGATAATTTAAATAAGTTATTAAACTAGTGTACCTCTGTGAGAAAACTGTCTCGTTATGCTACCCTTCTCTCTACAAAAATACTATATTCCCTACTGTAAAATACTGTTCCTTTTAACCATATTGATCTTTATGAATAAATGTGACAAAGAGAAAGTCTTCATGTTCTTGGCTCGTTCTGATAATTCGTTAAAACTCGTTAAAAATAATAGATTTGTAAAGACAATCTCATAACGATAAATAACATACCCTATTGATATCTGAACCACGATAGCACTCCGGTTAAAAAAAATTCGATAACAGTTTTTTTTTTAGTATTATGGTGTTGTTTTCGGAATTGGGGACTTCCGAAACGTAAGAATTGTCATCAAAAATTTTTATAGCCTTGTTTTATTTGTAAGAAATATCATTTTAAAAATAATTCTTTTATATAACTTAAACCACGTTGATTGACTTCTGGATAAATAAACAACCCTACTTTATACTTCATAAACAAGTGTGCAAAACGGTTTTATGAATGTGTTATTCTTATTGATAAGTAAAAAGTGGCCTATTTTTTTTTTTTTTTTTTTTTTTTTTTTACATTCTCATCCTAACATCCACTTGTTTTCAGCTTCGCTTCTTCCTTGATTTTTCATAATCCTGCAAGGCATCTGAAAAGATGTTGGTCTCGTGATCTTCTTACTTAGAACTAATTAGGCAGTTCTAATTATCGTTAGGTAATATATCGACAAATCTGTTCATGTCATTATTCCTCATTTACTAGTTGTATTTATTTAATACAGGTTTGTTTTTTTGCTCAAAGACATGTCAAAACCAGTCCTATTTTTCCAAGATTTAACACTATTATTGATTTCAATAAAGAAAAAATAAAAATAAATATATAGTTCAATGAAATATTCGTTCAAAGATTGCAAATGTTTAGTTTCCAAAATAAATTTAATTAACTTTTTTCTTCATTTTCTTGGTTTATTTTTATTTCTTTGCAATAATGTATTACTATTATAGTATATCCACTGTGAGAACTCTCACATTAGATAGCTATCCCTCTCTCTAATGCGTTCGACCTATAAATAACTTCAGCAGAACATGTTTATTCATAGACACAATAAATATCATCACGGTAGTATATTCAATAAACGGAATTGGTGAAGCTTTATACTTTACAATGACTTTAAAAGCAACAATTCCCTTAATAAGTGATTAGCTTGTCCCACTGAAAAGTATGTTTACAGTTCAATAGTTAATCAATAAGAAACAGTTATCCACGAACTTATTCGCTAAAGACATAATTGTTTGCCACAGAAGTGTCTTCTTACTTTATCTTAGGTTCATATTTCTCTCAATCACTAAGATACTCACTCATTAAAATTATCAAAAAGTTTCTTTCTATGTTATCCCAAGATGCCCAATGGATCACAGAGCTATTTTCCTCTAGTCCGTGGCCCAAACCACTTTTTATCAAATTATTAATATTAGCCTGAAACTTCGTGAATTACTTCATCTCATCGTAACCTACAACGTTTTTATTAATGAAAATTCTTGGAATTGGGACGTTTACAACCTGGAGGTCGGCAAAGTCTATTTAATTAGATACTATAAATTCGTGAGCAGCCGTTTGCCTTCCACTTGAATAGTAAGATAATTTGACCATAAATAAGAGAATAAAGGTGGCCTACAAAAATATTGGGACATTTGGCGTGAATCCATCCTCAACAAAATAACGAGGTTAATATGTTTGTTGGCAATTTTTTTTTCTCGATTTTTTGATCAAATTACCTTAGGATTGAAGGGGCAAGGAAAGGGGTATTTATTAGTATTTAGTAGCTAATTAATTTAATAAATTCTCCATTTCTGAGAATTTTAGTAGATAAAAAAATTGTGGCTTACAATAAGATGAAGGAAGCCATTAACGAAGTTTTAGGCGGATGGTAATAATTTAATAAAAAGGGGTCTGTACCACGGACTACTCTATTTGCCTTTTCAATTGATTTTTAGTTCATCGAAGACTCTCGTGACTAGCGGTATTTTGATTTTTAAGACCCAACCATATGACCAATACCTCATGGCGACCATAGCCTCTTAGGAGAGGATTTCGAAACAAATTACGATTTATCTTCAAAACATTATACAATATACTGCCTTAGTATGGTGTAGATTGATTTATATTATGGGATTGAAGGCCAGGTACCGCCGCGTCATTTGCCCTAGTCATCATATGTGAGTAATTTGGTTGTGTAACAACGTTCTGTCTGTTTATAGGCGGGCAGTGGCTCAAGATTATCTAATGACTTCTAGACGAAGTTATAGGATTTTTTTTTCTATGAGAAGGAGTTGATCGGGGAGTGCAGTCAAATTAACACTAAATTTAATAAGTAGAATTATTTAATTTTTGCCGACGTTTCGACCCAATTTGTAGGTCTTTTTCAGGTCGTAGGATGTAGCACTGCGGGAGGCAGTTAAAACACTCAATTCAAAGGAATTTTTTTCGTTTTCTAGTGGAATAATTATCCTCTGATCTTCATGAAATTCGATGCTTCTCGTAAGTGGGCGTTGTGTAAGTTTCTTCGATTCCCCATGCTCAGAAAGGATTTTAGGTACTTAATTTTGATGGACGATTTTACTTTCTCCTATCTACTATTCAACATTACATTTATACTTTTACATAATCAACAGACAGAAATTTGACAGTTAATGTAGATACTGAAGTTTTTCATATCATGTGAAATAAAGCAGGAATACTTCAGGGCAATGTCGTGGGACCAGCATTATTTAATGTTTACGTCACACCTACCCCAGCACAATTGTAGTCTGCTGGACAATTTATGCTGACGATACAGCGATTCCTACAACATAGTCCGTGGTACAGACCCCTTTTTATCGAATAATTAACATCTGCCTGAAACTTCGTAAAATATCTTATTGTAACATACAAGTATTTTATTTAGGAAAACTCTTGGAATCGGGGCGTTTTCAATTTGCAGAGGGACAAACTTTGTTTATTTAATTAGGTCCTAACAACTCGTAAATACCCATTTACTTTCTACTTAGATCGTAGGATAATTTGATCACAAAATCGAAAAAAAAGGGTTAGATAGTATAGGTCACGCCAAACGGCTCAATATTTTTGGCCTTTTCCTCCATTTTGTGATCAAATCATCTTACGATCCAAGTAGAAATCACATGGGTATGTACAAGTTTTTAGTACCTAATTTAATAGACAAAGTTTGTCCCCCTCCAGATTGAAAACAACCCAATTCCAAGAGTTTTCGTAAATAAAACAGTTGTAGGTTACGATGAGACACTAGCGGATCCAGGATTTAATTTTGGGGGGCTTCAGCCCAAAATACTTTTTTTCATATATATAACGATAATTACTTTAGAAAAACAGAAAGATACTAACTACCTATATGAAATGGTGTTTATGTGATTCTTGAAGTCCTATTAAATGTAATTACACGAACAATAATATTTTAAGAGATAGTTTTTAATATTTTTTTCCAAAAAACATGGTTATATTTTACCATTTTGTTGGGCTTCAACCCGAAATCCCCCCCCCCGTAAATCCGCCTGTGCGATGAGATGAAACTATTTACGACGTTTCAGGGGGATGTTAATAATTCGATAAAAAGAGGTCTGTACCACAGACTAACAGATACAAATCGCTACTGTTAGTGCAAAAGAACTTATGTAAAAATTGAGTTTTTTTATAAAAGTGCATAAAACCGAATATTATTTTATGATTTATTAGTATAATTTAGCATTTTATTTTCCTCTGCCATTTTCCTAATTAGCAGACTACTTATAGCAGTTGAAACCTACAAAATGTCACCTTTAGTGTAAAAAGAATAAACGTGTAAGATTGTTTCATACAATCTTTTGCACTAACAGTAGAGACATATTCTTCGACGTGATTCAAAATCATCTGGGTGACTGAGCCACAACGTAGAAAATAATATGGAATGAATCAGTTTGCATGAAATATCCAAAACCATAATCTTAAACTTTAATCATACTGAAATTAATCATAAACCTCACCCCTAAGTATATTTTATTATCTTTAAAATTCCTAAACTTGTTAAAAATAGGTAATTAAGTATTTATAAGGACTCGAAAGTGGGTTTTTCGAGACACCACATGTCCCGATGCAAGAGCGGTTCCAGATGTAGTTTTATTTGGAGTAAGGAAGCCATATAATATTACATATAATAGGAATCATCGAGAAATATAATATTTTTTATGAGAGAAATTGTATTAGATCGATTACCTAACTACATCATATCTCGAATTACTTAATATCGATGATCGGAGACATAGATAAGGTTGCTGTCTAATGGAAATGATGCGACGCATAATCTAAGGAGTGCATTTTTCAAAATATGTCTTTATTAATAGTGAGGGCAATCATCATTTGATAAATATGTTTAGAATGGTGTATATTTTTTAAGGTGGAGGTAGAGCACAGGGAAAACGCTTGCATTAGACCGTAGTCATACTTAGTTATGTTATTAATTAATCTCACTTTAATTGAGTAATTATTCTCATCGATGCTACAACAATCTATTTCTCACAAGGTGAATAAGTTTTTTAGTTTTTCCCAACCTAGTGAATGATAATTTGTGCATTGTGATTCACGAATACTGATACTAGTGGGTATATTTCAAAAAGTCTTATTTTTTTTTTTCCTCTGTGCCTACTTTGGTTGGGAAAAGATCTCCCGTTTCTCCCTCTCGTGAACCCGCCCACGGCGTAGACACAGAGCCTTATGAGGTGATGAAGATGCGAGATAAACGAAAGCTCTTGTAGAAATACGTCGCGTGAGGCCTGGAAGTGAGCCAGAAGAAAGCGAAGTGGGTGTCATCGACTAGGAAATCTGTTGGAATTTTTAGAGAACTATGGTTTGTTATTTATTTATTTATTTTTTCGTTTAAAGAGCGAAAAACTTCTATGGTTATCATCGTCCATTTTCTTTGATTATCTGTCAACTAGAATTTTTCATAACTTGTTGTGAAGTCCTCTCTTTTAAAAACTTATTTACGTTATTAAAGTAACTGCATTCCCTACTCAGAACCTTGGCGAGGGATTGAGGAATGTCTAAGGTTGGCCATTCCTCGATAATGTCCCTCATTGTTTGAGCTGTTTGACAGTCCTGACATTTTGAATTGCTCTTTTGTGATTAGGTGGCCGTAGGTGCGGTGGCTACGTCCTATTCGTAAATGAGCTATTACAATTTCGTCTCTTCTCGACTGTCAGGAACATGTCCACCTCTTAACCGTAGGTTTAACTAATCTAAGTTTATTTCATATTTGTTGGTCGCATAGATTTTGCCACTTATACTATCGGCTGGAAAATTTCAATACCTGAAACAAGACAACTTTCAACAATATCTAACTAGTGGACTTCAGTTGCAGATTTTAAAAATAAGTCTTTTTGTTCACCTCCTGAGATATTGGGGTTTTTCGTTATAGATCCTTGATACAGCATTACATTCACATTTCTAATCATTTAAGATCAATCACTTCAGTAAATTATAAACCAGAAAAAACAATTAAAATGTAAATCCATATTTAAATCGTAAATTTATTATAATTAAATCCTCAATATTAAACGTAGATAACGCTTACAATCTAATAGGTTGTTTTCCTCTCAAACATTTGACATGTATCCTGAATGTCGCCTTCCAACCGGTATAAAACTTCGATATTTAACGGAAGGACTCCTATTAATAAATGGGTCATTATATTTTTAATCGATGACTATATATTTAAATAATATTTGACAAAAACAAATCGTGGTTTAAAATTTTATTGGGAAATCAGAAATCGAAAGTTGGCAGAACAAGAAGTAGGTGCAGTGGAAAGTGAAGTTAGGTCCGCAATGTGGAGCCATTTGGTTCAAGCTCTTCAAGGATAGTAGTTACTTAGAAGAAAGTGGTTTTGCCACCGGTGAAATTACCAACGGGGTTTGCACTCCTAACTTGTCTCCCGTTGGCAATGGTTTGTTAACTGGTACCAGCTGAACCACAAAGTAATTTTTAAACAAGTCAACTCCGAGGCAGACATCCGGAACACTCTCCAATATATCATTTTTTTTTCGCTCGAATTTGGGATATTTGGCACTAAACATATTCATCGCTAATTTTTTATTACCAGCTATAGTATTCATGACAATTAAATACGTTAGGCAAACAAGAAAATAAAATGAACATAATAACACCAACAATTTGTATTAAGAAAAATTTTAATTTTTATTGCTAACAATCGAATGATAAAAAAAATTATGTTATCTGCTGACAAGAGGATTATTATCGACATCATTATCGAGGAATGTCTTATGTACAGCAGAAAAACGGCCAACTTAAGCATTCCTCGATCTACATAGAGCCTTGCCAAGGCTCTATGTAGAGACTGTAGTTACTTTTAATTAAGTGACCAATTTTTTAAAACAGACAGGACTTCACAACAAGTTTGGAACTTTTAAGTAACAGAAAATACAAAAAAAGTTCATGTATGTTTGTTTTTTACGTGAAATCGTGTTTAACAATATAAAGTAAGGCTGTATTTTTTTTTTCACCATATTTATTTTTATTTTTCTTCTACATCGGCTACGTTTCGGCTATGATGCCATTTTCAAACCATCTATAAGACCTAATTCACAACTAGTTTCATTCAGACCACATTTAACATAATATGATGTTAGCCATCTCTTAAAAACCAACAATATGTAAGTCATAACCCTAATGGAGATTACATACATAAATCTGCTATATTAATGCGAGGTCAATCAGATATTGATTACCAGTGAATTTTAATATTCTTACTTAGTTAATAATGCTCCATTTAGAAAGAAAAGTTTTTCACCTTTTAAACTAAAATTTAAAAAAAAAAAACAGTCGAGTTAGCAATCTCTTTATTTTCATCCTTTTTGGGTCCTAATTTAGAAAAAACAGGTTAAATTGATAATAATTAAAAACTCGGATTGCAAAATATAGGAGAATCAGTACTTCACAGCTCATTTTTATACTGCGAAACATTGAAAATTATTTTTTAAATTAGCTACAATTATTGGCTCTGGTACTGCTGTGGTGGGTGAAACTAATCCGGCTAGTAGGGCCTTGTGGTCTGTTTTACCAACTTTTCTTTTTTCGGAGCCTGTGTGAAATAAATATTAACCGACCCAGGTGGGAATCGAACCCAAGACATTCACAGAACCAGATACTCTAGGACCCATGCCTCAGCATTTTCGCCCATCACGTCTTCTATTAGCTTAAGTTATAGGTGCCCACAAAACATAGTTGCATTAATGTGGGGGAGGGGAAATGGTAGACTATATGCATTCCAGTTACATACGAAATTATTACTAGTGCTGCCCAAATGCGAGACCGAGACGAGTCTTGGTCTTGCAAACTCAGTCTTGGTCTTGCGCAAGAGTCTCGCAACAGTCTTGCAGTTACTTATTAGCTTATTACTATAGAGATATGACTGTAATTTCTTACAAACAAGAGACCTAACTAAGCCTGAATGAAAAAGTAGAGGAGTTAAATGCAAAAGTATATTGGCTATAGCAATTATTAGCATATAACAACTAAGAGATTTTCAAGTATTAGTTACTATTTACCTTAATTTTTATTTTAAAAATAGATTTTTTTACCAGTCCTGGTCGCGGTCTTGCAACAGTTTGGGAAACACTAACTATTACCTATTAACATTTTTATCACGTTTTTGTTTAGCCTTAACAACTATTCCCATTTATATATATATATTTTTTTTTTGTCCTTCCCTTCCTCGCCGTTAAGGCTATACGGGATTTTCCCGGGCCAGGGAGGGTGGGCGGTGATTTAAAAGACTCCCTCGGCACCGGGACGCGAAATCGTGACTATTTTTATATCTTTGATTCATATGTCAGGTTGCCGGGCAACGGCGGTGCAGTGCACACGCTTTAGCCCATTCGGCCACCCCGCCCACAAAAATATTCCCATTTATATATAAATTTTAATCATTTTTATTTTAATTTAATAAATTTTATTTTTGTCATTTTTTCAATTTATGTCACTTGACTCCCTCCCTCCCCCCTCCGTCGTAAGGCATTTCCACGGTACCCTTGGGCCTATTTACGCCTATGAGATAATTGTTTCTGCACATATTTCGCGTTTGACAAGTATAAAAATTGCCTCTGTCAACGCTGATGTTTTAATATCTTTTTCCAAACTATAAGTTATTTTATATACATATATATTAAAGACACTTGAAAAAGTTCAAAGTTAAATGTAAAAGGAATTAGTTCCAAAGCCAAAATCAAATTCTCCAAGAATGACAGGTGAAAGTTATGGGGGGAAATGCCCAATGAGTAATGTCACTCACTCTATACAGTTATGAATCTGAGTGAACGACCTTACTATTCTAACCTGTATAAGAGTTATCAGCTACAGTAAGTAGAAGCCGCCTCGCGATAATATAGGTTTAACTTATTGTTTTTAATGAGTAAGAACATATCTTACTTTTATTCGGACACTTCTTTTTACACCAAATGTGACAATATATTTATACGGATTTGAAGAAGAAATGTGGATTGATGGCTGATTGTAGTAAATAATTGAAGAGAAGATGGGTTGGGACGTTCAGTAAAAAAAAAATAAAAATAAATAAATTATATTTATTCTTAACCTTGCCGACGTTTCGGCCCAAAATTCAGGCCATCGTCAGGGCTGGTCTATGGCTGGTCTGTGGACATCTTTCATTAGATCAACCCCGATGAAGGCCTGGTCTTTGGACCGAAACTTCAGCAACAATAAAAATAAATATAATTTATTTATTTTTACTTTAGAAAGCAAAAAAGTTTTTGCTCCAAATTTCATTGGATTTACCATTAGTATGGATTACAGCTTTTCGTCCTCTTTAGACCAACCTTTGCAGATTATTTCTTATACTTTTTTTATTACAATCCATTTCACTTTAAACAAAAGCAGTAAACAGAAGATGAAAATCTACAGACTTATATAAGTCCTGTCTATACAGGGCCACCCAGAAGAAAGTTTTATGGCGCCATCAAAATTTTTGAGGAGGCACATATATAGAGGATTTGAATTTTTTTTTTTGGGTGAGAGTGTATTTTGAAGGGATTATGAATTCTTGAAATAAGAAGTTTCTAACTAGGGAAAAACATGGAACAATCCACATCAAGTATAATATTATATGATCTTCAAATTTTCCAATTCTACTATATCTTGTACTTCTTTAAGAGAAGAGAAATATAATGTTCACCTAAGGAGAGATGGCATCTCTACTTAATAGATTATTATTATTTTGATAAACCCTAGACCGTGTTAAAATTGAGTGAGCTAGCGGCCATATTTAATACACAAATCTTAAGTAAGTTTCTCGAATTTAACACATTTAGGAGTTCCTAAATTAGGAGATCACGAGGCCATCTTCTTTTCAGACGCCTAGGAGGGTTATCAGGGATCAAGGAGTCCCAAAGCTCAACTCCGTAAGTCCAAATAGGTCTTACTATGGTCATGTATATGAGTCTTTTGTTATTAATTGAAAGGTTAGAGCGTTTGTCTAGTAAGTGCTGAAGTAGTCGGAAACGTCGAGCGGTTTCTTGTCGTTTCAGTTTGGTATGAGGATTCCAAGTCAGACGATTGTCCAGGTGGGGAGTCCTAGGGTGAGAACTTTAATTTTTATTTAACACACAAATCTTAAGTAAGTTTCTCGACTTTAACACATTTACATTTAGGTTACATTAGCAACATTAGCAATGGTTACATGAATACCCTTAATAATAATGTCTTAAAATATTTTTTAGTTAGTCTGCTCATGAAACCTCAAAAGTCTTCTATCTCACTTTCCTAAATCTTGAAAGGGCGCTAGATAGGAGTTAGCGATGCGCTAACTATAATTTTCAAAGGAGTCATGAGCACACTAATTAGATCATTGCCTCTTGCATACGGCGACAACGGAAGTTGTAACTGTCACCCTTCCAGGCTGTCAGCAACAACCTGCCTAATTAAACACGCGTTCTCTAAATATAACAAATCCTCTGTCATATTCTTGCCTTTTTCATAAAAATGAACCCTTCATTATAAAATAAGTCAATTAAGTGTACTTTACTAAATAATGTTCTTTGAACGGCATTCCTTATTTCTTATATTGATTGATAAGAAATAAGCAATAACTATTCCAGAATATCTACATAAACGATGATAAGTAGCTTTCATATTAGTGGGGGAGGGAGGGAAGCAAGACTGAATAAAGGAGAATACAAGATAGATAATTTATTTTAAAATCTTATAATATTATACTAAGCAGTTTATTGTTATTATAATTTATAAATATTTGTATATAAAACTCAATATCTCAGTTCCTAATGGCCAAACTCGGAAGTGTGATTCTAAACAAAATTTTGAACATAAAAGTTTGTTTGATACAAGGGCTGATGATTCCAAATTGAAAAGGACTTTTTAACCAATTGTGTGTTGTTTTCTTTAAGGTGGTCACGGTTTTTATTGAATAAGAAGGAATAGCTCAAAAATTGTTCAAGATAATTGAATATTAAATTCTAATTATATCATCGTAAAGTAGGTTTTTTTTTAAATGGTGATTAAATTTACTAAGGTAAAATTTCCAATGTGCACTTTTCAACTGATTTTTAAGTTTAGGACTACTCTGAGTCCAAAAAACACATTTTCAGTCATTGGTCTGTCTGTCTGATTGAGGCTGAGCCCCCTTGCAAACCTGTGGATCGATTACATTGCTTCAATTTTTATTTTGTAAGGTTTTAACTACAGATACCTGTGAAAAACATTGCGTCTCCCTGCGCAATAGCAGCTCCACGATAACAGAAAAACGTATTTTTCTGTATCGCTAAAATGGCTCTAACGATTTAGATGAAACTTTCTAATAATCTTCTAAGAAAAAAGTTTTGGATGCTAACTCACAAAGTATTCTATCGGTCTCCAAAGGATCCTTACATTTCAGAGCCCCCACATTTTAACATATATTTTCTAAATTTAAAGGTTATTAAATATCCGAGGGGCCGGTATAGCAGAGTGGTTAGCGCGCTATACTAGTAAAGCAAAGATTATAGGATCGAATCCCGGCCCTACTTCCCAATACGGCTGGTCCCCGCTGGAAGTTAGACCATTACCCTCTTAATTGGGGAGGCCTACAGGTGTAATACTTGTAAAAACAGGCTATACAAAAAAAAAAAAAAATATCCAACAAAAAAAAAAAAATGCCCGTACCACTACTCCCTTTGAAGGGTCTTGGGTTCAGTACTATTTAGGGAAAGTACTGTTTCTTTGTCAACGGTTGTGCAAAGAAGTCAAGCTCAACCGCCAGTTTTCGTCCTTAATTAATTATTTAATTAAAAGTACCCCCATTTTATTGAGCCTGGGTTGTGCCTTAGGAGGGTCTCTCGACCTCAAAGAAGATCCACGGCTGATGAAATAGTATAAATAATTTGTCTTCCATAAGTGGGGATTTGAACCTGGGGCATTGAGCTTTGAAAGCTCAGCGCCCTACCACTGAGCTACCACACTCCAATTTTCTTACAACTGTATATTTTAGCAAAGTTGCAGTGTATTGAATATTATTGACTGATTTTAATAATTGTTCAATTGTCTATTTACATTGCTTTAGTTCATCAAAGGAATAGTACTCTAATGATTTTTCTGATTAGTTTTCAGGAAAATTATTCTAATTCAATTGTGGTTTATATAATGGCCATATTTAAAGTTGTCAAAATTTTTGTCACACCAGTCGTGTGAATGGACACACAAGATTTGATAGTTATAATTGGCAACAGTGAACAGTTCGTATTTACTCTTCAACTCTTCCATTCCTTTTAAGAAGGGGACCTATCACTATCTTTCTTGACAATGCCTTTAATGTATGGTCAAGTTAATTTTATTGATCTGGTTGGACTTTATTATGTCTGTATCAATTTAAAGCCTAATTTTACCAATTCTGTTGTTTTTTTTAATTCTAAAGTAACATGTTTAACAAATAGCAACATGCTAAGAGGTAATTGTAAGACTCTTGCGCTAGAGCAAGACCTAGGGCGCAAGCCCAGGTTTGTAGACGCTAGATCAAGACCAAGACCGATTGAGTCTCGTTTTGATCTTATATTTGGACAACACTACCGAGGTGATTTGTTTTGTTTTTTTGTGTAAAATAAGAAAAACGTATTGCTAATTGTATTAAACAAATTCTAATGTACAATAAATTTAAAAAATAAGGGTTATTCTTATATTGTTGATCATTTAGCATTTCTGGGTTTAGGAATTTGGGTTAAAAAACATATCATTTTTTTGGAAAGATATATTGGCTATGAACATAATAAAGATAAAAGTAAACCACAACTGTTTCATATTAACATGAGAAAAATAAAAGTTATGATTATCGTTTATTTAATCATTGCCTTGAAGAAAAACAACTTAAATCCTCCTCCTGTTCCCTAAATGCTTGTAATAACGAAACTGATATGAGCAGTTAGTAGTAGAAACAATTAAAACCGAAGGATATTGAATTTATACGAATGATAGTAACATTCGTGACGTTTTCTTACAAAATAGCTGTTAATGGTGTAACCAAACTTTGGACAGATATATGTGAAACTGTAATATGCGTATATATCATTCTATATGTTAAATTTTTATAAGATTTTCTATTGTATACATTTTGTATAATTAATCATCATTAATTATTCAATTACTAGAACTTGTCAGCATAGGTAATTTAGTCAGCATATAATTAAAATAGGGTTGCTTGTGGAATAACCTCAGAGAAAGGTTTCCATGTAATCTTTTAATATGTGCTTTATAATTTCTTATTATGAGTCTATGAAAGTTTTTGTTTGTCAGTGTATATTTTTTATTTATGAAATAATACACCACAGTAACCTTAACCCTAAATAAATGGCTACATATTACTTATTTTGCAATAGTCATCCATAATGTTAATTGAACTATGTCAAGTAAAATAATGATACCATTATTTACGAACGATTTTTATGACAGAATATTTTGGAAGAAAAAATGTATAGTCTCTAACCAGCTGCTATTTTATGCCTCAAGAATACACATGTGCTTGTAGCTGGTACCACAGAAAGTTGCTTTTAAATCCTTTTCCGTGATATTATATGAACAGTATTGTAAGCAAAGTCGGTAACATTCATAACGACGTTTTTCTCCAAATTTTGGATACAAACATGTTTTTCTACTTTACTATCGAATACAGATTGTTCACAACAAAGCCTGAAGTACTTAGCATCCTCACCTTGGGGACAGTGACATTCGTTTCGTTTTCCTACATTCACATTGAGATATTTCCTCTTGTGTTTGAGCTAAATTTATTTTATTCTAAAGCCCGGAGACATCAAACGGTCTAACAATATAAAAATGGCCCCTAAACATATGTAGATGAACCTCACAAGAGCTGTTGATATAAAGAGGTTAATGTGGAAACAAAATACATTTTTCGATTGCAACGAAAGTTCTTATTTAAGTTAAATAAGATCATTAAATATCTTTTTTTAATCCCCAAAAAATATATTTCATACTATTGTAACGAATATGTAGTAGTGTTGTAGAGGCAGGTTATGTATACACAACAGGTGTGAGCAAAGATTCTGAAATGCATTTCTCACTGAGTAATGTGAGAAATACTGATACATAATAACAATTAAAAAAAATTAATGATGAACAAAAAACATATTTCTACTAAATATAAAAATAAATAAAAAAGATGAGATGAACGCGGCAGTGACTAATATATTTTATACAAAGAGGTTGTTCATTCGCTTTTATTTGATCGTTTTTATTTCTTCTTTTTAATTTTAATTAAAATATATTTTTTGTTTATTATTAATTTTTTCTATTATTATTATGTATCAATATTTCTCAAATTATTCGGTGACAAATCCATTTCACACAACCTCTTTGCTCACACCAGCTGTGTATACATAACCTGCCTCTAAAACACTCGTTATATCATTCTTTGAGGTTGCTCTCTATAAGCGTAACCAGATTGTTTCGAAATATTGTTCGTTCCTTTGCAGTTTTGTTACCAGTCACTCATCGTTGAATTGTACATCATACCCAAGAAACATCATGAAACGTAAGTCTGATATGAAATCTGAGCGGGGTGGCTTAAAGCGAAGTCGCCAATCTGAGGAGCCTTCATTGAGACTTTTAATTCCCTCTAAAGTTGCTGGTTCTATTATAGGTAAAGGAGGTAAGAATATTAGTCGACTAAGATCAGATTTTAATGCTACTCTCCAGGTACCCGATTGTTCAGGCCCAGAAAGAGTTGTGTCAATTACTGCTGATCAAGAAACATGTGTTAATATCTTGGGTGAAATCATTCCATGTTTGGATGAATTTTTTTCTTCTTCAAAGAATGAAGTGGACGTCAGGTTGCTGGTTCACCAGTCCTTAGCTGGATGTGTCATAGGCAAAGGTGGTGCTAAGGTTAAAGAACTAAGGGAAAAGACTTCAGCTAAAATCAAGATTTTTGGAAACTGCTGCCCACAATCTACTGATCGTGTTGTCTCAGTTGTAGGTTCTGCTGAAGTTGCTTTGAATGGAGTTAGGGAAATACTTGCCTTACTGAAAGATACTCCCCAGAAAGGATATTCTGAACTGTACGATCCTTCTAACTTTGATGAAGAATTCGCTGAGGATTACGGTGGCTTTGGAAGTGGAAGAATCAGTGGTGGAAGGCCTATATGGGAAGGCGGTGCTCCTGGCCGATTTCCATCACCCCCTCCTCCACGATCAGTACCCTTTAGAAGAGGAGATATACCTGATCAGACCCAAGTGACTATTCCAAAAGATTTAGCTGGGGCCATTATAGGAAAGGGTGGATCCAGGATCAGAAAAGTGCGCTCGAATTCTGGAGCAGAGATCACTATAGATGAGCCATTACCAGGTTCTAATGATAGGATTATTACTATCAAAGGAAATCCAGATCAGATACAGCTGGGTCAGTACCTGTTGCAGCAGGCAGTTAGAGAGTCCCGCAGCAGATACTGATGTGCTGAACCAGGCCTATCAAGAGTGATCAATGTATAAGAGGATCTAATTATAATTATTTCTTGTAAATTTTATTTTACTTTCTTCTTATGTTAGTTATCTTGTATTGTATGTAAGACATATTGATATTAGTGAATAATTTTAGGTTTGGTCGGTTTAAGAGATTATCTTCATTTTTCATTGACATAGTCCAGAGGTATAGTGTATTTTTATTTTTATTATTTATCCAAGATGCATGATATTGTTGTATTCAATTGTTGGTTTATGCCAATTGATATATATTTAACAATTCAATATTTAAATGATGACCAACCAGGAATTATACCTGCTTACAAAAAATCCAATTATAAGCCATCACCAAGATCTAATGATAGGATCATTACTATTAAAGGAAATCGAGATCAGATACGGCTTGGTCAGTACCTGCGGGCGGGGGGAGTGCCACAGGTACTTTGGTTTTGAACCAGGTCTATCAAGAGGGACCGATGTCTGAAAGAATCTGATTATAATTATTTCTTCTTATAAATTTATGTTACTTATCTGGTATTGTATGTTGACATGTTAATATTAGTGAATAATTTTTAGGTTTGATCGGTTTAAGAGATTATTTTACATTTTTCATTGATATAGCCGAGATGTAGTGTATTTTTATTTTTCGAAGATTCATGGTATTACTTGAATTGTTATTTATGCCAATTGATATGTATATAACAATTCAATATTTCAATAATGACCGACCAGAAATCATACATGCTCACCAAAATCCTCACATAGTTTCTCTACTGTTTAACATTTATACCAGACATAATTTTTTAATGAAAGAAGCACCATATTCTTTTTAAGTAAAAAAATTCATGGCAGCTTTATATTGTACCACTTTAGTTTTACTTACAAGAAGTCCAAGTAAGTAGTGCATTTTTATTATTTAATTGAAATATCAATAAAAAATAGAATATAAAAGTGAAGTAACGAGTGTGTTGAGATAGGTTATGTACACAGCTGGTGTGAGCAAAGGGGGTTGTGTAAAATGGATTTGTCACTGCTGCGTTCATTTGATCCTTTTATTTCTTCTTTTCATGTTCAGATCTAAATAATTTTGTTTACCATTAATTCTCTGTATTAATATGTATCAGTGTATTTCATATTATTCAGTGACAAATCCATTATTAATCTCTCACCAGCTATAGTTTTGCGTTGGCCACGGAGGCGTTGTTTCCTCTATAAGTCTTGTTTTTTTTTAATAGTGTTATATGATATTATAAGGGCTACGGCTTGTGTTTAGGAATTTGTAAAGTTAATTAACAATTTGGTAATAAAGGACAGCATTTGGAGGAAGATTTATTTCTCTCATATTCATCCTATTATCACTAAAGTATTGTGTGTGTATAATATTTACCTTACACCCTTTATTATTATTTTCGGATCGAATCAACATTTTTTGCCTGAAAACTAGATTTTGTGCGTGTAATCTTACTTTCGATACCCATCCAGTTCAGAAAAAAATATATATATTTGGCATACAGTTATAGTTTGAGTACAATAACAAATATACACTGATAAACAAACAATTTAATTCTCATAATATGAGATCACGTGGTGTGAAGCAACATGGAAACCTTTCTCTGAGGTTATTTAACAGGCAGTAGTATTTTAATATTTGCTAACTAAATACCTATGCTGACACGTTCTAGTAATTAAATAATGGTGATTAATTAGATAAAATGCATACAATAGAAAACCTTATAAAAATAAAACATATAGAAAGATGTTTACATGTATAATAATAGTTTTATATCTGTCCGAAATTTGCTTGCACCAGTAACAGCTATTTTGTATGAAAACGAATGTTAATATTTTTCGCATAAATTTGATATTCTTTGTCTTAATTGTTTCTACTATTAATTGGCCATATCAACTTTTTTAATATGAGCAGTTTTGAGAATTGGAACATCTACTATAAAGGTATAAATATCGATGGACCTCTTAAGAGCTGTTAAAAGAAGGCAAAATATTGAGTAAAAAATTTTCGTTTTTCGATTGCAACGAAAATTCTTATTCAAGGATTTTTAGAGATGCGAAAAATTAGAATATTTTGCTCAAAATTTCCCTCCAGCTTGGAGGCTTGGTTTTTTTTTTTTTTTTTTTTTTCTTCATTGTATCTCAAAAGTTGTGATAATTTCGAGATGGGTCCACTTATTCATGAGATAATTAGCTTGAATTTAGGGTCCTTTAGTTTACATAACATTGGTCAAACCAGACAACAGCAAACTCGTAAGTAGAACATTTATTACTTTTAAAGGGATAAAATCTAAAAGTTATTGATATGAATTATATGAGCAACAGTTCAACTTTCCAACGGCTGTAGTAATGTGTTGATGTAGGAGAAAATGTTGAATTATGAATATTTTAGTAAACGTAAAAAAAAAAAATCTGCCTATAAAATTAGGTCCAAAAAATAAGTTTTTTTTTATTATAAATAGTGGACGCTAAGAACGATTCTGAATATGTTTTTTATTACAAACATTTACTCGATCAACATTACTGGGAATGTCTTTGAGTTTTCACAATCAATTACACATTAGAGTTTGACAAGAACACTCAAGCAAAGGTCTAATAGTTTTCGACCTTGTATCACCAAAAAAAGGTTCATTGAAACCGGTGACCCCACGTCCGTTACCTCCCTTGTAAGTTGTTATTCTTACTAAATTAAGTGATAATATTTATTAAAAATAATATTAGTGAAGGTATTTTAATCACTACTATAAAGTTGTAAATATAAATTTTCATAATTATAAAATAGAAAATTCTGTTGTGAAAAAAGTTTTCTTAAAAATAAATTGGGTACTAGTTCACAACAGTTCCGCACGGATTACGCATGGTTCACAATCACTTCGATCACACTTGTTCATGGAATCCCGAAAACAGCCGAATGTTGTCGTCTTTTATGACGTCAGCTATTGTACCTTTTCATCCTTTTTCATGCATTTTAGAAGAAAAAAAAACGTATTTCCTTTCTGACTTCCTTATTAAACTTCCTTATTAAAAATGTATTTACTAATTAGTTAATTATTAATTTGCATTATAACGGTCATTACTGTGATAGAAAATATATATAAAAACATATATAAAATAATGTTTGAGTCCTTTCTTCAAGGCCTGTAAAAAAAAAAAAATGCTTTTAGAAATAAAATTTTTATTGACACGTGCTTACATGTAGTGGCTATAAAAAATACGCATATACTGTTGTATATTATCTTTTATAAATTGTATAAAAGAGTTTTTCATCCTTTGGATAATAAATAATCTGAATGGTGATTATTGTAGTCATTCGTAAAATAAAAAAATCGTGTTTATTTTCGAGAAAGGAATTAACGTATTGAGAAAAGAACTGACGAAGAATATCTGATAATTCCGAGATAATGAATAATAGAAATCATAAATAAGAAAAATATTGTGAAATATCATTCATTGATGTAATAATTAAATGTTTTTATCTATTAATATTCCTTTTTCACAGATATATAATATATGTACATGTTCGATTCAGATTTCATAATGTGTAATCTAAATTTCGAATTTAAGTCAATACCTTAAATAACCTTAATATAACTGAACATGTTTAAGGTTATAGAAGTACTTAAATGGCGGGAAAGTTAATCGTAATAACTAATTCAAGAGATTGGTCGCCTTCGTTCTCTGTCGGATAAACCCGAAGGCATTCGGGATTCCATGAACAAGTGTGACCGAAGTGATTGTGAACCATACGTAATCCGTGCGGAACTCTTCTGAACTAGTACCATAAATTGTTCTTATGGAGAAGTGTGTTCGATTATTTATAAGGAAATTGGGTAATTTCTTTATACATTAATCGCTTATTCAGGGGTTTCATGAAGCAAGTTGCGCCATCTAAGTTTTTGAGGGGGTCATATTTTGACTGTTATAAATTGTCAGATTGAAAATAGAGAACTAGGTGGAGAACATGGAGCAGACACAACTAGTGTAATGGTTTATGATCTACGATTTTTGTAATTATACTTTCGCTTGCACTGTTTTTAGAAGAGGAGGGAAATACAATTTTTGGAGAGGAGGAATTTATGCGCCATCGGACGTGGAGGGTGGGGGGGGGATCGACACCCCTGGGCATATTAGTCCAGGAAACTGATCCTTGGTGTCAAATCTTTGTTAAACTTTTTTTCTCTATCCTCGGTCCAAGCATTCCACTGAAGTCCTGTACTATTCATAAAACTTATTGTTTTCTTAAATTTATTCTATTTGTTTCTATTTAAACTCGACATTTTCACAGGTGATACCCAACATGTTGTTATTTAATTAGAAATAATAAACTTTATCATTTTCAAAATTAAATTAGATTTAGATAAAATAAGTACGTCTTAGTTTAAAAAATGTAATGGTGATTTATTGACCAATGTAGAACATGCTACAATGTACAATGCTGCTACAATCATTAGCACCTAATTATAACCATTGGCTCATAATGGCAATACTCAATGCAATGGCAGTGGCATTCAGCAGCATCAAATGGCATTGAACATTTATAGGATGCAGTCATAAAAGATATTACTCATCTCTACAATGATTTTAAACAATAAAATGAAAATAAGAAAGCTGTAAAAGATTTTAATACTTTTTTTTTTACAAAGTTAAATGGAGACAATCGGCTAATTCTGGTGTGAAATTAACTAATATTTAATCGAGATAGACCGTTGGGAAAGTGTTGATTTATTATTATAATTTTAACAAATAAATATGTAATGTGAAGTGTTTTCTTGTAAGGTAACTGATATGCACCAAATGTTTTACTTTAAAAATGCACAGAAAAACTGTAAAGAATATTGCCAAATTAGAATTAAAATAAATCTCCAAAACTACTTGACACAATTTTGAGCATTTGTCACAAACCTATGTTATGAAATGATAGTTTTTCATAGTATTTAATAATGGCCCACTTATATCTTTTGAATGATAGTGGCATTCTAAAAATCTTATGGAAGAGTGATTAGAAATCTCAATACAAACAATATCTTCAGTATTAGTACTAGTAAGGGTAGGCGAAGATTTTGGAGGAGCCCAGTAAAAATAGGGAGGGAGAATATTGTTTCGCCCCTTCCCCAATAATTTAAAGTAATAAAAAGAATTAAAATTGACAACAATTAAGCTACATGAATAAATAAAATATGTAATCTAAAACGGATTAAGAAAAGTCGACTAGCTGGCTACCCTAAGGCCTATAATTAGGTACATAACTATTTTATCACAACCTAAATATTGCTATTATTTAAATTTTCATTTATATTCAGGGATAATAATATAGAAATAAATCCTAGGATTTTATTATTGTTCACCTCTCATGTGGACACCTCCATTTTCACGTGGTTTTCTTATAAATTTTCTACGATAAAGTTGGAAACATATATTTAATAACTACAAGTATAAATATATTTTATAGAGAATATTTTTAAAGACATTTTTAAATAATTAGTTGGACGTTGTATTTTTATTTTAACGTTGTGTAAACTAAGAAATCAAAAATGTTTTTCAGTTTTTTAACATTATTCATTTTTAACTGGAAAAGTTGTAGAAATGCACCCATGTTATGAAGGATGTACCCCGTTTGTTTCACAATAATTATGTTGGTTTTTTACCCATAATATAAACTACTCCCATTTTTGTTTCGGCCCATCACTTCCTGATCAAAATGGAAAGTCTGCGCCTATACTAGTAAGGTTGTCAAATACAGCATCCTTTGTGACTTGTATATTATTTTATTTGTCACATAACATTACATGTTGACATTTCAGGATATATTTTTCCATTATCACAACCATACACAGTTTTGCCAGACTTATCTATAATACAAGTATCAATTATAAATACATTGCTACCCTATTTCAAATTACCATTATTTGAACTTGAATTTACCTTGTTATTCTTATGCTTCCTGCCATTATATAAACATCGATTTTACTTTTTAAAATTAAATATAATCAGGGAAATCTCTTATTTTGACCATCAGTTCGTTATATTTGAGTAAAAATTAAATTATCTTTATACTTTTCCTTTCCTCCTTTCCTTTTCTATTATCTTTCCACTTACAGACTGTTTGCCTGTTAATGTGATTAAATTGAATTGGTTTATTGTGCTTTGATTTTATTTATTATGTCTTAGGCAGTGCTACCACTGGGTAATATCTCGACAAGTTTGTTCTTGTTCATTATTTCTAATTTGTGCATATTTACTGGTTGCATTCATTTACAGTAGTAAATTTCAATAAATAAAATTTAAAAAAAAATATTACGTTTGAATAGTGCGGGCCCAGTTGTTTGGTAATTGTTTTAAAATTTACTATTATACTATTGTTTTTGGTGATGTGGATGGGTTCTAATAATTTTCAATTATTACTTTTTTTGTTCAATGTATATGTCTCTCTGTATATCAATGCTCTAAGTCGAAGTTGTTCTGCATTTTTATTTTGTTCTGTGCTAGTCCAATGGTATTTATATTTTTTTAAATATGAAATGTGTTGTACTACTCTTGAAGTAAATACACAAGTCGCAAACAAAGTTATATTTGCCAACCTTATTCCTCTAACCTAAAACTTTCCTACAAAAGAAATATAAAAAATAACCTCAGTATTTTTCCCCATACATAGTGAGCCACCAATACTACGGGAAGAATGATAGTGTTGTTAATGTTGTAAAAATGTTAATGTTTTGTGGATGTACTTATAAATGTTAAATCATATATATAACTTTGAAGCAAGTGCATACTTATTACTACTAATAATTTGAATTATTAATCTCATAAGTACGGCAGTAATTGAATCATGGGTTTCAATGTAATATGTTAAACCTGATGAATTACAGATTCAACTTTTCTTGAACATTCCCTCAGCATTAAGAAATTCCATTATGATTTATTAATTTAAAAAGCTATCCCAATGCCTAAGTGTATTAGATGTAAGCATCTAAACATATCACAACTGTGGTAAAGTAAAATGTTTTTCTAAAGTTAGTAAATTTCACTGGCTTCAGATCATCTCATAGTGTAATCTTATTCCATATGCAGTCTAATTCTTGCCAACTTATTGAAAATTCATTAGCTCCAATCCCTCGCAAATCTATTAATTTCATAGTTTTCTTTCTAATCTATCACCAATAACGTTTCAAAGCACCTACAAAAAGTAATTACCAAAAACTGCTGTCATATTAACAACATGTCAGTGATTAGTTTCTCTATAACCAGAAGGAACATTTGTATATTTTATTGCAAAAAATGAAATTGAAAAATAAATAAACTGAATATTAAAAGGCAGTGTTACAACATTTGCTTCCCTGCAAAATAAAGTTCTCTTCGGCAATCAGATTCAGCTATAAAATATATGAAACCTTTGTTTGCAATTTGTTATGTTAGTTTATGCGAAGACATAAACCCCTCAGGCGAAGATCATAGTGCATAAGTTTAGAATCTCAAAAAGATAATTTTGAATAATTTATCCAGTGCTAAAGGTAGTATCCAGTAAAATAAATATAACTTTAAAATTTAATGTTAGATTCCTATTGCAAAAATTCCAAACCATACAGCCTTATGTCACCAAAATGCAGTCAAAGAAAACCCTGATGTTTCACCAATTCAGGCATCATCAGAACAGAAAAAAACAGGTAATCGAATATCACTCCATGAAATCCAATCAGATACGGTCTATTAAATTTAAATTTAAATTTATTTTAGAACTTGTTCTTATTTATTAGATAGGAACTCAAAAGTTTCCTAAATATAATGAAATTATCTAATATTCTTCGAGAATTTTTAACTGTTAAAATTTTATTTTAAAACTGTAAATTTAAAGTTAGAAAAATTAAATGGTTCACAAATACT
The DNA here is from genome assembly GCA_928085145.1 of Nezara viridula. Lineage (NCBI taxonomy): Eukaryota > Metazoa > Arthropoda > Insecta > Hemiptera > Pentatomidae > Nezara > Nezara viridula. The sequence goes on along the minus strand of OV725080.1, from coordinate 59,134,435 downwards.
ATGCAGAACCATCCTGTAAAACTAAATTAAGAATGATCATACAGTTTATTCTCAACATCAATAATGTATGTATAGACATTTTAATAACTTAATCAACATGAATATATTTAATTGTTTATATTTTATTGATTTTTAACTTTAAATATTTAGTTGGAATTAAAAACACAATTAGGGAGACTGGTGCTGCTATCTAGCGGTTTTAAGATACACTACTAGGAATGCATTTCCTTATTGACTTTAGGTATATCATTCTTTTTTTTTTTTGTATTTTTATTTAAAACCTATAAAAATTTAATCATATGTACTTTAGTAAAACTTGGTACCAAGTTATCCCCTTTCATTGAAACATTAATATTTTTTGCATAGCATCTTATGCAAAATTGCAATGTAACATTTTGATATATTATGATAAATTTAATATTAATAGTTTCTTTAGAAATTCTTAAACATGTAATTTTATTTGTTGACTAATTTACTTTTCTTGTACTAATTCAGTTAGAGAGTGTAGGAGGACATAAACCACCTTTAAAGGGTTAGGATATTAATTTATTTATTAGCAACTAAGGTTGATCTAATATATATTCATATATTTATATATGTGAGGTTTAATACCAAAGATAGACATCCACCATTTTTAAAAAATTGAGAAAAAGTCAATTTCCTGTAATATGGCTTCAATTTAAACCAATTCGGATGATTTTTTTTTTTTTTTTTATGATTCAACTTGAACATTGTTAAATAAAATCATCAGGAACGGTTTAATCCATGTAACAAAAATTGAATTTCTCTCCACTTTCCGAAAATGACAGATGTCAATCTTTGATGTAAAGTTGGATATGTATATATTAGTCACTTAGTTTAAAATATACAAAGTATAATGGTATGAAAACAATTTGAGCAAAGTGTAGGACAATGTTTTTTTATTTCAATTCAGAGTATTTAAAGAAAGGTGGAAACGAACCTGACTTACTTATTCATAATAAAAATTCACTTGGCAATTTTTAATGAAAACAGTTATCGTGATCCCAACTTTGGGCATAAGATCTCTTGAATTTTTTAAAAGAATTTTATATCAATTTACTGATAAGATGTTTTATTATATATTAAGCACTTTCGATTTTTTGTTGTTTCATATCACTTCATCTGTAGGTTCGTGAAAAAATAAATGAGACTTGAAAAAGTTAAAACGTTGAAATAAAAAAATAATTAAATTTTTAATTTCTATTTTTTTACCACAGAAACAATCTTATCTTGTAACACCATCATAGGGACGGAATATACTCAAATATTCAAACTTGAATATCAAAACTTGTAGTCATTTAGGTGCCTTCCACTTCATGTTCTTGGAAGGATCATGTTACCAGTATACAGCAATACATGTCAAGCTGTATTGGATCAAAGATTTAACATTGGGGAGGCTTTTTTTGTTACTTTCACTTATGTATATATGAAATACTTAGTAATGGAAACTATTATGGTCTGAAAATTTTCGAATTCGAGTTTTCAACTCGAGTGGCACTTTTTTAGATTAGATTCAGTATGTTAGTGTAAAATTAAGCATATTTTATTTTAATGTAGCTTTTATTCTCATTGATGTTCTCTAACAGGACTTAAATGGCTAATTTTAAAATTTTCTTCCTCTAATTTCCTTCAATTTTTTTATTTGAAATAATTAACCATTTCTCGTTATAACCAGGTATAAAAATGGATAAATAAAAAATATGAAAGAATTTGATAATTAACTCAAGGAGAAACAAGATATCGTAAGGAGAAATAAGAGCTCGCCCGAATGATAATACCGAAACCAACAATATTATATACATATACATATGCAGTTTTCATAAATAGCAGCGTTGCTATTATTTAATGATTAATTGTATAGATTATAGTTATATAAAAATGAAAATATACCTGTACTTAAACAAATAAAATAACCATAATGAAATATAGCGGCCTTCTTTATCAGTGGCATTCTGGACTAAAAATATTTCAGGGTATTTAATTATTTATTATAATCAAATAAATAATTAAAATGTATTCGAAAAAGGAAATATAAATGGCTAGCGAAAAAAAGAAAAGAAATATGATACATTAGACGGCTATGAAAAACATAAGATAATTAATTGTTTTAAATGTTTCGTTTGTAATTTTTCCTTTCACTTCTCTTTGTATGAAGATACTTATTTCGGCAAAGAAAAGGATGGTAAGTGAAGGTTGTGTGATGCGTGCACTGCACCAGACTTATTATTCTGCTATAATAATTGAATTACTCGGGATGATAAAAAAAAAAAAAATACAACTTTATGGAATTACGTTTAAGTGGTTTTTGAAAAAAACAACGTGATTACGAGAATATTAATGCTTACAGAAATAAATTTCCTATATTTTTTATTGTACGTACTAACATTTACTAGTTGTATATACATTATAATTTAAAAATAGAATATATTGTGGTGACTTTTTTCCCATTTTTTTTTTCATTTTATGGAGTGATCCCCTTGTAGATTTACCAGTGATGTCAAGATAGAGAAAGCTCCTTTGCGTAAATATACAGAAAGTAAACTAATATTTACAATCTTCAGAACATTATTCAGTTTTGTTCGGGAGTAGAAAGATTTCACACTGTTCCCATATCCGTTCAATCAGAAGTGTTTTGCGCAAGTACATGGCGAAAAATTAATTTTCAATAGTCAAATTTGTAAAAGAATAAATAATTTTAAAAAACGTATTTGGCTTAGGTTATTTCTACATCGTCCATATCATTCTATTTCAGCTGAAATTTATATTACAATAATATATTATATATTACAAAATTATAAGTACCTTAGATAACCTTTTTTCATCTTAACTTTGTCTGGAGTAGTAAAAATGGTTTTCTTTACAAATACTATTATTGTACGTAACCATGACTATGACACTCACTATCATAAATTATGACAATGGCAAAATAAGAAATTTACAGATATAGAGGGCTTTGCTATCCCACGACCAACATTGGAGATTTCTCTTTCTTATCAGAGGACAATGGAGCTGATAAGGTTATACATCCGATTAATTCATAACGCATTAGTCAAATTATCTCGAAGATAAGTTGTAGATTATGGCCTGCATTTTATTTTCCAATGGAGCTGCACTAATTGTTTTCAAGTAGTTTCACTCAACTCTTATTATCCTTTGAGCTCTCTAATCGCTTGCTGTATAGTATTTTTCCTTTCTAATCAGGGACAGCTGTAGGTATAATCAATGATCTTTACGATGAAGGCAATTTGCTAAGTCAGCAAATTGAACAACACTGTAATGAGGCCCAAGTAAGTACTTTGGTTGCTACCAGTTTTCATTTTTATTTTCTATTTTATTAAATAGTTACTCTATCTAAAAATACGAATTTTAACCTAGTCAATAACATGGTCATTTTGCTTTCATTTATTGTAATAGAATGGATTATCAATTAAATTTATTTTGCATATTAAACATACATATTATCGTGGAGTATCATAATCCTATAATGATGTATTCCATTAATCCTTGTTGAATAACTGCATTATTCACGGACGAATCCAGCAGCTTTTTTAGAGAGTGCTGAAAAAAACTTTATATGATGATATTTGATATATATTATATTCCTTTCAATTATAAACAATAAGAAAACCTATTAAATATGATACAATTAAATCGTCTGTTCAGGAGTGTCCATCCTCTCCGAGATCGATGGCGCACCCCTCTCCCCCTTCCAAGAAATGATATTGCTTTCCTCTGCTTAAAACAGTGCAAGCGAAAGTATAATTTAAAATATTGTAAATCATAAACAATTACCCTTCTTATTTGTTCCATGTTTTATTTATCATCCCTGGTTTGAAGGTTTCTACAATTTAAAACTCTTCAAAATATAAATATCGTACCCTCCAAAAATTTCTAATCCATATCAAAATTTCTCCTTCAAAATTTATAGCCCCGCTAAATCTGCTCCCTCAAAAGAATAAAACTCCGTAAAAATTGCGTAATCGATATCATTCTTACCTGTTCTCTGTCATTCCTGAATAACCTTGTTGGGTTATGTGCATATTATATTAATCTCATACTTTTTCTTTTCCTTTACCCTCTGCTTGGCTATGTGTCATACAGGGTGGAAAGGGAGGAATGGTTGTTCTAGAGATACAACCAAATCTATTCTAACGAAAGTAGGAATATCAAGATTCATTCCATCGGTCAGCCACGAATTAAATTTTTAAACCGCTCAGGCTGGATTCGAACTAGCACTGCTTCTCCTATGCTTCTAGACTCGAGAATGATAAAGCGGAGAACGCTCTAAAATGCTCGGCTACCAATACCTCTATTAATCTCATAATATGTATATTATGTATTTATTAAATTACACAAACGATCTACTATAATGCTATACATTCTACAAGATTTTTCTAAACTCTTTGATGGGTGATAAACTGTTTTTCATGAATCCCACATAAAGACAAACCGGGCGAAACTTTTCTCGAAGACATAATGCATGTTTAAAGAAACTCAAACTTGGTACCTAGAATCTTATTAATTTGTTTTATCCTTCTCCATACCAGAGGCATGAATCCCACATAAAGACAAACCGGACGAAACTTTCATATAGTTATTTTTTCTAATCCTGAATTTATTTCAAATGCCAGATAAATAAATATTGGCTCATCCAAATGGGAATTAAACCCACATTGCTCTTGCAACCGAAGTAGGTAGGAATCGAACCCATAACGCTTATAATCGAGCACTCCGGGACCCACGCCCCAACACCCTCTTCATTAACGAACACCTTCATAAAAGCAGTAGGATTATCTCTATTTTTTTCTAATAATTTTCCGATCTCGTGGATCCGAATAGCCTTCCTATTTCTTGGGTATCTTGTCTTTAACTTATAGAAATATCTGTTAAATTACACAAACGATCTACTATAATTCTATACATTCTACAAGATTTTTTTTAAACTCTTTGATGGGTGATAAACTGTTTTCCATGAATCCCACATAAAGACAAACCGGGCGAAACTTTTCTCGAAGACATAATGCATGTTTAAAGAAACTCAAACTTGGTACCTAGAATCTTATTAATTTGTTTTATCCTTCTCCATACCAGAGGCTTTGCAACAGCTCCTTACACCATTGGGTCCGTAGAATATATACATTGCTGCTATCCAGAATATGAAGTTGACCGGTCAAGGCGTTTGAAAAAAGAGGTACCACACAATATTTCTACCACTGTAATGACAAGTTGCCAAGAAGAGAGCGGTCCAACTTATCTTAAGATTTAAGCCTATTAACCTTAGAACATGCTGCTATATTCACTCTCCCGCCGAGTTCTGGTGAGTAAGAGAAATAAGCCTTTTGCGCTACCCTTGAACGATACTATGAAGAGAGCCTTAGAACAGAAATGAGGGTGGTGTTGGGAGATTTAAATGCGTAGATGTGGAAGAAACAAATCCTGTGTAAGATGCTGGGCGAACGACTGTGAGGATGGGGACTAGTCGGCAGGCCGTGGCTGCGCTGGACTGACAAAGTGGCAGATGACATTCGGTCCATTCTTGGCGTCGGTAACTGGAGAGGAGCGGCACAATTAGAAGATAATTATTGGACGTCCTAGCTCCCTCATGGAGTCTTGCACCAGTTAAGAAGAAGAAGATTTTTTGGGTATCAATTTAGACACAATTTTAGGAAGATCTGCTAAATTATACTGACGATTCACACAACTCTATAACGTTCTTCAAGAAATAAAATTTGTTTCGCAATTATAGAATAAGCATACGAATAATCGCAGTTAGTTATTTCAAATTTTAATAAATTGTGTAATCACCACCAGAGAGGAAAGATATCATAACATTGCCCTACACCAATATACATTATATATATATATATATATATATATATATATATATATATATATATATTACGTGTGTGTGTGTGAGTGTGAGAATATTTAGGTGACAAAGACGTATATATGATACAAAGGGTACCAGGTAACCGGTATCATCAGGTAGCCAGGTAGAAGGTCGCCCCCAACCCTAATCGTATCCCCGTCTCTCATTCCCTCCCACTCCAGTACTCCTCCGGCAGCCGATCTGTCGACATCGGCTCTCTCTGCTAGCTGTCTGGGTAAGCTATATCATCTTATCCCTCTTTATTATTATACAATCATATACACACATAGTTTATGTTTATTTATACAGGGATTGAACATCATAATTTTATTGTGTAGCAGAATTATAACCTAATTTTCAAAATTACATGGTTAATACTTAACTCCACCATGAAATTTATAAATAAAACTATTGTATAATAGCATTTTCGAAAAACTCGAAAGGGATATGAAGAACGATTCAAACAAACTTTGCACAATTCACATCTTCCTAATGTTTACCCTTATTGATTTTTAACGAAATCGAGATAATTATCGATTTTTTCGTAAAACACTCAATGCATTAGAAGGTGCAATTTTTTTTTTTCTTCCAAAAACCAACCTAAATATTTGAAAAAAGTTATGTGAAAATTAGTTTTTTTCACGGAATGTTATGAAGCTTGCATTTAATTGTTCTTAAAGAAATAAATAATTACAACTATTAAAATAGTTTTATTCAATTGAAAATTAAAAATAATTAAATTCTATTATACCTTATCCAAATGAAGAATTTCTCAAATTTTTTTTGTTTTAATTATTGGTTTTGATATTGCAATTGGAATAGAAAAAAAATTTTTTTTCTTTTCCTGAAAAAAAAAAATTGTCAATGATGAATAGGGTTCAGTTTGGAAATGAACGACTCGATTAATAAACAATATAACGAGAGTCTGTGATATAAGCACGCGATTCCGTTCTGGGATACGGAAACACTTAACTATAAATTATACTTTTTTACAATAACATGTAAGAACATATCTACAACAGACCATAGACCATACAATAGACCACCGTTTACCAACTTATCTTATATTTCTAAAAGTAACATTAATATAAAAAAAAAAATAATATTACATTTAATAGTTTGTGTTGGGTCAAAACCCCAAGCTGCCTACCTCTCTTCTCTACACTTCTCCCAAATCTAATCTGATGTTGATAGGCAACATTTGAGGAGAAGGAAGTAAACACTAGGCACTAAAATTTGTATAACAGTCCCTCATCTCTATGTTAAAAAAATAATAAATATGATTATAAGGATAAAATTATTTAACAAAAAAAAATGTGAAAACAAATGTTTTCGAATAAAAAAAATCATAAATTAGGAAATCGACTATGTATTTTTTTAAATAACTTTCTTCTTTATTGTTTATTTTCCTCGAGAATTGTTCAGTGTCACACTTTTACTAAGAAAGGAAAAATAATTTTAGTTTTTAACTCTGTTTAAATCGTTTTAATTTTAAACTACTTTTTTTTACATCTTGATAAACTGGATTTTCCAGTCTAATATTCATTATTAACTGCGATAATTTATGTTTTAATAATTGAATAATAAATTTTTTTTAAATTATATTCACTGTATTTCTCAGTCAATAAATAAATTTTAAAAACTTTATTTGACCCATCCGAACCGATTCGTTTTCAGCTTAGCTTTGCATGCCCCTCGATTCCTGATAATCTTCTTACCCGTCTGAAAAGAAGACGGCTCCAGGATCTTCTTAAAATATACTAAGCTGGCGACTACAATAGGCACATTTGCTGGCGGTGGGGTTAAGAAAAAATATATAAGTTAAATTGTGTGAAAAAAAAATACATACCCCTTTGCCATTCCGCAAACTCATCTCTTGTATTGATGACGGATAATCGATCTTTATGTTTTTTTCTTTAAATACTGATTCGAAAAAGATAGATCATTTCGCATACCTAGTGTGAAAATAAAACATCTAGCAACTTTTAGGAGTTAATTAATCGTGTGCTGATGTTTAGGTCTTCAGCAGGGTTGCTGGGCTCAAATCTTGCAAAAAAAAAAAAGCTTTGTTTTACAACAAGAATTTTTATGATCTCAGACGAACACCCCTGATGCAGTTTAAAACATAAAAGAATATATTAACAATAAATTCTCTAGAAATACTAGCTGTACAATACAAAATATATTTAGTAACTAAGTAACAGGCAAGAGTGAACGCAGCTTTTGTATTGAGGGGCTTCAGTCTGGCAACTCATGTCAAACTCTATAATATTATACTAAATAGTTTATTGTTGTTCCCATTCATAAATATTTTTATACGAAACACAATATATGCATAGGACAACAATTTAAAAAATATATTATTCTTGGAATTTGGACAACCCTTTTATATTATATTGTTTTATTTTCTTCCAAAATATTTAGATGTGGGCCAACGAACTTTCCTCCTACCCTCCCCCGTTTACGCCCATGGTAATAGATATTAATATTATTATTCTTCAAACTAAAGCTATCTACACTTACAAAATACATAGTTGTACTAAGAAAAATATCGAAGTTGACGAAAAATCGTAATTGTGTTAAGGAATTAAAAACAATGATAACAAAATGAGAGGTAAAAATATTGCCTTATACATATTATTGAAAATAAATAGACTGTGGAGTTTAGATAGTGAGCAACGTGACAACGTTAGTTTACTGACTAATAATATCCATTTATTAAAATTTATAACTTATATTTTAATCCGTAAAGCTATAAAAGACATTGATGATCATCATATAGTTGATACAATAGTAAACTGTCGATTATAAAAATTGTCATTTTTTTAATCCTGCATTCTAGAGATCGCAATTTTAATCAAATATTTTTAAAGAGTGAATACAAAGTCTTCAAACATTCATCAAACCAGATATTATTGTGGAAATTAAAACATTCTCGTTGTTTGGGCATAAATTGATAATTGTATTAGAATGGTAATTTTCAGATTCGGTAGTTTGCCATTCTATCGACGATACATTTAATTTTATTTCCTCGACTATCTATCTGATGAGAAGGATTCGGAATTTCATTTGATTTATATATTTTAGAATTGTTAAAAAAAAAAAAGTTTTATCACTGTTTTTGTACCAGAGGCCCAGAAGCGGGTTTCATGGCGCAGCTTGCGCCACCAAAAATTTTATGGAGAGGCACAAGACATTTTGGAGATGTTAAATTATTTCGTATAAAATAGCCATAATGTAAGGCCCAGTGACCAAATAATTGGCCAAAGTATGACGAAAACCCCGTGACCGGATCTTTAACGAGATTTCTCGGCCAATCATGAGGGATCTAGCGTAGAATCGCCACTCGCTGAAGTGTTTATCTCAATGGAAGAAACGTTTGCCTGTTTGATGTACATGCAACTTGTACTATATCCTGACTCTATTCATATTTTATTTCAATTTTTAATATAATAAAAATGTTTTCATTGATAAAATAAATTAATGACACGTTGCCCTACCTTCTTTATAGCATTGTGTTCTGCTTTGGAAATTAACTTTAAATAAATTATTTATTTTAACGGCATTAAAACATTCTATAGAAAAATCGATGTTAAATTTTTGAAATTAGAGTTATCTATTTTTGTTTATACGCACCACAAATAACGTAAAAGAAAATATTATTAAGGACTATAAATTAATATTTTGGACAAGTTATCAGGATATTTTGACGTTTTTGATAATTTAAATTATCACGTCTGAATATAACGATTACACGAGACTTCAAAATTTAAAAAGATCGTTTATAAAACAGGTTTCAGTAATTGTGACTGACATTGACCCATTTAATTTACTTGCAGTAATTAAACGGAAAAAAAAAGTCTCAAGGCCTTGCATGATTTATTCTAAAGAACATATAATGTTAAACATATGTTTTTATGTAATATATAGAATTTTATTTTTATATTAGTTTTTATCCCTTTGACGTAAATGAAGGAAACCTCCAGTATTCATAGGTGATGAAATGATGATGGGTATATATATATATATATATATATATATATATATATATATATATATATATATATATATATATATATATATATATATACAAAACATCTGATTTATTTAGACATCATCATTTCATCACCTATGAATACTGGAGGTTTCCTTCATTTACGTCAAAGGGATAAAAACTAATATAGAAATAAAATTCTATATATTATATATATATATATATATATATATATATATATATATATATATATATATATATGTTTATAATAAGTATAGGATTTCCAAGTCAAATTTAGAATTTTCCAAACCAAATTGGTATTTTTTCAAATCAAGTTTAGAATTTTCTATTTCAAATTAAGATTTTTCCAAATCAATTTAAAAAATTTCATAACAACAAATGGATAGGAGAGTTTAATTTTCTTATTAAACTTCATTATAGATGAAGTACCTATTATGAATAGTAAGGTTAGTTGTTATAGCCCTTAAAGACTAATTATTGATGAGGCAGGTTTTCATCCTTATCTTCGATGGAACCACGCAAGGTCAAGAGTAAATACGCGTGTAATAATAAAAGTTTTTACTGTTAGAGGGAGAAACGTAAAACTTTTATTAATCATCAGTAACGAAAAGATGGCACAATTTTAAGGTAATTTCAAACGCAAATCGTAATGCTGTTCGGTTCAATAATTTTTTGTCAGAACTCCACGAGAAGATTACTGCTAATCTACAAAGTGTTTTGGTGAATTTTCCTGATTTCATTTTAAAGAAGATTTAAAGGGGAAGATTAGGCAGGATGGTACCTCGAGATGAGACCGAGTCTTGCATCTTTTCTTTTACTTCTGCAGCTCGATGAGTCCTTGCATTTTCCAATACCAAAACACTTAGGGTACCAGTAATCGTCTTGTGGAGTTCTGACAAAAAATCGTTGAACCGAAAAGCATTACCATTTGCGTTTGAGATTACCTTAAAAATCTTTTCGTTACTGGTGGTCAATAAAAGTGTTACGTTTCACCCTCAAACAGTAGAAACTTTTACTATCGTACGCGTATTTACTCTTGACTTTGCCTGGTTCCATCTAAGATGAAGAGTAAAACCTGCCACATCAATAAAATAAAATTAGTCTTTAAGGGCTATAACGCCTAACCTTATTATTCATGATAGATACATCTAAGGAATTTAATAAGAATACTAAAATATCCTATCCTTCCTTTGTTCTAAAAATTCTTAAATTGATTTGGAAAAATTTTAATTTGAAATGGAAAATTCTAAATTTGATTTGAAAAGATCCCAATTTGCTTTGGGAAGTTCTAAATTTGATTTGAAAAAATCACAATTTGACTTGGAAATGCTATATGCATTTTATCATTTCTAATAAATAATTCTTAAAACTCATCCGTTGTTGTTGAAAGCCAAAAACCTTATAGATAAATTGAATCAATAGAAATACAATAGAGTTGTATACAAATTACAGGAAATAAATAGCCCGCGATAAGCACAGATAAAAAAGCTGGTTAAGGCAAAAGATCTACTAGCTCTGTAATGCCAACAGAAAAAACTAAAAACAATCTTAAACTATTCGCCATTAAAAAAAAAAAAAAAAAACTAGTAGATGTCTATCTTCATATTTTACTTTTAGAAGAAATCTAATAGGAAAATAAAAAATGATGGAGGAAAAAATAGCCTCTAAAAAAATTATTCAATCAACTTTCTCCATCTCGAATAGTTGTAGAATTAAAAAGCGTTTGGTATAATGATTTATTTGAAAAGAATTTGCTGAAATCGACTAACTACTTTTTACCGTGGTCAGTGCTTTTATGTAACTGTCACCTATAAGTGACGAAAATGTCCCACTCCATTTTTTTTTTTTCGCGAGCTATTATTCAGCATTTTTAAAATCAGGTTAAAAATTGAATGCTTCTTCCTCAAATGAATTATTTCACTATTTTGTTTTTCCAACCTATTTTATTTTGGGATGAAACGTTATAGCTAAAAGCTCTAGAATGAGATCAAGAAATCAGTTAAAGAAATCAATAAACATTTTTTATATAAAAAAAATAAGAAATTTATTGTTACTTTCAGCTGAAGCAGGCATTAAAATATCGAACGCATGAGACATATATCACTTGTGTGGGTTCGTCACGTCTCGTTGTACTAAACACCTTTGTTTGAAAACTTATGATCTTGTGCCAACAGTCTAATTAGTAATAATCTTTTCGGACTAGTTCCTGAAACATAATTAAAACAGGACAATGTCTTGAAAAAACGCGTCCAGGTTATAATAGAAATAAATTAATATATGTACACTAATTTTATTTTTAGATTGCTTTATCTTTACCTCCCTACATTTTTTAATTGGTGAATATATTGTTTCATTATTTTTTTTTAATAAATATGTATAGAATGAATTTTTTTTTCCAATATTGAAGTCTAGCAAAATGTTTTTATCGACTTTATTGCTTTGGAAAGAAAAACAAAAGCCGAGAGTACGATTCGCTCGTGAAATTCTGATTCCAACAGTTCACGAATCGGAGGCAGTGAAGACTTTATAAGTAATATTTTTATTCATAATGTCTGTTACAAATGGCATCTAACATAATGAAATATGTTATGGATATATAGGTTGACAACAAGAGTTCACTCCAGGTTTCTCCTACAAGAGTGTGACTTCAATAATGTAACTCCATGAGTGATTAGTCTAGAGAATCATGGGGTTTATATACTCAGGAATAGTAGGGTGGTGAATCAATTCTGGGAGGTCTAGGAAGAGTGTAAAAGAAGTTATTAACTATTAAGAATTGATATCCTTATCCTTTAGAATTGATATGAAGTCTAAGAGAAAGAGACCTTTTCGCTGAAATCTGTTATTGTTCTATAAGTCTTGATAATGGGTCTTGTTGTGTCCAGTCGGTGCCTATCAGAGATAGCTTGACCTGGCTATCTAGGGAGAGAATTGTCAATACAATACAGCATTCACCAAATGGCATATTTAACAAACTCAATTAATACAATAAAAGTTGAATTAATATTATTATTATTTCTTTATTTTCCACATATACAATGGTTTTTATAATATGTAATAATTGGGGACCTATTAGGTCAGCCGAAAATTACATTTATATATTTTCATAATTATTTAATATTTGCGAACGTCCTGACTATACTTGCTGTTCCCAACAACACCGCTTGTTGCATTCTTCCAATCGTCCGAGATGGTAGTTCTAGTTGTCTCAGAGAACATAGAGTTTCTTCCGGTATCTGTCCGTTGCATGAGATCATATTATTATTATTTGTTATGGATTAAGTCCATTCTGTAACTCAACGATATTCTATTCGTGGTATTCGAGCATGACTGGAGCTTATATAGGTACAAAACATATGCCGAGCCCTACTGTAATAATGTATGTGTTGATTTGATAAAATATGCCCCAATTTGATAGTCCGATGAATCGGATAATGCATTTAACAGATTACAAGTTGCGGATGACCTTGTTCTAATCGCCATTGCAGGCAGCGTGTACTCCATGCCATTGAACTTTTGATCTCTGGGCTCAAAGCCAATGATATATCATTATCTTTCTTTGTTTTCGGCTTTATCGGTTTAGATCATTTGTTTATGGTTTTCCCCGCAAAATAAATGTTTCCTAATGAATCTGACCAATGTTTTCCTCTTAAGAGGAAAACATTACATCAGACTATTATTGGAAAATTTATTTTCTATTATTCTTACATATGTTCCCAGTTTATAATAAAAGTAAAATGAATAAGTAAAATAATGGTATATAAACCTAATGCACGTTTGTCAAACAGAATTCGGTTGAGAAGTAATTTGGGGATTGGATTCATTGAGAAACACATAAAAAAAGAAATATATTTCGTGCTTAAGTTCCGGGCTAAGCTTCAGGCCTAGATAAATAAGATAACAACCAAAACATTATTAAACAACTATCGCCATAATATTTGAGAACAAATACAGGACGGCCTTGATAATCCGAACACGTAGTTGCATGGCCTGTTAGGATTATCAAAGATTAATTTAAAATGATGGAAAAATTGTACAAGGTAACAAAAATATATTCATTATCAGTTAAACATAAACATATTGCTAACTAAAATATTCTTTCTAAAAATGATCATGTAATGTACGTTGACTCTATGATTTTGTTGCTGAAGAAAACGTCTGATATCGCCAATTCCTTAAAAGTACCAGGATCCGGTAGTCGACGTTGTATCTATTCGTCAACTCTAAGTAAGTATTAAATTCCTTTGTGGCGTTTCTAATACTTGTCTATAATAAAAAATAAAATGGGTGTAAAAACTGTTTCCAATGGAATAAAAAAATAATTTAAAAAAACGCATTCATAATTGCTTTTGAAATTATCAATCCCATTTTACTGGCATTAAAATCTGCTTTGTCATCCGCTTTGAAAAAAAAATATTTTTTTATTTTTTATTATTTCTTAATGATATTTACAGCTCTATTAAAGAAATACATTTAGTAAATTTGACTGCGCATGCGCCTGATTTGAATACCCACATTTCACGTCGTGTCCCACAGTTTTACTATTTTTTAGTAGAATAAGTGCTCAGTTTTACTTTTTTTAAAAAAAACTAGTTAAGCAGACATCAAAACAACAACAATGGACTAACACCACAGTGAGTAGTGTTGTTATTTACTGTGTACTATTACAGACAGTGAATTTAGTGATTCAGCGTCTATAGGCTTAATCTCTATAGCCATAACAGCTGACGGCTCCCCTCTCCAGTTGTGGCTGAGCCACGTAACTGGCTGTTTCTCAGCCGGTGGCTCATCCATTGTAATAACACGCAGACGTAGTTTTATTTATTTATTTTTTTTTCCCTTTCTTTTTTTTTTATTTATATGCGATATTATCACCAAGTAATGTCAACTAAGAGGTCCCATTCAGTTGGCTCTACCCCACGTAATTCACCGCCTAAACAGAAAACACGTCGTAGTAAGCGATTAACACCCCCCGGAACTCCTCCAGCGAACTTTCACACATACCAGTTGAAACAGGAAAGAGCACTACGAGTTGTAATAAGAAATTTACACTCCTCAACCCCAATAGAAGTGATTAAAGAAGAGTTAACGGCGTTAGGGTTCAAAATACGTCAGATAACCAATGTTTTAAAAGAAAATAAAGAACAACCAGGTGTAAAGAATAAAATCCCATTGCCCTTATTTTTCGTCGATCTAGAGCCATCGCCTGGGATCGAAAAAATATACGATGTGAATAGAATTTTCTACACCAGCGTAAAGGTCGAAAAACCGTACCCAAAAAGAGAGTTCATCCAGTGCCATAATTGCCAAGCATATGGCCACACCAAGTCTTATTGCCACCACTTACCACGCTGCGTGAAATGTGGTAAAACACACAAGTCTGGCGAGTGTAATAAACCAATTACAGAACCAGCAGTCTGTGCCCTATGCCTGGAAGGCCATCCAGCCAACTACAAAGGCTGCCAAATTTATAAAAATCTTAAAGCGAGATATATGAAACCCAGGGACCCTGATGATGCACCTAAACCAAGAAGAGGACCCGCTAAAATTGTGAACTCTAAGGTTTCTTTTGCCAAGCTACTTGGGGGTAGAGACCTGACTAATGTATGTGAGGCCCTGCCGCAAGAACAAACTCAACCCCAATCTCAATATCCTATCCCACCTAATGTACCTAATCAACAACAACCTCACCAACATCAAATCCAATATGTTCCTCCACCGCCTAATGCTACAGATCTAACCAGCTTATTGACATCCTTTCTTTCAGAATTTAAATCCCTTGTTACCCCTCTGATATCACTTCTCACTAACCTAGTATCTCACCTTATCCCTCCTTTAAAAAATCCTTAAATGACTTCCATCAAACCCATATCCATTCTCCTTTGGAATGCGAATGGTGTTAGAAATCACATACACGAACTAACAGCCTTACTACAAGACAAGAACGTAGACGTAGCCTTAATAACGGAAACTCGACTGACTAAAAAACAGCTCCTAAAAATACCACAATACATAACTTACCGTACCGACCATCCTGACGGTAGAGCACATGCCGGTACTGCAGTCATTGTGCACCAATCCCTCTCCCATCACCTACTCCCACTGCCTACACACGATTTCCTACAATCCACCGCAGTCGTAATCAAAACCTTCTCCTTTCCTATTACCGTTGCATCAGCGTATTGCCCTCCAAACCAATCCATCTCCAATATCCAATTTAGTTCCTTCCTCATTTCCTTAGGACATCATTTCATCTTGGGTGCAGACTTAAACGCCAAGCATCAACAATGGGGTTCAAGAACCACGAATTCTCGTGGTCGAACATTGCTGTCTGTACTCAATTCCCAAAATTTTACCCTTCTTCCACCCAACTCACCTACCTACTGGCCCACTGATCCTAACCGTAATCCCGATATCCTCGATTTCTTTATCCATAATGGTTTAGGTGCTCTCAACCATTCCGTTGCCCGTCTTGACGAGCTTTCCTCAGACCACAGCCCATTAATACTCCAAGTATCACTAGCTCCTATTCCTAAACCCTCTCCTCCGTCCTTCATCAGAGGCCCAGTTAACTGGAAACTCTTTCATCAAATCCTCTCCGATAAAATTGACCTCAGAGTAACCCTGAAAACCTCTGAAGACCTGGACAATGCAGTACATTCCTTCACTACCAAAATTCAAGAAGCAGTCTGGACTGCTTCCTCCCCTGATCACTCCTCAAAAATCCTTAAGAAACATAATTTACCTCAACACCTCCTTGACCTAATCCACATAAAATGCCGTTCCAGATTATTATGGCAACGTACCAGACATCCAGCCGACCGCCACTCCTACAATCATCACTGTAAAAAATTAAAAAAAGAATTAGCCACCTTCAGATCCCAATCATTCAATTCCTACCTCACCACACTCTCTGCTCATGATAATTCCCTTTGGAATATCACCAGAAAAATCCTCAAATCCCATCATATTTCCCACCCTCTTCGACGAGATGATGGCTCCTGGGCAGCATCTGATGAAGATAAAGCCGAGGAATTTGCCAAACACCTTTCCTATACTTTCGCTCCTCATCCAGAATCCCATCCCAGCCACACAGTAAAAGTAGAAGAATCCCTCTCAATACCTATCCCACTCTCCTTACCACCTAAAGCTGTTAATCCCTCTGAGGTCAAATACCTTTTACGGAAAATCACACCTCGCAAATCTCCTGGATATGACCTTCTAACCCCACAGATCCTTCGACAACTTCCATCTAAAGCCATCATATTTCTTACATATATATACAATTGCATCCTAAGAACTAGCCACTTCCCTCTTTTATGGAAACATTCCACCATCGTCCTCTTCCTGAAACCAGGCAAACCTTCCAACAATACAGCATCCTATAGACCAATTAGCCTACTCCCAATCCTCTCAAAAATTTTTGAAAAGATCCTACTGAAACGAATCCTACCTATAATTGAATCCTATAACAAGCTTAAAATCCATCTACCACAGTCCTTATACCTAGTACTCCGATCCTATATTTCCGACCGCTCCTTCCGAGTTCGCTGTGGCACCGAATTCTCCGACTGTTACTCAATTGAGGCTGGCGTTCCTCAAGGCAGCGTCTTGGGCCCCATCCTTTACATTCTCTTTACCGCTGATATTCCTGTCCATCCCGATACCCTCCTGGCAACTTTCGCTGATGACACTGCTATCCTTTCTTCCAACTCAGATCCTGAAACAGCGTCCGCAAACTTACAAAGGCACCTCTTCCTGATTGAACACTGGTGTAAGAAATGGCGCATTAAGGTAAACGAATCTAAATGTAAACACATTACCTTCACCCTTCGGCGTAATACCTGCCCACCAGTTTATTTTAACTCCATCCAGCTTCCTTTCTCAGATACAGTCCGGTATCTTGGCTTTCTCTTAGACAGACGACTAACATGGAATCCACATACTCGACTTAAAAGATAGGAACTTAACAGACGATATGGCCAGCTATATAGACTACTGAATAGAAAATCTAAACTTTCTGGTGAAAACAAATTACTGATCTACAAGACAATACTGAAACCCATCTGGACTTACGGACTAGAACTATGGGGAACAGCCAAATTTTCTAACATCAAACGCATTCAATCCTTTCAGTCTAAAGTCCTCCGTACAATAGTCAATGCTCCCTTCTATGTAACCAATAAAACCCTACATCATGACCTTAATATCCCATTTATTCTTGATCTTATCCCAGCCAAATTTTCCAAATTTCACCAGAACCTTTCTCATCACCCAAATCCCGTTGTACAATCCCTATCAAGCACCACCCATCCCTACAATCCCCTTCGTAGGTTAAAGCGGCAGTGGCCACGAGACCTTTTGTAAATATGGATATTTTGGAGTTCTAGCAATGGCCAGATTCTCCACTCAAGTCATGAGTATCTGTGGCTGTAGCGCTCTTACTCATCCTCCGCTGGTTTAAAATACCAGTGAAGTGGCTGAGGGAGAAGCGTAGGGATCTCCTAAGCCTCCCTTTCCCCTCCACATGTGGAGGGGAAAGGATTGGTTCGGAGATCACCTGGCAAATTGTAAATAATGTATGTTTTATATAAGGTGTTTGTTTTACTTTTATTTCTATTTTTATTTACTTATGTGTATATATATTATTTTTTTTTCTTTACTCTTTTGTTCTTTCTTCTTATTCTTTTGTTATTACTTTATTTATTTATATTTTTGTATATACGGTATGAATGCAATCTCTGAACTCTATTATAAGTGTCCTTAACTGTGACAAATTGTAATATTTCTGAATAAAGTGTTTTTTTAATAAACTAAGTAAATTTGAACATATGAATATAATGACGTGAAAACACTTGTTAAGCACCTACCCAATGGTAGCACTCTAATGATATGTCTACATTAGGAGATCATGGAACCATCTTCTTTTCAGACGCCTCGGAGGATTATCAGGAATTGGAGAGGAAACAAGGTTAGTAACAAGAGGGTTAGGATGGTTATGAAGTTTATTATGGAAGGGTAGGTATCTGGATTCGGCCAGATCTGAAACATAAGAAACATTAAGGTCATTATGGATGGTTTTATTTGTAACAAAGTAGGGAGCGTTCAGAATTTTACGAAAGATTTTGGATTGTAAGAATTGGATACTCGAGGAATTCGATGGTTTATTGGAGCCCCATAGCTCAACTCCATAAGTCCAAATAGTATTTATGTTAGTCATGTGTATAAGTCTTTTGTAATTAATTGGAAGTTTAGAGCGTTTGTCTAGTAAGTGCTGAAGAAATCTGAAACGTCGAGCGGTTTCTTGTCGTTTCAGTCTGGTATGAAAAAAATTATTTCATTTTAGTTAATATATTCGCGGAAATCGAACACCCTCGTGAGCTTTGCTGCAAAAACCGCATATAAAGAAATTCCTCAACTTCTGGATGACTGCCTAGTTTTAATTTTTTTCGTTTAGTGACCCCATAATACGATTTCGACACTACGCGATTACTGTAATATGTACCTGACACAGAGTTTTCATTTCGTCACTCGCCAGTCAACTTTAACTATTGTTTTCCTTATTGTTCGGATTACTGATGATCCGGATTATCGAGACCGCCCTGTATTTCGAAATCGGCTTCTTCAGAAGATTTTATTCTCAAACGAAAAATTACAGTCTTATAAATACAGGTAATTGTGTCATTAATAAACATGGCTGGGAAGCTATACTTACCGTATTTGGAAGACGTTTTCTATACATAATGAGTTATAATTTATTCATAGCTATTTACTTGTTTTTTTTTAAATGTTTTTTCAATGTTTATTTTGGTAGAAGAAATTTTCTCATTTCCCTGCCCGTGGATCCGCCAGTAACACGTATACTGTACAGCTTATGTTTAATGCTCGCACTCTCAGACATAACAAGCGCGATGACCGTTAAGATCGTTGGAGGATGGAGATACTGAGCGAGGTGACCCCGCTGGGATTGCCCCGTCCGATGCATCACATTACACCCACATACTTCCTCGGCTATTGTACTCCTTAATGGAGGTAGACCCTTTGACACCGCCTGGCCTCGGTGGAACGTGCTCAGGCCGTTCACAGGCAGCCTTAGTTTTACCAAAACTTTGAATATCATGTTACTCTAACCTCACTTAATAATTATTCTAATAATTCGTCTAATCTCACTTAATATAACATTAGACATAATTAAAGTTGCGATGACCGAGTGTTGCCCTCTTTAACATTCTCCATTCCAGCGAGGCCGATTCGAATACGGTCTTGGCAGGTTGACATTTGATTCTTGGCAAACTCATTAAATGAATCTCGACCTTCCCACTCTTGTTAGAATAGGTTTGGTTGTAACTCTAGAACAACCTCCCCCATGAGTCAGAAATGCCTAGGTATAATGTCATTTGAAAAAAATAGATATTTTTTTAAAACTAATTCGGAATAACTGGAGAAAAGCAACAACAATGGTTGGAGGTAGGACCTTTTGACTTGAGGTGGGACAGAATCGTGACAGGCAGTGGTCGTAATACTTTTTTTTCCCGAGGTAACCTTGCCGGACTAAAACTGATATACATCAGTGCCCCTAAAATGTTTTAGTCCGTCAAAGTTACCACGGAAAAAACTACTAGAACCACTGCCTCTCATATATACATATACATATCAGTGTGAGCGTTTCTTTTCGTTCTTATTCTTGGAGTGTATTCTTTTGGGAATTTAAAGATAAATAAATTGATAACAGTCGGACTATCTCTAAACGATTATATTGTTCATTTAAGTTCTTTTGTTACTTATTTAAATATTTCCCGTTATTTATGGAACACTCAGTGTATTGAGTTGAATTAATAAATAGTAATTCATTCTTCAACTTTTTAACTCGAATAACATATAACACTCGAAGTAAAGTTTCTTGAAACACCTACCGGAAAAATATGTTAACTACAATCCATTAGCGGATCCAGGATTTAATTTTTTTGGGGGGAGGCTTCAGCCCGAAAGATTTTTTTTCATGTACATAACGATAATTAATTTGAAAAAAAAAAAGAAGAAAGAAATGAACTACCTATATGAAATGATGTTTAAGTGATTCTTGAAGTCCTATTAAATGTAATTACACGAACAATAATACTGTAAAAGATAGTTTTTAAGATTTGTTTCTATCAAACATGGTTATATTTTACCGTTTTGAGGGGAAGCTTAAGCCCGAAATCCTCTCCCCCCCCCCCGTAAATCCGCCTGTGCTACAATCCCGACTTTGTTCGAGAAACTTAACCGTGAAAAATAGTCTGTGATCTTCCATGGTGGTTGAAAACCGAAGTACTTGACTAAAATTTTTGAAACAATCTTCCATGTTACTGTTGAAATGGGTTATTTTAAGAGAGATAGAGTTACAGTCGCAAAATTTTATTAAAAAGTCCGAAATCAAGTTTTCTTTTAATAAATATATTAAAAAATAAAAATATGGACATTAATATAAAGCTTTGAGAATTATCATAACAGCTTTAACATAGCAAAAGCCTATTAAAGTATCAAAGTTTTTATATAGGTGGCTTTTATTTACCATATTTTCTTTAAAAATTTTTCCCAGGACGTATATAAGGCTTTCTGTGTTACGAGGGCAGAATTGCCAGTTTACAAGAATCAGCGGACTTTACCAAGAACAGGAAGCCTACCATATAAGTTAAGAGTCAATGTCCTCTAGGCTGCTGCAGTCCTATAGAGGAGGATGAACACTGCAACCACCGCCTTTAACGACAATTACACGATCTTAATTTCATTATTATTTCAGAATGTAATCTTGGTTTCAGTTCGATAATGTGATAAAGTATTCGACAAAAATGTAGTAATAGTTTTCATATATTATTCTGAATTATGAAGTTTAATTATATTTGCTTTCAGGTTGCGAATATTTCTTCTCGTATCAATGTATTTATTATATGTTTAAAGAAGTTGTATCATAACCAACGTTTATATCTACCGTCAGGATCAAGCCTAATTCATAATAGAGTTTACTGTAACAATGCAATTACCTGAAGTTTCTAAAGAAGTTCTCGATAGGATAATTTTAGGCAAATAATGTTTAAAATATATGAAGAATAATACTTATATAAATATAAATAATAAATTATAAATTTTCAATGAGCAATAATAAGATAGGGAGAGGGCGGCCAAAGATCTTCCAGGCTGGGAAAACTTACACTGGCACTCATGTAGTACACTGAAAACCAAGATCAATCATGGAAAAGTCATTTTATCTTGGCCAAAAATAATAATAATTCCTTATAGTTAGATAAAAAAATTTCCAACATGTTGGATAAATTTAGTCTTGCGACATTACGAAACATTTTTTTACTCGGTCAAGTTTCTCAACCAAAATGAGTTTATACAAGAAATTGGTCAAAAGAAAATTAATCTGTTCAGAATTGAGGGTCTTTTTGGTATTTTTTTTGTAACATGGGGCATCTTTTATAGGAAACTACTTTTGACTAGAGTTAGCGTCAATTTAAATATGACTTATAAAGTTATTTCAATATAACTTATCATTGTATTGGATTTAGAAAAAAATGGGTAATTTTTTTAACTGATTCGGAAAAACTGTAGAAAAGCGTTTAGGCAAAAAAATGTTGTAGATGGGGCCTTTATTTATTTGGGGCGTTAGAGGCTTAATTAAATGAAATGTTCTTACTAAATGTAAACTTTTAAATTTCTTTCTAAGTTTGTAAAAAAAAATATATTTAAAACCCAGCGAATCAAGCCATTGTTTGAAATAATATTTCATTGTACTTGTGTGAAAGAAAAAGTGAAATATAAAAATATTTCATGGATATGTATATGATATTATATTTAAATAATTAGGTATCTGTCAGCCGTTTATTAAAAAAAAATCCTCAAGTAAACTTATAGAAAATTAAATTAGTGAATAATTTGATGGATTTTCTCTTTGTGAAATCCCAACATCATCCATTTACAATTAGTATGACAACTTTTGACCTATCCATGGTAGGCAATGAAAATCTTGTAATTTTATTTTAGTAAACTTTACAATAGAAAATAAATAATAGTTATACAAACAATAATCATTTATAAATTAAATACTCAGATGTACTTTAAAATGTCTCTAGGCATATGAGCCTTCCGATTGACAGAATGGATGATTCCTATTTCAACATTCTTTATTATTAATTTTAGTGATGTTTCTAGTGGAAAAATTTATACCTTTATTCACAGTTCTGTATTTCAACACTGCTATCACCTACTGTGGAATCTACATACATAACTTATTCAACTAGAAATATCACTAAAAATGACATTACTTAAAAATGTTGAAATTGGAGTTAGTCATTCTATCAACTGAAAGGCTCAGAGACTGAAGTTATGTGGTTTATAAAAGAAGATGTAGTAACTAGCTTTAGTGTCACCGTCGATATAATAAATAGAATTTTTGTAATTTGAATGGTCTTAACGATTTGTTATTGGTAATCTTTAAGCTTTAGCTCACACTTTTTAAGAATAAGAAGAATACGATACGAAATTACGATAATTCGTAATTTAAATTCGAGAATTTTTTTCTTTAATCTATTTTTTAAAAAACGTATGTTACTTTAATTTTTTTCTGTATTTCTTTCAGGCTGTGTTATAATTATTTGTAAACCAATTTTTCTGCAACTTGGGTTGGATAAGATACTTTACTAATATTAAATTACATTAACATAGATGACTTTATATTGTCGATGAGATATCTTAAAGTAAGTTTTTATTATATCTGGTGCACAATAAAAAATATATGTAAATAGGTATAGGTCTGTGCTCTTCCTAGAGCCCATTTTGGAAGTATTAGTGTGGTTGCTGGTCGTGGCATGACGCGAG
This sequence comes from Nezara viridula, assembly GCA_928085145.1. Classification (NCBI taxonomy): domain Eukaryota; kingdom Metazoa; phylum Arthropoda; class Insecta; order Hemiptera; family Pentatomidae; genus Nezara; species Nezara viridula. Next base: position 59,110,673 of record OV725080.1, on the reverse strand, counting down.
ACTTTGTGAAAGGCCATCCGACTGTGATAGTTCGTGGTAACTTGGTGTCCTAAATTCTAAAGAATATCTCCTGCCCCGCTCTAGTGAGTCGACCTACTGCATTAAAGTCACTATTGTTTTCTAGATAAAAGAAAAAAATCAACTTTAATTCCTAACTAAGACTGTCTCTAGGCATATACTGTTCCTAACTCAACAGTGACTAATAAGTAGATCAAGTATACTTAAATAATCCTAGTGATGTCATACAATATTTTATCCCAGTAGTTTAATTGAAATATGAATGAGAAAATAAGAAAGACGAAAGAAAAAAATACAATTTCGGACTTAAAAAGCTCTAGCTAGCGTTAATGAGAAAAAAAAGTTGATGCGGGGCGCGCATCACACAACTTTCACTTGCCAACCTTAGAGGTGGATAGGTTTTAAGTGATACATAAAGCTTAAACTAACAATATGAAAGCACTATACAGAGGGGTATCTGTAAAGGGATAATAGGATCGGAAATAGTCGGGCTCACTCGGCTAAACAGCCGAGCTTCTTACATAGTTTCTACCATATAGCTTCCTACTCTTATATTCCCTTTAGTTACCAGTCAATTTTCTTCATTCACTATATTTAATCATTTTTTATAGCAGGTCCAAATGTGAAATAGTTACTTATATAAAAAAATAAATAAAGATACTTGAGGTAGATTTTTGAAAATTAATCGTTTAAACCCTGAGAATATCAATGAGAATGAGAGCTATATTATTTTTAAAACTGCCTAATTTTACAGTAATATAATGAATTTAAATAAAATCGTTAGAGCCGTTCTCTAGAAAATAGTAAAAATGAATAAAAGTGGCACTTTCTGGTAGCCAATTTTGACGAAAAGTTTGCTGCAACATTCCAGTCATATACAAACCTTGAATATGCAATTTCAGTTCCGTATGGCTTTTCGCTTTTGAGCTAGACTTACACATACAAACCATTTTGCGGGACTTAGTTATTTGGACTCAAATGGAAAAATCGGATTCGAAAATTTACACGATCGCAATACCTTCTCTTATTATAGTGAAAGTAAAAATTGATGTTACGATTTGATTTATTTTAGGTAGAAAATAATAGTTCAGATATAAATCAATATAATTGAATTATAGGTAAGTATGTATAATATGTGTAACCAGAATCAAATCCGAAATTGTTTCTGTAAGGAAGGGATCATATTACAAAAATTCTACAACATAAACATTAAACTGCGGTGTATCTTGACACAGCCTCATGAATTATGAGTACCGATAATGATTATCCCAACCTTCAAGTGAATAAGGTTTTATTGAGACTAGATTAATTATTCCCACATGTATTATTTCACTGAGGCTCGAAATTGGTTTTGTACCAACTATAAGCTTCTGTCATGCTCAAACGCCATAAATGGAGGTACCTTACAAAGGCTTACGTTCATTGTAGTGTTGCGATGGAATACATATGAGCCTTTCAGTTGACAGAATGACTCAAATTTCAACATTTCATGTCATTTTAATGATATTTCTCTTTGGAAAATTTATATCTGTACAGACAGTGAGTAAGTTAATTCCAGAGTAGGTGATTGTAGTGTTGAAACATAGAACTATGAATAATGATATCAATTTTCCTACTAGAAATATCACTAAAATTAATAATCGAAAATATTTAAATTGATGTCATTCTGTGTTAAATTGACTGAAAGTCTCATATCTCGATAAGGTTCCTTTGAACTAGGGGAAGTGTTTATATTCTTTCTCAAAAGTTATTTATCTTTACGTCTTATCTCAATTCTTCATCAAATCCATAAATTTAGCTATCATTTTGAATATATTCTTCTCCTCTATGTCGGAAAAATAGTCACATCATCCTGAAATTTCAGGAAAAAAAGTTACGAAGGAAAAGGACCTTTATTTGCGAAGAATTCAAAAAGTTACATGTTAAGTTCGATTGGCACCCGTTGTCCTTTAAAAGATTCCTAAATTGTCTACAAAACAATAAAAATCATCGAAATCGATTAGGTCTTTATCCGATTTGATTTTTTAATTGTTTTTTTTTTTTTACTGTTGTTTTTGGTTTATATTCTTTTAAAAAATTCTCACAAATGGCGCATTTTCAATCTAGAGATCGATAAACTTCGTCTATTTAATGAGGTATTAAAAATTCATCAACACTCATTTGTCTTCCACCTGAATCGTAAGAAAATGCGATCACAAAATCACAAAGAAAAAAATGAGGCCTAGAAAAATGTTGGGCCGTTTGGTTAATAATAAAAAATTGTAGGTTATGATAAGATAAAGCCATTCACGAAGCTTTAGACGTATATTAATAATTTGATAAAAAGGTGCCCGCACTATAGAGAATAATTGTATCCTCAGCACTCATAAGTGATGTATAGTTGCATGGTGACCTATAAAAAAAAATCGTATCCAAATAATGCATTTTTTTATTATTGGTTCTGTTGTACCAATGGGCGCCATTGAGTTCGTTATTTGTGCAAAATGAATACTGAAAATGAACATTATAATGATACACGATAATTAACTTTATCATCTCCTCATTATTTATATGAAAGCGGATGTTGGGGTAATCCGGAAGAAACCGGAGTAGAACAGCAACTGTGAAAATAACCAAGAATTCATTATATTTTAAGAACTAAGAATTCATTATATTTTAAGCTAAATCGACTGTTGCATAAAGGGTCTCTTAATTCTGTATGTTCACACGTTTTGCAAATAACAGATGAGTTACGAAATCAGGCGTCATGAACATTAAGATATGAATATACAGTTATTACGTCCGGTAGGACTGCTCGCTCCATAAATAATTAAGGCTATCGATTTATTTATAACCAGAAAATAATGGTTACGATAACAATAAAGTAAAGAGATGAGCGATGACTGCCGTATCTTATTCCACATGAGAAGCAGCATCTAAAGTATGAACAACAGTGAATTCCATCATGATGAAGTCATTCTTTAAGAAATTTCTTCTATTTTTTTCTTACCTTTAAAACCGGGTTTAGACATTTTATAAATACTAGAAAAAAAAAAAAAAGAAATAGAAGAGCTTAGATATTTCTGTATTTCTAGAGAAGCGAACATGGCAGACGTTAGGAATCACATTTGCCCTAACCTATTATAATCTTAACAATGAACTAAAGGAAACAAATGAAAATGGATGAATACGTGAAATTCATCAAAGGAGATTGTGAATGAAGAAACTTCATTTAAATCGTAACAGGAATCATTAAATTTAGCATCTCTTAAGTAATACAAACATTAAACAAATGTTTAAAGGCAACTCTAGTGCTTACCCAAACTCCCTTTGAGTTCTTTTAAAAATTGAGAACGGGAATTTTATAAGAATTTTATAAGAATTATAAAAAGTTGCCTAGAGAAACAAATGATTTAAAAATTTGTGTTTCCTATAGTTTGCAAAGTGTTTAAACTTAACTTAAGGTAATTTAATGGGTGTTCCTAAGCTTCATACATCGGCATGAGCTAGATCCATTTCATGAGGAAATCCATCAGGTTAACTTATAATTAGAAAAATCCAACCACATAGCCTTGAGTCTCTGAAATGCAAGTAAAATCAAACTGGCCCGCCTATGTTTAACCAATCAAGGCATCATTAGTGAATAAAAGACACGATCACATCACTCCATCAAATCCAATCACACATTGGCAGCAGCTTATCTGCCCAGATGACGTCTGGATTGGCGAAGCGTTGAGGGGTTAGTTTGTTTTTACTTGCATTTTAGAGACGAACGGCTGTGTGTTGGATTTTTCAAATTATAACCTGACAGATGAAACAGGCAGGGACAAGCTTATGCCCTCTCAATAATCTTAAAAGGGAAGGCAGCCTCCTCCCCCAATATTTCGAAGTTGTTTACTTGAATAACTAAATAAATAACTAAAAAAAGTTAAAGGGCGGTGTGGCCGAGCGGGCTAATGCGTGTGCAAAATACGTGTTACTCAGCAATCAGATGATTAATAAACCGAAGATTATTAGGTATAAAATAATCACGAGTTCGGCTCCCGGTGCCGGGGGGCTTTTAACTTTGTGGTTATTTCATTCTCCATCCTAGCCACCTGGCCAGCCCATCTCAATCTTCCAAGCTTCATTCTCAAAACGACATCTTGATCATTAAAATACAAACTTGAAATAATTAATACAAATTGTGACAATTCTGTGCTCAAAATATATTTGATCTATGGGTCTGAAAAAGTATTATTAAAATTTTTTGTATTTTATATGGAAATTCTATTTAATTTTCATGGAAGTGTCTAATTTTCCATTCCATAATATACTCATTTAGTATACTAGACCAAGCTGACGAATGGGGCACGGCCGCCGCATGTTAGGAGTTATAAAAAATTACAATGATAAATAAATTGGAGACATATTGGATGAATTACAATTCAAATATAAAATATCATATAATGGCATTCAGATGTGTCTCATTTTATTCTCCTAAATTAAATTTTTATTAATTTCTAATTTATTGATTTTTTTATATTTCTCGGAGCGGGAGATGGGTTATGATGTAATTATCCAGAAAAGCCATATCCCTGAGGAATTTATATGCTACTAACAGTATGTATCTTAGAATGAAAAATAATTCAAGAACTTTTGACAAAATTTAAATATTTTATACATATTATATCACAGCCAATGTTATCTCACGAGCAATCAGATACGGAGAAAGTCTAGAAAGTACGTGTAACCTGGAAGATCTGTCTCGCAAATTTCAAGAATTCTCTCACTTCATTTCCTCTAACTCACATACTAAGAATATTGTCAATAGAAAATATATGGTAAAGTATTATTAATGTGAGATGATTAAGGGATTCTCAAAATGAAGATTATTAAGATTACTTCAAAATTAAATATATATACACAGCAGAAAATTTTATCAAATTAAGGGAATAAATCGTGGACCCTAATCTAATGAAATTTACAAATATCTTTGATAAGTCCCCTTAACAAGAAATCAAGTTTTTCAGCGGCGCAGCTAAGGTTTGCTGTCTCTCTTCCCCAAAATGCTTGCGTTTTCTTGTGTTCCCATTTTCACCTCCACCACCGCCTAAAAATATCAAATTTATTCCTACCCCATGGATACTTAACTTCAAATATCCTCCTAAACATACTTAATAGAGGACAATTATACAGAAAGAAACGTTTTTTAGAAGTACATATTTTGCAATTTTATATAAACACAATTGTCAGAAATATATTTTATACAACCCAACAAGGGTCTTGGATTCAATACTACATAAGGAATCACTGCTTCTTGGTCAACGGTAGTGATTTGACTTAGGTCGAGCTCAAAGGCCAGGTTTTTCCCCTTAACCAATTATTTAATGAAGAGTGTCCATTCACGGCTAATGAAACAAAATGAATAATTAACTGCCATCAACTGGATTCGAATCCTAAATCTTGAGGTTTGGAAGTCAGTGCCCTGCCCAATGACTTACTCCGCATCCTATTGACAATCATATATTTACACGCAATTAGAATTACTAGAATGAGGATCATATTAATTATACTTACTTCACGTTCTTACATGATGACATTATAAGTAATATAATTATAAACTTTAAAACATGTTCTATGTGTGTGCATAATTTTAAATAGGCTATTACAAAACACATTTGTAATTTGCCATAATATTCGTTGTTTAAATATGACATTTAATATTACGAAAACATAATCTTAATTGAGCAATTGCTCGAGTTTATCCACAGATTTCGTTTCAATAATCAACACTACGGTAATATTTTGAGGTTAATAGCTTGTAGTCTCCGAACAATAATCGATGCTCCCTTCTATGTAACCAATAAAACCCTCCATAATGACTTTCATATCCCATTTGTTATTGACCTAATCCCAGACAAGTTTTCCAAATGTCACCAGAAACTCATTCATCATCCAAATCCTGTAGCACAATCCCTATCTAGCTCCAGCCATCCCTACAATCCTCCCCGGAGGTTAAAACGACAGTGGCCCCGCGACCTTTTGTAAATATGTATATTTTGGAGTACTGGCAAAGGCCAGATTCTCCTCTCAAGTCCTGAGCGTCTGTTGCTCTAGTGCCCTCCGTCAGTCTCCACTGGCTTGCAATACCAGTGACGCAGCTGGGAGAGAAGCACTGGGATCTCCTGGTGTCCTGCCTTGGCTTCCACATTTGGGGGACAAAGCATGACTCGGAACCCCTTGGAGAATGTAAATATTGTATATAGCTGTGAATGTGTTTTATATATTTCAATTTCATTTAGTTTCTCTCTATTTTCTTTCTTTTTTTTTTTTTTTTTACCTTTGTATATTAATTTTCTTACTTTACTTTCTACAGCTCATTTTCTTTTATCTCTATTTTAGTTTTCATTTGTATGTATATATTGTGTGGATGTTTAATGCATCCCTAATATTATTGCCCTCCAATGTAGCAGAATGTATTCATTTTCAAATAATAATTAAAAAAAAAAAAGATAGCCTGTAGTAGGTTCAGCCGAGCTATTTTTATTTATTTTTTGTTTGTGATGATTAATGACTTATATTATAATTATTTAAACTGTTCTTTTGAAATTTAAACGTGGCAAAACCAACCATGATTAAAATGTTCAAGATCAATAAATATATAAATCCTTTTTTTCCCTTATTTGATTGAAATTTTTTCCAGTGCGTTTATGAACTGCGCCGCTCTCCTCATTAATCTCGAGTCAGCAGCGGCGCTAGTTCGAATCCGACCTGTTGTAGTTGACTTTTATTCTACTTAGGATCCGCATTATAAATCTGGTCCTTTCAACATTGACTAGAAACGGTCGGTATCCTGTAAAATTGACTGTTCTTCCAGTCTAAGGACTTCTGACTACAGATACCAAAAAGTAATGTTATTCAAAATTATATTGTTTAATGTATATTTATAAGAAAATAAATTATTTATTACATCGTAGGTCCTTTCCCTCTAATATCAATCATGATTGTATCTACAAGGTGTCATTTTAAAATATTACGAAACTCAGATAATGTGTCCAGACCTTGTGTTTCCCGTCCATTGTCTATTCAAAAGGTTATTATGTAGTTTGGTAAAAGAAAATAATAACCTTTGATAGGCTCAGAGAATATTGACCTTCTTTATGAGTAAAAGTGACAAAGGGAAAGTCTGCATGTTCTTGGCTCGGTCTGATAGTTCTCTGATATTCTGGATCAATATTGTTTTGTAAGATTGAAAAAGAAAAAAAAATTTTGCAAAAAGAAAATCTCATGACGATTAAAAATATACCCTATTGACATCTGAACCATGATAGCAACGCGATTGAAAAAAATCGATAACAGGTTTTTTTTAGTTCGTAGTTTTTAGTAGTTTTTTTCGGGATTGGGAACTTCCAAAACGTAACAGTGCGTCATCAAAAATTTTTATAGTTTTGTTTTGTTTGATAGAGACGTAATTCTAAAGATTATTCCTATTGAACTTAAACCCCATTGATTGACTTCTGGTTTTTAAAAAAATCCTACTCTGTACTTCATAACACGAAGTTTGCCCCTCCCCCCCTCCAGATTGGCAATTCTAAGAGTTTTGTAAATAAAATAGTTGTAGGTTACGATGAGATGAAACTATTTCCGAAGTTTCAGGAGGATGTTAATAATTCGATAAAAAGATGTCTGTACCACGGGCTAAACTAGCAAAAATGTCTGTCTTAATTGAGTTATTTACATTTAATAATTATTTTATATTTTGTTATCCATTAGCCGTACTTTTTGAATGAAGCATATACACAATGAGCTAGGATCCTTCTTTCAACATAAACATCAAGTTGATCAAGCGATTTCAAGCAGATTCGGAGACCATCTGGATTGGATATCCCACGATCGGGAGGAAACCAGGATGTGATGGAAATTACCCGCCACTGACCAGTGAACAATCGGTCACACCGAGGTCGTGAAATGGGAACACAATAGTAAATGAATAAATACCTGCGACCATCCTAACGGAACCATTTACCATGTTTTCCTCTCTCTGATGGATCTATCTTGTGCGTCAACTCCAACTCCAATTAAGAATGAACTAGAGCTAAATATTGAGAAAAAAATCCGGGACAAATTCACTGGCGTAATTAAATATTCCATTTTGATTTATTGTTTTTATTAACGTATACAACCACGAAAAAAAAGCTAACTCCTTCAAAATTTAAGGTTTTACGATAATTAATAAACCAGTGTAACATATGTATACATTTTTGAAATATTAGTATACGTTCACATTTAAATACATGCATCGCTTGATATGAGGTCTATGAGGACCTCATTTATTTTTATTGAGAATAGATGCTCAGTTTTATGTGCACTATGGTTCGATAGGTCTCAATGCTTGATATTATAATCCTGACATTTATTATTTTCTGTAATCGGTAAACATCTCTATTATATACAAATGTTTTTAGCGACTTTCAAATTTTATTTTAGTATTAGGATATTAGGAGACAACAGGAACTAGGTGATTAGTTTAAATATTATACAGCTGTTCATTTAATTACATATGTGTTGAGATCCTGTTACCTACTACTCTTCTAATACGATACAAAGATTTTATACTAAACAAATGTAGGAGTAATGTTTTTTTTTTTTTTGTGTTGATAAAAAAATTGTTTCATTTTGATTAAAAAAAAATATTTTTATGTTGATAATAAATAATGCAATAAGAACTACAGAATACGTGTAAATTAAAGTTGTACAGTTCGAACAACGAGTAGTACAATTAAATGAACAGTTATTTGTAACTTCTAGCCTTAATACTTATAGCCCTCCAACAGTGGCTGATTGTATTATTATTCAATAAAAAAAAAAAAAGTTATTTGTAAAATGGGAGTTGGTCCACCGTTAGGCGGACTGAGGGTACCTCCCTAGTAATACGTAATATGATATTATGAAATCCAACTAAGCTTACGGGATGTGCTGTAAGAGCTAAAATGCATCGAAAATGGAGAATCGTTTTTAATTATCAACCTTTTCTTAAACTAAATACTATTTTCTTTTAGCTATATTGAAATTTTACTTATAACAGAGACTTTTTAATTCCTAAATATTAATCAATTGCACATTCATTATTAAGATATTCCTTCTATGCGGCAATTAGAACAACAGTTAAGGGTCGTCCAAAAGGAAATAGCCCAAGCACTTCGCTGGTCGCCAGGTAGGTCGCGGAGAAAGGTGGCCTGATGTGGGTGGGTGTTTTCTCCAGTTCCCATCGGTGGGGATATGTCACTGTTTGGGGCTGTGATTCAATAATGAAACGTTTCGCAATACGTCGATCCGTGTTCCGTACGTGTTTTTTTGACCATGTGTGATTTTAATTTAAATATTAATTTCATTTTAGGTAATTTATTTAGACTCGTAATATATAATATATATAAAGGACTTGGTTATTTCAACTCAGGGGACCTCAAAACATGTATTTCCGTTGAAAACTCAGAATCGAAAATTTTCACGATCGCAATACTTTCCTTTACTATATATTTCATACACGGGCAGATCTACGGGGGAGGGGGGCTTTCGGGCTGAAGCCTCCCCCCCCCCCAAATGCTAAAATATAATCATGTTTTATCGAAAAAAATATTAAAAAAGTATCTCTTAAATTATCATTGTTCGTGTAATTACATTTAAAAGGGCTTTAGGAATCACTTAAACACCATTTCATACACGTAGATAGCTTCTTTCTTTTTTTCCAAAGTAATTATCGTTATTTTTAAGAAAAAAAGAACTTTCGGGCTGAAGCCCCCCCAAAATTAAATCCTGGATCCGCTAGTGACTTCATATATAGGTAAGTGATAAGGGGGAGGGTGGCCTAATGGGCTAAAGCGTGTGCAATGCACCTCGAGTTGCCTGGCAACCTGATAAGAGATTTGAGGAGATTAAAAAAGTATGAGTTCGCATCCCGGTGCCGGAGGGGAATTTAAATTCCCCGCCCTCTCCCTCCGGCCCAGGAAAATCCCGTACAGCCTAAAAGGCGAGGTAGGGAAGAACAAAAAAAAAATATATATATACATATATATAGGTAAGTGAAAGTAAAACAAACTGAACAAACAAATAAACAGATGTTTTGTCTTATAATTTTATTATGGTCTTTCAAAAATAAATACAATACGAAAATGTCTTAAATTGATGGACTATCAACTCTATAATATAATTAAGCGATTTTTAAAAATTACTCATCAATAATTGTCAAAATATTTAAAAAATGTTAAGAACATACATTTATGGTTGTTATCTGTTGCAGGTAATTATGTCGCTACTCGTGTTAGTGGCGGTTATCAACATTTTCTATGCTCACGTCACAACTAAGGAGATAGAGAAAGAAGATGACAGAACGACGTAAGTAAAATATCATATCTTTATAACAAACACATACATTATTTTCTTTAGTATGATTAGTCCCACATTAGGAGGATTTTGTGTGCTTTGTGGAAATAAGAGCTGGAATATAAAAACAAAGGGCTCCTAACTGACGTATACCGAAATCTGTTTTCTGCCATTTGGTTTCAATGGAAAGACCATATAAAGAAATAACTAGTTTAGTTGTTGATACTTGAGGTAGTGTTCTATTAAGTCCTAAAATACGGAAGAATTTATACAATGGCGAGTAAATCAAGGTTGGAGAAACAAGTCAGAATACTCAGTGATGAGAATCAACCAAGCCAGTTTTCTAAATTCAAAGTTGTTTTTTTATGTTGTGACCTTTAAATACTGTGAGTCAACTGCCTTTTTTCATGTGACAGTTGATAGAGGAAAGAAAATGAATAATCGAAGTTATTTTATGTTACTTTTCAGAATAACTGGTTCCTCATCATTTTAAGATTTAGAACCCACATTAAAAAAAATCAAAATTTAGACACTTTAAAATTGTGTCATAAACCGAGCCAGGGCTCAGTCAATGATACGGACTGGGATTGACTTACAAAGGCTTTGACTAATTCGTCTTCCAATGATTGAAATTTGTAACCTAACAAAATTACAAACTATTGAGTTCTTTATCTTAACTTATTTCTTGAGTTTCTGCTCGAATTCATTAGTAAATATGAGTGTCCATGGGTTGTTCCGAAATGCGATCCAATGTAGTAACAATAAACTGAGTCTTAAGCTGTCTGAATATTTTTTTTAATTTGTAGATGAGAACAGATCCAAAAGAAAACGATTTTGGTAACAATACAGATTACGAGTTTCAAAACAGAAAAAAAAAATATGAGGAATTTATAAATATTAGAAATTAACTCTACCTCCAATGCTGCTATCCGGCTCGGAGGACCAAAATATGGCCTTAAGTACTCAAATGATATTTCTTTCTTTTTTTTTTTAAGTGCCAGTCTTATCTTGTCTTATCGTTTTTGTAAGGGATGAGATAAAAAGAAAATATATTATGAGAGTAATAGTATAAAAGAACTATGCCGAGTATCGATGTCACTCGTATAAAAAAAAAAACTTGATAATTCATTTCATAGTATGCTGAATACAACGTCGATTTATTTTTAAAAAGTACTTAGTAGATTGTAAGTAGATTTTTTATGGAACTGGACTTTTAATTATATTTTTGTGAATTTAGACCTTATTTATCGGTAAAAAAATACAGTGCATCAAAATTAAACATGCCTATTCATATATCGGCTGTTATTAAACGAAGACCACACTATTCCAATTTTGCAGAGAGAAAATTCATCAAAGTATTCAACGATTTAATTTTATGAAATGTTACTTGATGACTTTTTTTTCTCAATGTTTTTTTCAATAAACCGATCACATTTGTACTGCAAACATGTTTTCTCAGAACTAGTGAAAACAAAGGCACTCTATATTTCTTTTCCCTGCTTTAGATTTAAAAGAAACCTTATAGGACTCATCGAGTAGCCAGTCTACACTAGAGACCACAATCGGATTAACACAGCGAAGGCAGTTACAGCTAGAAACCATCTTAAATTGTAGAGAGCCTTAATCTTGACACACAACTCCGATTAATCCATTGAAAGACTTTAATTTCATTCAATAAAATTTCAAATTAAAAAAAGCAAAATTTGACGATTCGTTTAATCGGAAAACTGATCTGACAACATTTTGTATTATGCGTTTCAAAAAGAGAATTCGGATTGACTAAGGCGTACCTTGTTTCGTTTTAAAAACTCAAATTCTAAATTATGTCGAGTCAAATAGTAGTCGCTCATAGAAAAAAATCATGTACCTGTTTTCTCAACCGTTTCATTGGTTTCTTCGAGTGCTGAATCCAAATTTCAAGTTTGGAACTAAAATTTATTTGAACGTTTTAACGCAAAAAACAGACTTTCAGTATTTTACTCTTTTTTTTATCATTTTTTCAGTATTTTACTCTAACTCCGAAACAATGCATTCCGTTATGATTTCCTTTAAAACGTAAATTAATAAAAATTCCATATACATTTCATGTGTAGTTTGTTTAATGTAAAACCAACGGATGTGTAGCTAGACGATTCTACAATATTTTATCGAGATAGTGTTCTTCATATCACTGAATTAAAATAAAAATATATGTACTCGTATATGTGAATACATTTATTTAAATTTGGTACGAATTTAACCAATGTATATCAGAATAATTTTTTTTTTTTTTAAATCTCTGATAGTGTTCAAAATTTCATTGAAGTACCAACTCGTATAGAAATAATTAGAATAAAATACTTTTACTAGATCAAGATAAGGTGCTTTATATTATTAAATAAATCTATCATTCAAGAACACTGGATGAATATAGAAATTTTAAAGTGAAAATTAGGTCACTCTTTTTATTCATATAAATAAACTACTTAACATCTAGATTTTATTTAATTTAATTCATAATTTATCCATCTTGAAATTTGTAATGACTTCACTCTTTCGTACTAACCTGTCTAAATAATATATACATATATCAGTAGTTTGAAATTTACAAATTAAAATGTTTTTCTTCGTTAATAATTGACTATTTACTCAGTATAGAAAGTCTTCAGTGGCTATACTTTCTCGAAAAAGAACTAGAAAAGGAGTTTTGACGATCACAAAACTTTATTTGCTAATAACTCAAAAGGGTACTCTTTTTGTCCTTTTTGGTTCAGAACATATTTTGAAGACATTTTCATATTTGAAGACATGGTTGCAGTTGTTGGCTATTTTCTTTTGGAAATAATAGACTATTTGCACTGTATCGAAAGTCTTCAGTGGAAGGCAGAGTTGCGGTTTCTATCCGTTTTGGAATCACTAGAGCACGATTCTGCAATTTTTAGAGATGTTTATGTTTATGCAATTTATATGTGTATGTGTGTGTGTGTGTGTGTGTGTTTTAAATTTCAGCATGTAAGAACGTTTTTTCACGATATCTCTGTTTTAAAGTATTGCGCATCTCCACAGCTCCTCCTAGCAAAGTTGGAAGGTTGAAATTTTATAAATTTACTAACTTGGTGTTGGAGAGGTGCCTTTAGGGGGTCCCATCACTAGCCACCATTTTGTTTCAAGATGGTGGCGGAAAAATCCATTTCTCTCTAGACTACAGCACTAAAACGGCTGTAACGGTAGTGATTAAAACTTTCCTATTGTATTCACATGAAACACTCTAAAGTTGTGTATATATCGTACTTTCTCGAAGAAGGAGTAGAAAAGAAGTTTTGACGAATACAAAACTTTATTTGCGAATAACTCAAACTTTTTACCTTTTTTTTGTTCAGAACTCATTTTGAAGACATTTAAATTTCCTAAACGATAAAAAAACATTCATCGAAATCCGTCCTGTAATTACAATGATCCGTCATACAGTTTCTTTAAGACAAAACAATGGTCAGCTTTAGAAAATTTGGAACAACATATCTTTTTACCAAATCGTCCGATTTCATGGGTTTTTTTTTTTTTATTTTGTTGGTAATGTAATGTAGTTTCAAATGACCAAGTTAATACTTTTTGTCTTTTTGTGATATCCAATGTTAACATCGTAATTATTTTTTTCGTTTTTTTTAGGTGAAGTTTATTATAGACGTAAATTTAAAGTTCTTAGAGAAGACTAAAGCCATATTTCATTAAAAACGGTTTATCAGTTCACGCACTGTAAGCTTTTTTAAAATTTATATCTCCCAGGTCCTTTAAAGTCCTAATTCTGGTATGACAATTTTTATAATTATATACGTAGCTTATTAAAAAGATATACTATTAAATAAATATTTTTAAACGTCCTAATCATTGTTTATAAATGTTTTCCAATGTGTTAGGTAAAGTCGTACGCTATACAGATTGAACTTCTAACTATTTGAATATAATAAACCATTGGGTAATAATTTACTAAGCTTTTATTTCTCTATTTAACGTCAATGAAACAATTTAATGCCTTTCTATTTTTTTTTTAAATTAAAAATAGAACCATGGTGACGGAGCTCTACTGCTCACGCCTTTTTTATTACACAATTTGTAATTAATTTTTTACCCGAAGAAGTTTCCATTGTCACCCTCGACCGATGTAGTACTGTCCTATTTTGTAACTTTAAAAAACTTGGCTACCCTACATGCGGATTATATAAAACAGGGTTCTCCAAACTACGGCCAAAGTTTCTTTGATTAAATGGTAACACTTTAGAAACTATTAAAAAAAAATTAAATGAAATTTAGAAAATTGCTCGCACAAGAAGTTACTACATTTATGGCACTTTTTTTCTTTTAGAAAGTTCATTTCACAACTGATGTGTCATTTATAGAAGTTTTTTTTTTCATCAATGTGGCCCGCGAGACAAAACGTTTGGAGACTCCTGATCTAGAATATTAAATGGTTTCCAGCTGTGTCTTTTCGTAAAATGAATCCGCTGATAACACTTATTCTAAGAATTCGTGGGTGTATTTGAAAAAACGCCCAATTCGTCCCTCTCTAAATACCTTGTAGCAGTTGCTTTAAAGCATTTTAAATGTGAAGCTGACGATATCCGTTTGTGTGAAAAAAAAAATGTTTGTAAACAGAGGGCAATCTGTTGCTGTGTGTGTTGATGTTCACAAGTGGGCACACGTGTTGGCTACAACTTCACGAGTTGTTTATCTAATTACACGAGTAAAGGCTTATTTATCGCTGTTGTCTTCCTGAACCACCACTAGCGGATCCAGGATTTAATTTTGGGAGAGGGAGGAGCCCCAAAGCTTTTTTTTTTTCATATATTTAACGATAATTAATTCGAAAAAAAAAGAAAGAAACTATACTACCTATATGACATGGTGTTTAAGTTATTTTTGAAGTTCTATTAAATGTAATAACACGAACAATAATACTTTAAGAGATAGTTTTAAATATTTTTTTCTATAAAACATGGTTATATTTGACCATTTTGGGGGGGAGATGCTTCAACAGGAAAGTCCTCCTCCTCCCCGGGAGGGGGGGAGGTAGATCCCCCTGTGTCTACCACATACTTTGTTTAATTCAAAGCTATTGTTTAATTTTTTTTTTTTAACCATAAATATAATTTAAATTTAACTTCTAAGAAAACCTGATCTCTCAAAAATATGAGGGGCAATGAATGGTTGAGCATCTGAGATGCCCAGAATAATTTTTAAATTATTAAATTAGGGGCATATTTTAATGGGGTAATGAATTTTAGTGAAGTTCAATTTGGAGGTTCTACAACAGCAATTGTTTCAATAGTTTCACTATATCAATTTATGTTTTTAAAAAGGCCATCAAGATTTTTTTGGCTATTCTTAATTTTATTTTTAATTTTAATTGATTATTGGCATTGCAACTACCTCAAAATCTGGAATTCTTCTGAAAATTACAAGGAAATTTGGAAAATTCAGAGCATTCCATAAGGAGAATTCGGTTTACATCCTGCTAAAACATTCATAGTTACTAGCCTCACTCCCAAATAGTTATGTTATCATTGAGGTAGGAAATGGACGATTTGACGAATTTAAAACTTCTTATTTTAAAAAATTATAATAATTTTAAATAGAATATATCTGTATAAAACAGTGACCAATAAAAAAAAACAAAATATTTTGGAAAATTCATCAATTAATAAAGAAGAGAGTTTAGATCAATATCACATCCAATAAAAGCTATTCTATGAATTTGTATGTACATAGATATCTAGTATATTTAGGTATATACTATATACACACAAATCATCTGCCAGTTTTATAAATTTCATTTTTTCAGATATGTATGCTTTCAAGGAAATTGTGTTGCAAAAATTACCCTCGATGGCCTGAACAAAAGTACAAATTCTACAACATTTCAATCAATGGAAAACTGCCGATTGCTATGTGGGAAATATGGTAATCTTTGGCCTTTACCTACACTGGCTGGTGAACTTGGGTAATTATGTTACACACTTAATGTATCATTTATAATATGTATAGATTATTTTTCATTAAACCTCAAAATATTTGACAAAAATGGTTACTAACATATCAATGGTATTATCAATTTCACTGAACTTGTAGATATAAACTTTTCAGTTTGATTGAAAAGAACAATTGACCAGAAAAAAATGACATATTATGAAACCTTATTTAGTATCGTTGAGCTCAAAGATGGCCTATCAAAGGAATTTCCAATACCAAAGGCCTCAAGCAAGGCTGCTTACTCCCCGCTCAACTGTTTAATATATACGTTGAAAATGTCCTTAGCTTATGGAAAAGAAAGTGTATGAGGTATATGGTAATGGTATGAGGATAATCATTATATAAGATAATGAATGCCTGTACAATTTACAATTTACCAATGACCAGGTCATTTTTGAAAATGACGAAGAAGATGCTTCCTTTATGATGAGGAAGCTGTAAGCTTATGTCAAATCAGAAAAACAAAAACTGAATACATGGCATTCAATAATAGTGGAAACTTTTCATTAAATGTTGGTGAATGGGATAAGCCTCAACTGATTAATTTAAATATTTAGGCAGTTGGCTTGTGAAGGGGAGCAATAACAAGAAAGATATTGATGAAAAAATCATCAGAGGTAGAAAGATTATATGCACTTTTAGTTCTGTTCTATGGAATAAAGAAGTCATGCTCCAAACGAAAAAGAAATTATACCATTCCTTTATTATAAGCACTTTGTTATATGCCTCAGAAATCAATTGATGATTTCAACCAACTCAGCAAGTAAATTTTTATCAATGGAAATAGATTTTTGGAGACATAGCTGTAGAATATCAAGATTACAACATGTTCCAAATAATAGGGATAAAGTGAACGAATCCCTTAACATCCTGGACTCCATTGAGACAAAAAAGCTGAGTTGGTTTAGGCATGTAATGAGAATGACGGAAGACCGATAGCCTAGAAGAATACTTCAATATGTACCATTGTAAAGAAGAAAGATAGATCGCCCGGAAAAGAGACGGTTGGAAGGTTTAGAGGAGGCTATAGCAGAAAGGGGTCCCTGAGATGAAGACCGTTATGATAAAAAGAAATGGCTATAGGGACTAGGTTAAGACATATGACCATAAAGTGTATTTATGGGGTAATACATTTTTTGGAAGCAACCATTATTTTTGTGTGATTTCAATTGAAGAAAACATAAGCAGGAAAGAAGAAAAATAATATCCTACCTAGATCAACTTACTCTACACAACCAACAGGAAAAATACAAATGAAATTATAAAAAGAGGAAAAAAATAATTTTCTTGTCAGTGCAGTGCCATTTTATTATGTTTTTATTTAATAAATATAGGCCACAGGTCACTAAGAAAAAGATAATTCCTCAAAATAAAGACTGCAAATTACTGAAGACAACTAGCTGGCTGTAAATATAAGTGAACCCTACGTTGACACCAGGAAGGAACATTTCAAGCAGCTTCTCATGAATGAAGAAGACATGGACCATGCCTCATCCCAAAAAAGGTTCAAAAACCAAATAAAATAAAATATTATGGGTGTGGAAATAACTGTTGGCAGTACTACCATCAGATCTGTTTAAAAATAAAGCCTCCATAAAAGATTGTGGTATTTACAATATAATAGAAAGAACCATTGACAATTACTAATTAAGGAATTACAGGATGTGGTCAAATCTTAAAATTTATTAAATTCAAACATGGTTATATACTTATTGATCTATACCTACTATGTATATTTGTATAAAGCAAATAATTACTAAGATCTACATAACATACAATTACATTTTTATTGATAGTGAATTTTTTTTCATTCATTCACCCTTATATATCTTGTTTATCCCAAGACACCATAAATGTTTTAAATTGCAAGTATATCATCAATTTAATTGTTATTTTAATGAATTATACAAACTAAAAATCATACTTATTTTACAAGAATTTAATACACTATTGGCAAAAGAATAAATAAATATGCATGGAAGAGAGTTCGATTGACAAAATATTATAATATAATGTTAATAGCTTTTAGTCAGTTTAAGTTTTTTTTTTTTTTTTAGGAGTGAATTAGTGCCGGTCAGCCCGAAAAAAATGTATCTCACAAAGGAATGTTGTGGAGGAGAAGTTGAAACTTTTATGAATGAGGTTTTTGAAATATTCCGCGATAATTTAGTAACCGAATGTGGGGGAGACCCAATCGCTCCATCGAGTGTGGCTGTTAATGTAAGATATAAAGTATCTGAAGAAAATCTCGTACTTAATATGACAACAAATGAAGAATACAAGCTGCGAGTTTCACATGTACCTGGTAAGGGAAACAGAATAATAAGAATATTAACATGAATAAAAATATGAAAAATAGTAATCTTGAGTCTTGATATATAATTATTTAATTACAAAATTCCAAATTTTCATGGGTGTGTGTGCCATTTGACAGCTGTTCATGCTCAATGTAAAAGGAAAAAACAGCTTAGTAAAAATAATAATAGTAATTTTCTGATTCGTTGACCATTTATTTCGATTTGATAAAAAGAATACCTATTTTTTCCCCCATTTAATAAGAAATTTAATGATAAAAATAGATGTATAACATATTGCATCTAGTCATTAAAGTTTTAAAATGGGTTATGCCTTAAATTCAATAGTCTTGATTTTGAAGACTTAAATCCAATCCATACAATTAAGATATTAAAAAAAAAATTAAGAAAAGAATTTTTTAAATAATACTAGATTGATTCTCACAATTAAATTTAAAGCAAAATACTTATAAAATACAACTAAAAAGTTTATTCCTAACTATTACTCTTTTTGAAATACATTTAAATCAGGTGTCTGTTTGTTATTGTTTTTACTTATTTATATTTTTCAAATGCCTAAGAAAATAGTGCTACAAAAGAGTTAGCTATTTCCAAAGTTCTCAAGTTACAATATTTATCATTATTTCATCCATCAAATTCTCTACAAAACTTTGAAAAATAGGAGTCTTAATATCATGAGCATCCTATATTTGAGATATTTTAGGCCTATGAATAAAACATGTATAAACATATGAACATATATGAATAAACCTTTATGAGTCATATAAAAGATTTTGTTGAACTTGATCATATAAAAATTTCTTGATCATCATTTACATCCAAAACTATTCACTTTAAACCCAATAATTAAAAGAATAGAAAAACCAAAAGAATTACTTACTCTTTAGTCTGTTGGTTCTTGTTACCTTCATCTGCTTTCGCTTCCTTTCTTGGTGTCGACCATTTGCACCCAGTCAACCACATTCTATTGCAATGTACCCTGCTT
The DNA here is from genome assembly GCA_928085145.1 of Nezara viridula. Lineage (NCBI taxonomy): Eukaryota > Metazoa > Arthropoda > Insecta > Hemiptera > Pentatomidae > Nezara > Nezara viridula. The sequence goes on along the minus strand of OV725080.1, from coordinate 59,091,011 downwards.
GAATCAAATAATTTTATATTGAAACAATAACATATTTCCTAATTCACTATTTTACATATATTTAAGTTTATCTTTTAAAACTTCAGATCACTTTAACCCATACTTAATCCATCTCTATTCATAAATGCTTCTCCTTGTATTTCTTTAAAATTTATTCTTCCACATACTTCATAATGCACTTATGTAAGCAATATTAATTTCTATAAAAATGACTTCCAGATATTTGTCAAGTGAATATTAAGCCAGGCAATGTATTTAAAATTGGAACATTGTAATTATTCTTGGAAGACTTAGTCTCTCAACAAAACTTTTTTTATATACATAAAACTATTTTTTAGCTAACTGCTTCGTATCAAAGTGATGAAACTCCTAAGATTATCAGGATATAGCAAATTTTCATTTATGCTTTTTATTGCCTTTATTCTTAATTAAATTGGAAGTATCTGACTATTCATTGTTAATTGAAAAACACATATTCCTGACAAGTAAAGGGCATTTATGTAATGGTATTTTTTTTTTTTTTTTTTAATATAGCCATAATGTAAATTAATTTATTAAATTCAAAACTAAAAACAGAATTTTTTAATAGATTCAATTCAACAGAAAAAAGTATCAACTAAGCTATTAAAAATTTGTTTCTTTGAGTACATTTATGATCTATCCTCATTCAGTAATTAGTACTTTTAAAAAGCATTAATTTACTGAGTGCCTTTTATAATTTGTAATTTACTGATATTTTCTTATTTTGATATCTTTAGGTAACAATATTGATGTTGAGATTGTTGCAAAGACTGTATTTGGAGCAAGGCATGCTTTGGAGACTCTCTCCCAACTGACTGGCAGGCGCCGCAGTCCCAAATCAATCTGTAGCGTGTATATGATGACGTCAGCACTAATCAGGGACAAGCCAGTCTTCGGACATAGAGGTGTTCTTATTGACACCTCTAGGCACTATATTCCAATGGCCGATCTCGAAAGAACAATCAGAGGTATGGCAGCGAACAAACTTAATGTTCTTCATTGGCATGCCACTGACACCCACAGTTTTCCCCTTGCTCTCAGCAAAGTTCCTGCTTTAGCAGAGTAAGTATTATTATAATAATTCTTTGTGCAAGTATTTACCAAAACCTAATTCTGGACTTAAAAACAAATTAAATAAATTCATTAATAATCAAACAGTCAGTCTCTATGTTTCTGGATTAAAAAAATAATAATAATAATTATTAACATACTTTGTGGTCAGAGAGCCCATAGTCATTTCTTGATGTTTACAATGTTATATTCATATTAATCTTATTTTTATTGCTATTTAAATATTTCTCTACTTTTAACTATTAATTATTTTCTTCAATATGTCATTATTGTATTTATAATGTCATAAGGAAAACATTGTATTTTAAAAATAAATTTGAATTTTATTTATTTTTATATAAATTTCGAATCGCTTGCAAATTTTTCAAAAGTCAATGGTTATAATAAATATCTGAAAACTTGTTCTAACAAAAAAAAAATTTTAGTGATCCTTTAGAGATGAAAAAATGATCTTTCATTGGTTATTTATACTTTATTTTAGACCATTATTTGAAATGTTACTTAAAGAGACATCAGATACTTAAAAATACTAGTGCTAATATCTAAATAGATCCGAAATGTAATAAATATAATATTAATTGATGTCTTTAACTGTGGAAGAATGATCTTTCATTGGTTATTTATACTTTATTTTAGACCATTATTTGAAATGTTACTTAAAGAGACATCAGATACTTAAAAATACTAGTGCTAATGTATAAATAGATCCGAAATGTAATAAATATAATATTAATTGATGCCTTTAACTGTGGAATATTTTAATATTTGCAATAAAATCATTTACAGTAGCATTCACAATATTACCTGAAGAAAAAGAAATATAGCAAATACCTGTAATGGCCCTTTTTTTAAAGTAGTAATACAGTTAATAAAAATGGAGGGAAGCCTCCATCAAGAAGACTTGATTAGAAAAGGTACAGTGGAGGGAAATTTATCTCCAATCAATTATCAATTATCAATTATCAGGAAAATTATCAATCAATCAAGAGATTAATTATGCCCAACTTAACTAATTGTATTATTATAACTGCTGTTTATGCAGTTAAAACTTCTAAAATATGCATTAAAAAATCCTATAACATGCCTCAAATATTCTTAAATTATGCATTTTAAACATAATTAAGCATTTTAATATTGCATTAGTGTTACAAAAAGTCTAAAATAATCTATATAAATACATAAGTAAGACACTTCTTTAGAAAATCAAAACAATATAATAAAGAAAAAATAATATAATTAAGTTTAACAAAAACATTTATATGCCTAAGAAAAGTGATAAAAAAAAAAATTTGAATTTTTGAAATTAGTGTAATTCTATAACAGAGTTTAAAATAAAGATTTGCCAATGACTGAGCGGTAGGGTAAACCAAAAAAAGAAAATTATATTTATAAGTTAAAACTATATTTAAAAGTTGTTATCAAAGACAAAAATGAATTGTTTCTTCTAAAATAAATAGATCAGGAATTACTACTCCAAAGTTGTTTTAAAAATGTCTAATATTATGTTCTAGGTTGGGAGCATATTCACCAAAGGAAGTGTATACTGAAAAAGATATAAAATATCTAGTCGATTATGCAAAATTCAGAGGTGTCAGAATTCTAATGGAGATTGATTCACCAGCTCATGCAGGTATGGTTTTAGAACTGACTTAAAGTTAATAGAGGATTTTTGGTTTAAATTTGAATATATGTTAATTTATTTTTGTTCATAAGTCTATTAGTAAAATATTTCTGGAAATATTTTTCCAGAGTACATTAGAACCCTCTTAACTGACAGTAAAAAGGAAAATAAATATCTAAATATGTTTTTTCACAAAGTTGACTTTTTCAGCATTGTCACTATCACATAAATAAATTATTGAAAGTAAAAGTTCATTAATATGTAGGTTTGATGCAAAACATTATATTTACTCAAAATATGACATATCTTTACTTCAGCAATAGATATATTAATTCATAATAATTTCTATTAGAATCAATATAATTTTGTCAGCATATAACAAGCATATTTATTCCATCAGAAAAACAAATTCAAATCCCTGGAAAAAATTAAATCCTATAAAACATTTTCTACATCATTCCGGCTACAGAAGTTTTTATCTTGTAAAAACATGTCCAAGTGTTTGAAAAAGTGGAAGTCAGAGAAGTTTGGGTGAACAAAGAAACACAGGATGGGTGTTCAACATAAAAGATTTGGTATTTCAAGTTGTGCAGTTGTTGGAGCATTGGTTTTGCAATATATGGCTGGGCATTATCATGGGGATGCATCAGCCTTTTCCGGTTTATCAATGATGAGCAAAGATTTTGCAGCTTTCGATACATGACATCAACTTCTTGGCAGTACATGTCAGCAGTGATAGTCTTGTCGCAATTGAGAAAGCTGTAGTGGATAACACAGGCTTTAGATCACCATGTTGTGACCATAATGTTTTCAGGTGCAATTCAGGGTTTGAAAAATGTTTTGTTCACTTTTGACCAGAACCTTTCGTTCGAAAATTCGGCTCGAGTAAACTAATTTTTGCATTTGTATTAAAATATCTTAGAAACTAAAAATCAGATCTTCATATGTAAACAAGAAAAATGTTCATCATTTCATCCTCTTTGTGATGAGCTATTATTCAAAATTGTATCTTGTCGCGACTTCGTGTAAGAGAAGCAAAAAAGGAAAAAGATAGACTGAAAAACCCAAATGATAACAAGTTTTTTTTAACATTTGGATTAAAATATCTCAAAATTTAAATACCACAAAGAATTCAGAAACCAATTTGCAGAAGTCAATATAGGTATTTTTTTTTTAACTAGCTATAAAAATAAGAAATAAGAAATTAAGTATTTCTATTCAGTATTCTGCAGCACTCGATAGTGTTTCGACAAATTACTGATATCTGTTACAGTTTTACTATTTCTAACATTTGGTCATTTTTAACTGAATGGCATCCAAAACCTTCCTCGTCTTCCTAGTTGAAATCTCCTTAGCGAAATTTCTTAATTCAATGCTACAGGGGTACTCTCATGACCTCGAAATTCATTTATATTATGAGCCCTTGTTTAAATTTGACAAAAATCTCTCTTTGTAGAGATATTTTCTTATTATATTTTCTTGTCAAAGCTTTTAAACAGACAGAACAAAATTATTGTATTGGTTTGATTTTGGGCAAAAAGATGTTTATCATATATACAGGAGCTTCACACAGATTTAGAATCATTTTTTAATTTTAAATTAATCATGTGTCTAAAGAAATTTATTTTCAAAATTATAATAAATTGATGTAATAAAGTTAGCTTCTTCATTTATAAACATGATTTATAGATTAATTTTTGTATTATATTTAAATTTTTATTTATTGTAAGAATCAGATTAATATTGAAATCTTTTTACTTGTAAACAGACTGGGTTAACCAGCTCTCTCATTTAACCAGCAATGTCCAGACTATGACCAGAACTTATAAACGGGTCTTACTGTACTGTTAAAAGTAGTCACTATGAAATTCTGTGCCTGAGAAATTAACGTTCTTATTCCAAAAATCCTAATATAGATCAATAAAATACTATTAAATATATTGTTTTAAAAATACTGAATCATGCTTTATTTTTTAATAGGTAATGGTTGGCAATTTGGTGAACAAGAAGGTCTTGGAAAGTTAGTTTTATGTCGAAACAGTCCTCCTTGGCAAGCATCCTGTGTCCAACCACCTTGCGGTCAAATGAATCCTGCAAATGATAATTTATACAAAGTTTTAGGTGGGGTTTATAAAAATTTGCAAGATTTGATTCCAAGTGAGGATATTTTTCATATGGGAGGTGATGAGGTATGTAAAAATATTGGTAAATAAAAAAAAAAAGTTTTTACAGTAATAGTTAAAAGAACATAGTGATAATATAAAGCTTACAATTATTCCCTTACCATTGGATCCCTTTACATAACTTCTCTTTTAATTACAAGCTTTTTAGTTCTAAAGATCTGCACTGTGGGTGAAAACATTGATGAAAATAGAAATAAAACTAAATAATAAAATTTATCTTTTATAAACACTCCCTACATTGATCGACAAGGACAACCATTATTCTCACATAAGAATAATGAAATCTTTAAGGTTGATAAACAATAATGAGCGATTAGAGTTTGGTGCTACTGAGATCAAAACATTGTTTTGGTAATATTGAGAGATGCAACTACATCAACCTTATAAATAATGTACTAAAGGCTTGTGATTAAAAAAAAAAGCTTGTTCAATAAGTCACACTTTAATTGTGAACTCAGCTTTCAAAGAGAAACAATTCAAGCAATAAATGTTATAGTAATCTCATGTTTAAGCGATTTATTAAATTTCATTTTTTTTTTTTTTTTAATAGTTTTTAAAATGTTACTCCATAATCAAAGAAACTTTTGTGGACCATAGTTTGGAGATCCCTGCATATCCTAAACAACATAATTTATTTTCAAAACCAAAACTAATAACCAAATTTTAACATATCTTAAGAAAACATGATTTTATTTATTTTTCATCAATGTTTTAACCATGATAGCCTAATATATTATTTTTGTGCACATCAAAGTGAGTGAAAAGTGTTATATTATGCTGTTTATTTTCCAGGTCCATTTAGGATGTTGGAACTCATCTGATGAAATAATAAATTATATGAGGCTTCGTAAATATCCTAGGACCACCGAAGGGTTTATGCAGCTATGGACTGAATTTCATAAAAAAGCACTTCAAACCTGGGATGCAGCTATCGGGCATTCTAATACAAAAGTTGTGCTATGGACTAGCGATCTAACCAGACCTGAAACTATCACAAATTCCTTAGATAAAGATAGGTACAGACTTTTTTAAAATTATTATCATTCAGATTAAAAAAGAGTTAAGATCATAGTTTTGATACAAGTAACAGAAATATAAATGTTAATTTTAATAATGAATAACTACGATTTCCACCCCACCAACAATAACAGTTTCCAATTCAAACAGTAATCAATAAGCCAGTGTGCAAATGGTTTATGTATATATAATATATATATATATATATATATATATTCAATTTTTGATTTATTTCTGAAAATGAGGACCAAATGTTTTTTCTCCATACTGAAACTTTTTCAGATACACGTTCTTTAAATATTTTTTGACCTGTCTCAATATTCTGAAATTATTGCAAAATTTTAATCAAATAATGGTTTAGCTATTCACCAATTTTTTTATTTAATGAGCAAAATAATTATTTTGGTAATCATTTTTGTACATAAAAGAGTTTGTCTGTTTAATTTTAGGTATATAATTGAAGCTTGGACTAGTCAATTTGATAGTATTCCAAGAGAACTCATAGCTTTAGGTTATGGGTTGATTTATGCTAGTACAGATGTTTGGTATTTAGACCATGGCTTTTGGGGAAATACATTGTATCATAATTGGAAAAAAGTCTACGATTACAAGATTCCAGAATTTCCTAAAGGTAAATCTTAACTATTTGCTACTTGAATGATATAAAATCTTAATCACTAATATATGGAAGTAAAGTTATAAAATGTAATGGAAAGTAAAAAAAAAGTTAATAGAACTACAATTTATTCTTTAAAATGCATATTTACAACTAAAAAGAAAATAAACAATGAAGAGAATCATGATAACTCTCAGCTGTAATCATTTTTCTACATTAGGATTAACAATTAAAAACCTTTGAATTGGTTTGAAATGTTGTGCCATTGATATTCGTTCTAATTTTTAACAAATTACTGGATAATATACATGCTTGACCATGACAGCCTCTCATTTACTAATGAGAAATATTCAGCATCATAACTTATTTAATTCTATATATTTTCTTTTAAATTCACTTCACTACTCGTTTTCGCTTAAAAATCTTGTTTTCATCTGTTATTCATTTAGTTTTAGGAGGAGAAGTTTCCCTTTGGAGTGAGTATGCAGACTCTAACAATATGGATACCCGTATATGGCCTAGGGCATCGGCCTTAGCTGAAAGGTTATGGTCCTCTCCGACGACTGACTCGAGCGTGGCCACGTATCGCCTGCTTGAGATGAGGGAAAGGATGATAAGAAGGGGAATAGCAGTGGATCAAATCATACCTCAATGGTGTTATCTCAATGAAGGACTGTGTTAGTCTGTGATATATAACAAAGTTTTTGTTTTAGCGTTAATAAGTCGATAATAGTATTCAAAAGATAACTAGTGATAAGAATAATTGACAATAATTGAAACAGCAATCAGTCATAAGGATTATTAGACCAAATTATTATTATAAAAGTAAATCAATTTCATTTGCTACTCAACTTGACCTCATAAATCATTTTCTAATATTAAAGTCAAGTAAAAACTTTGAAATGTGATACCATTTCTTAAAGTTGAGCTTTATTAACACTTCCAGTTTATTGTGTTATAAATAAAACAGAACATGATTTGTTCTACTGAAGTATGAAGGAGTTAATTAGATTAATTAAAAAATAAACCATTCAGTCTAGATTAACTCTGAAGTGTTGACATCAAAGTATTTTTATTGCATGATGCAGAGGTATGCGAAAGATAGGACAAAAAAAGAAATTTTACTTTGAATACTTTATTTGTTAAATAATACTAGAGGCACAAAAAACGTAATACCGAAAGCCATCTTGCAAAAGCTAGTTTGCTATTTTAAGAACTTTCTATTTTATTCAGTTTTTTATTGCATGAGTCAAGAGAAAGATATAATTTCTAAGTAACATCTTTGGTATGTATTACTAAATATGTGTGAAGTCAAGATTGGCTCGAAAATCTCAAAACCATAGCTTCTAATAAAATTGTTCATAAAGACTTTTGCAGCATGGCTGCCGATATACTGCTTCCTGTTCCTTTCTTATCAGAAAATAATAGTAAAATCAACTTACATTGTTATATCATTAATGTTTGTAAATAGATGTAGAAAAAAAAGAAGAAAAAACCTGCATACTATAGTCATCAAGACTTAATTTTAAATGAATGTGATTTCTATAGCGAGTCAAAAGTATTTTTTAAATATTGTTCAAAGTATTCTTAAGTACCTACTTAACTGTAGATAATCTGTATCTAATTGCATATGTATTGTCATCAACTACTATGTAGTTGATGCCTATAATGATTTTTTAATATAGTTTTTTTTATTTAAAAATCATGTTAAATATAAAATAAAGTTATTTATGTAATTAAATAAATGTATAAATTTTCTATATTTAAATTTACCTTTTTTTCATTATACAAATAATCAAAGTTTGCGAAACATTAAACTTGTCTGAAAACGGTATGGACTGGAAAATTCCACATAAGAGCACAAATGTTGGTATTTGGATGGATTAAAAAAATAATGGCATTAATAAAATCAAAATGTATAAATAATGTTATAATTAATAAAAGTAAAAAGTTTTCTTATAATATTGGTATACGGGTAATGATGGGGAGAATAATGCTGGCAAATGGGCCTATTGATCTTTTTTTTCCTTTTTCAAGAAAAACCAATGAAAATCCTCAAAATTAATTTGTAACAAAGATTTTGGTTTTCTTAATGAATTTCGAAAGAGATAGCCATTTAATAGAGGAAACCTTATGAATAAAGCTGAATTTTACTAAAGTAGCCGAGCGATCTGATTAGAGCAGCTTTCCCTCAAGTTGACAATATGACTTGAACATTCAACAGAAGGTGATCACTATAAATAAAACAGGCATTCACCAAAGGTGTAATGATCTCCAAACACATCATGACCAACGACAAATATTACCTTTCATAGTACCTTTTCTGTATAACAGGTTCAGAAAAGAGCAAGTCATATTCTTTAGACCAAGAATGGGCCATAACAGGATGAAACCTCACCTTTATAAAAAATTCAGAATTGGAAAAAGTGAACGCAGAACAGGGGATTAAACAACATTGTACAGATATAACCTGGGTTGGATGTCATCAGCTCGACAAAGCTCTATTGTAATCTGAAGGATCTCATCATCATTGAGTTTACAATTTTAATCTAACTATTTCAAAGAAGAATTTATTAAAGAACAAATAAGAATTGTCATGATACAATGGATTGAACTTATATTTATGTAGCTTTAAAAGGTAAGGAGTTTTTGGCAGATTAACCAGAATGATTGAATGGAGGGATGAAATTATAATAATCCTATGATATAGTTGGTCTAAATTCTTAACAATTAATTTCAAATTCAAATTTTGGGAAAACAAGATTCTGAACTTTCACATCAGGAAAGTGAGTACAAATTTTAAACTCATAAATTAAATTAGATTATTTTCACATTTGTGGTTTTCAATTGGACTTGGCGACACATTTAGTGCTATATGTTCAGAATTGGAATAATCCAAATGCTATGAAAATAATTATTAACAATAAATTGTTTTTTATTTAATGGGAGTGGAAGTGTTATGGTTTGTGACTCTTTGGTAAAGAAGGTAACCAGGAGGAGATAAAACACAAAAAGTCAAGCGTGTTTTGATTTCTTCTGTATTTAGATGTTGATTAAATATGTTTAAATAAACTGCTATTGTTTTATTGAACGGTCATAAACATCAAAACCTATATTGATAAATTTTTTAATACAACGTTTATATAAATATCATCTTACACTAAAAACAAAAGTTATTTATGTAATTAAATAAATATAACAAGTTATATTTCTGTGTTTATATTTACTTTTTATTTATTATTTTTTACAATTGCTTAAAGTTACCAAAATGTTAAACTTAAGTAATATGGGCTGGTAAATTCTATAATAAAGCCACACTGTTTGGTATAATGGTATAATTAAAATGATGATACAATTGAAAACAAAATATATTTATAATATTACAATTTATAAAAGTACAAAATATCTAACATTTTAAAAAAGTATTAACTGAAATATAATATTTTTTTCAAACAAAAGATAAACAACCTTGAAATATAATAAATGTAGAACACTCATAATCACTGGAATGGTCCTTAGCAAGAAGGAAAAGAAGAGTACGATCATCTTTGAGATTTCAAATGGCAAAATGGAATGTTTGTTATACATTGCAGATATAAATAGCCTTAATTTTACATTATGTTATTCTAATCCTTGTTATTTGTCACAAGCCAAGGCTCTAAAAAACTAATTAACATGAATAAACGAAAAAGTGATGAAAGCATATGCTTATTTGACTTTCTAACCTGACTTAAGGCATTTTGAGCTCCTTAAGAGGTATGGTGTAAGATCTTCAATAACGGAAAAAATCTTACTATTTCTTTGCTTCCCTAATAAAAATAAACCTTAAGAAGAAATGATAGATTATTCAAATCTGTTACAGGAATGATAATTATATAAAATATATAAGCAGAATTCTCTCTTGAAACTGAAATCACTGATATAAAATTGATAAAAAATACTTCATTTTTATAAAATGGTGTAAATATTTGTTCAGTCATTTTTTCTACTCAAAATACAAGATTATAACTTGATAAATTAAAAAAAAATTGACTAGTCTTTATAGGAATGAATACAAAACAATATTTCTACTAAAAATACTCAATGGTTAAATCTAAGAGTAAGTTAGTACTAAAATAGTCAGCTTACACTTAAATATCTTAACAGATATTCCTACAAGTAGGAATGTAAATATTAAGCATTTCGCACTAAATGCTGAAAATAAAAATAATTGTTCACAATGACTATCAGTACAAAACAGAGCAGGTTAAATTATAAACCATGCAGTTTTAGAATGAAAAATGAATGCAACATTCGAGGCCTTGATGATCATTGTATTAATGGGCAGAACACTTCTCTACATTCTTCTGGATCGCAGTGCGAAGGACTTCAATAGTGAAGTCTGCATCTTTTTGGGTTATACACATCGGTGGTTTTATTCTCATAACCTGAAATAAAATATCCTTGACTACAATAAAGCAGGACCAATATTTATTTTATAAATATTACATATTTCTTAAAGATACAGCTAAAATATCAAAGTTGTCTGAAATAGTTATTTAAAATTTATATTGATGGGCAAACATTTTCGAAATAATGGGCAAATTAAATCTTTTCTGTGAAATGGATATTTAAAATCTTTTAAACGAACATTGGGACAAAATATATATCACTACAATTCATGAAGTGCCTTAAGTGCAATATGCGCTAATAAAACACATTCAAATCCATAGGTGGTGTAAGCATCGAAATCAACTAGCATAGTGGCCCCATTCATATCTGAATGACTATCAATATATAACTATATATAGCCTATTTACATATGTATATATACATAAACATTTTTTTTTTAATAAAAAACAATAACAATGTCTTGGAACATCTAGTTACAGTCTGTTTTGAGTGCAGTCCAGTCGCAGAACAAAGAAGTCATTCTAAGATAATCCCCTTACAGTGATCTAAATGTGCAAGTAACTTTGAAAAAAAAAAACCAAAATATTTGAGTCTTCACCTATGAAACAAATGGGATCTCAAAGAAAAAGTCACATAAAAACATTTGAAACCAGCAAACAGTAATCTTAAATCGCAACTTCAAAATTGTTTTATCCTCTTATTTTTTCTCTGCAAACTTGTAAAAATAATATAACTTTATGTATCGAAATAAAAAAAACTATTATTCACAGAAATTTTACAAATACTAAATCAAACCGCTAGTGATTAATGAAGTAAAAACCAAATATATGGTAGTATCTGCATCTACAATCAGAAGAAGGTTACAAGATTAAGTAGTGAGTATCTATCGCATTGAAGGTGTTAATAGATTCGCCTACTTTGGAGTGGAATTAAACTGCGAGAACAAGAGAACTGATGAGATCAAAAGCAGAATCATGACTGGAAACAAAGCCCATTATGACCATAAGAAATTAATGAAAGAAAATATTTAATATAAGAAAATATTTGAAAGAAAATATTAAGACGTATTTTCGGCCTAGTATGCTCAGAGGGCACCTGGCGAATCAGAAAGAATAGAGAGCTTGATGACCTCATAGGATATGAGGATATAGTCAAATTTATTAAATCAAGAAGGAGAGTTGGCTTGGGCACATTGAAAGGTTGCCAGAAGAATAAATGTTGAGAAAGATATTTGAGGAAGATTTTGAAGGTAAAAGAATAAGCTGGCTGAAGGATGTGGAGAATGAATTGGCTAAGTTTGGAGTGACGGCGTGGAGGAGAAGGGCGATGGATCGAGACAGCTGGTGAGGGAGGCCAAAGTTAATATTGGTTTGTAGCGCTGGATAAGCAAGTAATTAAGTAAATGGAATCTCTTTTTTTTTACATAGAGACTAAGTTTTTTACTAAAATATTGTCTTTGTTAATTTTCCTTCTGTTTTATAGATTAATGATTTTATAAGATGAATTAAGTCGTAAGTTTGAATTTTCATACTTTTTAAAACTTTTGTTAATTTTAAATTGAATTTTGTTACATTTTAAAACTTTAGAAGCCAAAAGATATATTATTTTAACTATTAAAATATTTAAATTAAAAAAAAAAATTATAATTCTTATTTTTAAAATGAGAATATTTACAATATTTTTGGTTTTACTATAACAAAATTAGTGTTTCTTTCTTCCTTAAGTTATGTGAATCTCAAATGGCCAAGACATGTTTTAGAGAAACTTATTCTATTATTATAATTATTTTATTTATTTTCATTATTTTGATTTCTTTTGTTCTTTTATACCAAATACCTATTTCAATTCATTTTTTAATATTGTAAAACATTAAATAAAGCATTTGTGTCACATTGATTATAAATATTGAATACATTTAAAGTTTTAAAATTAACTATTACTTACATGGCTATTTAAGCCTCCCCTTCCGACTAGAAGCCCCATATCTTTACAATCTTCCCAAATATCAGCAAACCTTTTTGCTGAAAGAGGCTCCTTAGTAGATTTATTCTTTATCATTTCAACTCCAATCATAAGACCTTTACCTCTGACATCACCCACTATTTCAAATTCATCTCTTAATTTTTCTAGATTTTTCAATAAATATGTTCCGACTTTTTTACAGTTATCTTGCAATTTCTCTTCTTCAATAACCTAAAACCAAATATTAATTTTGAAAGTCATAATTAAAACTTCATCAGCATTAAGAAAACAGAAACAAGTTACCTCAAGAGTGGCTATACCAGCAGAACAGGCAATTGGATTTCCACCGAATGTATTGAAATGATTTGCATGACCGAGCGTTGCTGCTATTTTGCTCGTTGTTATAACTGCTGCCAAAGGATATCCATTTCCAATACCCTTAGCCATTGTGACAATGTCTGGTACTACATCATGACTTTCAAAAGCCCAGAATGTATCACCAGTTCGTCCAAAACCTGATTGAACCTATAAAAAAAAAAGTTTAAAAACTTAATAGCTTACAATTTTTTTTGACAACTTTTACAAGTTTTTAATACTCGTCAGGTCATATATTCTATCATTTGATGTCTTCAGTTCCTGATTCTGCCAAATAACAATGATTTATAGCTTCATTTCATAGCAATCTAATTCCACTGAAAATATGTTGTGTTATTGAATTGAGGAAAACATGCATACAAACGTAATTTTAAATTTTGAAATATTATAAATTTATAAAATACAAAAACTTACTTCATCTGAAACACAAATACCACCATTGCTCCTGATGAGTTCGAAAGCTTTCTTCAAAAATCCTTTAGGAAATTGTATAACCCCTCCGACACCCTTTAAGCAAAATGGAAAAAAAAGATTAATAATTTAAGTAATCAATGAAGAAATTGGTTTTGAATAAACTGAAAAAAAGTGTTTAAAAAAATAATAATTTTAATTAATGAGTTTATGATAAATGAAATTTTTATTGGAGTGCTGTTGACAGAGATTAACTTTCCCATAAATTGTTCAAAAGCAAAGATAATTGTGAAAGTGAAAATCATTATTTATTCTGGAACAGCACATCACAATATCACTAGAAAAACTAAAAACTTTCAAAACTCAAAATTTAATTGTAAAAACAAAATAATATTGTTCAAAATCAATATAGAGAGATAAGATATAAGTACTGATATATATATATATTTTTTTTTCTTTTTTAAAGGTGTCCTTGAAATAAATAAAAACTTATAAATCTTTAGTTTCCAATAAAAAGTTGTAATAAACCTGAATGGATTCTGCAAAAAGTGCTGCAACTTTCCCACGAGGGAGAGAGTATTTGAATACTTCCTCCAGCTGATTGTAATATTGGTCAGCAGCTTTACAATGGTCTTCGCAATCGCAGCTTCTGTCTGTCTGGACTGGGCTATCTCTACATTTTGAACCGCCCCACAGGCCCCTATAGACATCAGGATTCATGGCCTAGCAAAACATAAAAACAATAATAATTATTATCGATAAATTTCATAGATTCATTAATTGCATTACACAACAGAATTACTGAGATGGAATTTTAATAAATGTGATATTTCTTGACATATCTTTTCACATTCCATTTTTAAAAATAGGTCCCTAAATGGTCAATGATATCACTGCTAATGATGGAAATGATTTTTAATCAATCAAATGACATTGACAGAAATTTCATCATATAAATATGCAGGTAAGACATCACCCAAGGTCTAAAGTAACGGAAGAAAGCTGACACATAAATTTGATAAGTTAAAAAATTTGATACACCCCTTAAAAAAATCAACAGAATGTGTTTGAGAGGTTGAATTAAATGATATTTGCACATTTATCAAACAAAACCAACAATATAAATTGACAAAATTGAAAAAGTGAGATGTAAATGATTCTTAAGTATTAAACCAGTTTTTAGTTTATTTAAATTTAAAATGTTTTTTATTTTTGCAAATGTTTTACATTTTTATACAGAAAGGCAGATATAGTCTTGTTAAATCATTTACCCGAAGTAATTCAACTTTTTCATTCTTATATGTAACCTATATTAGTAAAAATGACCCCATAAAACCACAGTTTAAATCTGATCAACCTGTAAATATTAAAAGTCTACAACAATAAAATAGAAGTATATTCAACTAATAAGAAATAAGTTATCTGAAAAAATGATCTTACATGATGCACTCCCATCGAAATTGGTAAATCATATCTCCAAGTTGAAAGCCCTGTGATCCCCATACAATATGGACTCATACCATGATATCCATTCCTAAATGATATTACATCATAATTTTTGGTATATATTCTTGCTAACAGCATGGCAAGATCATTAGCTTCTGAACCACTGTTCACGAAATAAACAACCTAAAATCAAATGGTTAAAAGCTGTGAAATTTATAAGTGATAAAAATATTTCATAAAGTAATAATAAAATAATAATACCTTCAAGTCCCCTGGTAACTTTGCAGTTAATTTTTCTGCATACTCATAAAGTTTTGGATGCAGATAAATATTGGTTGTATGCCAGAGTGTCTTCATTTGCTTAAAGATTGCTTCATTAATTTTTCTAAAAAAAAAATACAAAGTTCTATTTTAAATTTTATTTCTCAGGTAACACAATGTGAATATGGTTTGTTTGTACACTCAATTAATTTATTTTTACATATATACTTATCAAGAAACACATTGTGAAAGAAATAAAACAAACTTAATTCAGATAAAAATAATTAATCCAACAAGTATTTAATTAAATTTAGAAAGGAAATTTTCTTTAAAACAAATCAACAAGTCTTCTCCTTTCACTAGTACAACACCCACATGTAGCTGCTTTTGGCTTGATCAACCGCTGCCACCCATCTCGTTCTATCTTCAGCGAGGATGACACTTATTCTCAACTGCCTGAGGTCTCGTTGTATGCTGTCGTTCCACTGGCTCTTAGACTTTCCTCTTGGTGTTTCTCTGCCAGGGGTTCCCTTATAGACCTTTCTTGCGACTCTGTTATCGTACCTTCTTAGGATATGACCCAACTATTTTTGGCACTAAACCTTCACATTAGTTGATAAGTAGATATCATTAAAGGCCTAATATAACTCTTTGTCATGGCGGCGTCACCACATTTCTTCTTCGCAGTTAGGCCCTAATATTCTTTGCATAATGCTTTCAAACCTGTCCAGTGTATCAGCAACTCTCCTTTTAAATGTCATGGTTTGCCCAGCATATCTGATTAATAAATTAATTAAAACCATTGTTTTATTTATGTTTTATTAACTCTTAACTTGATTGAATGGCTAATCAGTCTAATTTTTAGAATTTATGAGAGTGCTGAAGGGAGCGGGGTAGCTCAGTGGTAGGGCACTGAGCTTCCAATGCAAAGGTCCCGAGTTCGAACCCCGGCTCATGGCAGAAAATTTATTTATCTGTTTCATTGGCCGTGGGGCGACCTTGGGTCAGAAGTCCCTCCTGGGGCACACCCAGCCTCTATAAAGTGGGTACCTTTAATTAAATAATTAATTAAGGGGGAAAACCTGGTGGTTGAGCGTGATCTCGGTCAAATCACCTCCTTGCACAACCGTTGACCTAGAAACAGTGCTTTCCCTAAATAGTACTGAACCCCAGACCCTTCATGGGTTGTAGTGGTAGAGGTTTTTTTTTTTTTTTATGAGAGTGCTGAAGTATTAAAAAAAGCAACAAGCAATTAATTTTATTTACAGAGGGAATTTCCTTAGGTTCCTACCCTTGAGATAATAGAACATTTATTATCAAATGATTTTAGCCTTATTCTATCTAGAAATGGACACATAGATCAGAAAGTTATTAATACAATAGGTCTATCTATCACAAAGTAATATGAGAAAAATAATAATACAGAATTAATATAAAAATACTAACGGATGACTGTGCCCAGCGCTTACTGTAACAATTCCTCCAAACATATCCAAGTATCTCCTTCCAGTGTGGTCAAAGAGCCATTGCATATGCCCTTCATGTATTAATAAAGGCTTTTTGTAATAGGGTTGAATACAAGGAACGATGTGTTCCTCTTTTACTTTCATAAGTTTCTCATATTCAAAACCCTAAAAAAATTAAGGGATTTTATAATTATTAAGAATTTTATAGCAATACAAACATAACTTACATTTAAATTATTAGTAAAGTTAAAACTCATATCTCATTACAAATAATTTTTTTATGATGAAATTCGATTATGTGTGTTCTTGTTTTTTAGTAATTTATTAGACCGTAACAACCAACTTATTTGTCTAATTAATAATTAGATAAAATAAAATTTCTAAAACATAATACATGGGACTTTACATAATCCTCAAGAGTGCTATAAACACTTTAAAGTCAAAGCCAAAACATTTCTGAAAAAAATTAACTTTTTATGTTCATTTATTGTTAATATATTTATTGAAATTTACAACCGTATTAGGTAAAAATACAACTAGTAAATTTGAATCGGTAATGTGACATGTACAACATGAATAGGAACTACCCATAGGTAACATTTCAATTGTAGTTCTATATTAGAAAGTCCAAAGACCATCTTCTTCTCAGATGCCTTGGAAGATTGTCAGGAATCAAAAAGGATGCAAGGTTAAAAACAAGTGTATTTGGATGGACTTGAAGTTTATTAAGGAAGGATAGATATCTCGATTGGGGCCAGTAACATAAGGAACATTAAGGTCATTATGGATAATTTTATTGGTGACATAGAGTAGGTAGCATTGAGGATTTTTTGAAGGATTGGATTCAGGAAGAATTTGATGATTTAATGGAGCCTCAAAGCTCAACTCCATTTATACTCTTCAATGTATCATCAGCATAAGTAGAAACTGATATGATTAACGAAATGAGTGACCTCACGTCAAGGCAGACATTTGTCATCAAATTTGAAATTGAGTTAGAAGTTGACTCTTGTAGAATTTTTTTCACTCTTAATGAAGCATACACACAATTTTTTTAGTAATAATATCAATGTTTGCAAAAAAAAAAACCCATTAATACATCAAATTTGATTAAGAATCATTAAGGCTTTATGATAAAATAAAATCATTATGAATAACAAAGTTGTTTTTGATAACAAAATAAATAAGACAATATTAAAAATATTATCACTTTCAAGCCCACACCACTTCTGATAAATTAATTAAAATTTGAATTGAAATGCCAAAGTGAAGGGGTTACACTTAAACAATTCATCACTATTATACAAAGTATTATTTCAAATTAAAGTAAATATGTTAACAGTTGTTTTATTACTTTTTAATAATGAAGCTTTGTAAAGTTTAGAGGGGTGGGGGGAAGGGCAGCTGGAGCCGCAGCCCTGTTGTGAGCCTAGCCTTGCCAATAAAGATTTATTTTTTAACATTTGAATTTCCATTAAAATAAAGTATTAATAACAGTGCATATATTATATAATAAATATGTAATATCTTTCCATAATATTTTTATTTTATTCATTATAAAAGACGAGGTTAGTTTTTAGCTGGTAAATTGTCATTAAATCACAGGTCCCCCTCAACTTTACCATCTTCCATTTCATTGTAAAATAGTGACCGATCAGAGATTTAATTCATCAACATCTCAGCCATGGGTGAAGAAATTCTGAGAGTGGATGAAATGGTTAGTGGGCATAAAAAGTACAAGCCATGGCTGTAGTAACACCATTCCGCAGCAGATCATCTTAGAATTGAACATTTTTTCTTCCATTAGGAAGAGTAGGATGAAGATACCTATTTTAGAACTGATGTAAAACAAAAATATATTATGTATTTTAAATAATATTTAACAAATAAAACTTCGATTGATCGTACTATTAAAATATAAATAACTTAATACTGTTGTATTGAACACCTACTTTTGTTTTTAGGACAAGCATACAAAAACCTGACCCATGGTATGTTTATGATACTCATGTTACGTACAAATTAATTTATATCAGTGACAGTATGAACATTAATTCTATCTCAAAAAAATCTTAATTGATTGATTGATATTATAATGTAGTCAGTTTCAACAATTCATTATTGATTTTAGGGTTATTAAAAATAAAGAAATTTTTGATAATAATTTTTTTTTTAAACGGTCAATAATATTAAATAAACAAACTCAAATTTGAAGTGTTATTATCTTCTTGTTATTATCCCTTTCATATCTTTATAACAATTGATTTCACCATATAATTTAAAGAATAATTCTTAGAAAGTATGAACTACTTTTTATTTTTTATTTTTACTGAATAATATTGTGGATAAACTTCATAGTTATTAGATACCTCTAAAAAATAAAAAAAAACAATTGAAACTAGACATAGAAAACTCTAAGATTATTCATCAGATATTACAAATAGGGTAATGAACGATACATAACGTTACAACTTTTTTTTGTTGTTCAGTATAGTTTGTTTTTATCAAATGATTTTTATTTATTTATTGAACATGTCCCATATAAATGAATTTGTCCCAAGTTTAATTTAATTTTATAGAAGGTATGATATTAAATAAATAAATAATTTAAAATATTTACAACAATGCAGAATCGTTAAGAAAAATACAATACAGTATGGTTTCTCCAATATATATATAAATATATAAATAAACAATAACAATAATAAAAAATGAAAATTACTTTTGTTATTTAAAAATATTTAAACAATTTTATATAATCGTACATTAAACAAAAAATAAAGAAACAAATGAATGAAAAATATTGATTAGAAATAAACAAAATACACGTTGCTCTTTACCAAGTACATTTAAGGAGTCAATATAGAAAATTCAATTTCAGTAAAAAATAAATTGTAGAAAATTTAAGGTGGTATTCAAAGGTAAAACGTGTTTACGTAACTTATTGTTAATAACTTTTTTACCCCTACAATAGCTTCACCTTCTTTATATCTTTCTTTTTAACCCTGATAAATCGAAACGGCGACATTTAATAAATAATTAGTAATTATTTGATTTTGTATTCCTGACAGATTCCCGGACTACACCTCGTTTTGGTAAATGGACTTCGGCTGACGGATATTCCATTGTTATAATTTTTTCTTTTCCCCATGCTTATTGTTAACTCTTTTATTTATTTTTGTAATAAACTTTATTATAATTAAAACAATTATAATTCCCTAAAATAATAAAACTAAGATTCTGCAAGGCCAGGAATCAGAATTTCAAGTACATGTTTTTTTTTTCTTCTTACTAATTCATTAAACCATTACTCAGCAATTTCAGTGATATCGCCGCTAGCAATCTTGAAAAACAAAAACACATTTTTAAGTAGCTGGGGAACAAAACATAATAAAGGTCAAATCTAAAATAAAAAGTATTAACTGAACCCATGGAGCCGAAACCGACCGAAACTCAATTTTGCCGCGTACATCTCATAATTTCCGCTTACCATCCTACCTTCAGTAAAAATTTATTTAAAAAAAAATAATAAACTTTAATAATAGTATTTTAACTATAAATATGAACCTACAATTATTGTAGAATGCAATGAGCCCGTACAGTATTTATTTTTGCTCTGTCAAGATGAATAAAGTTATGTTAAAAAATTATATGATTTTCTATCGAGTCCTCTAAAAGTACCCGTGTTTCAGCAAAAATGACTACAATTAAACTGATGCAAAGCTTTTATTTCTTGTTTTTCCATGATCTGAGATATATTCTAATAATCATTTAAAAAAACTGTACCACTACGATGAATGATGAATGGGTCTTGGATTCAGTACTATTTAGGGAAAGTACTGTTTCAAGGCCAACGGTTCTGTAGAGAGGGGATCGGGCCAGGATCACGCTCAACCGCCAGGTTTTCCGCCTTAATCAATTATTTAATTAAGATACCCACTTTGTAGAGGCTGGGTGTGCCCCAGGAGCGTCTCCCTACCCTAGGATTGCCCCACGGCCAATGAAACAGAATAAATAATTTTTCTGCCATGAACTGGGATTATTCGATCCTGAGACATTGGAGCATTGGAAGCTTAGTTCCCAACCAGTGAGCTACCCCACTCCTCGCCAAAATATATATTTTATTTATAAAATAATAAAATTTAAAAAAAAGATTTTTAATGATTACTTTTAGGAGACTGAAAAAAAAAAATATATAATTTCTTTACACAACTTGAAGTGAATTTCAAGTTTTTTCCTAATAAACCTCAGTTTAATTAATATAAACTTAAACGGGACAGTTTTAAGTGGGATAGCTGTAGTAAAGTTGGATGATGATAAAAAAAAAAAAAAAATGGTAAATAATTTAGGATTTTTAGGAAAAACAGAACTTAATTTAGTTTAGCCACTCAAATGTCCTCTTTAAATGACTGCAATAATGACAAATTCTCTTTTAAATTAAAGTAAATTTTGTCTGGTTTACAGTGAAGTAATTGTCAATTACTTAAATTAAATATTTCTTTAGTTATCCCTTCCCATTCAACAAAAACATAACTAACTTAAAAAAACGAAAAACTTGGATTTCCTATTTTTCTGCAGAAAATGGACCCGTGGTTTATATGAACCACTCCTATAAAAATGTCTCTCTACTAACGGGACATCCTGTATATAATATTAATCTAAGAATAAAGAAGAAGAATTATATAATAATAATCTAATAGTAGAAAATGCAGCTGACAAGGAGCACTCGGAAATGTTTCATCATTAGAGAACAACGACGCAGACACTTGACATCTTCGACCTAATTAAGGAGTGTAGAGACGATTCCAAAATATCATTCTCCTTAGAGATATAATCCACCATGCATATTCCAATCTATTCTTAGATATAACAAAACTATTTACTCTCGCTCGTTATCAGCTTACGCAGAACTGCCAATTATCTCATTGTGACGATTGTGGGTCCCGCGATGTAAGATATAAACAACCAATCATCCTTTCAACGTCGAGTCCTTACTAAAATATTATATTTTACATCCCGATTTTACACAAATACTGGACACGAGTCTAACGAACTCTAGAAGACGAGAAAAAATAAATAAAAACTGCATTTTTTTAAAAATATTTTTTTACTCTTATAATTATCTTATTATTTATTTTTATTTGTTTTGTTTTTACATCGAAAAAAAAAATAAAATAAGCTCAACATGTAATCACTTTAAGGAAGGTCACCTTTCCTACTGTGACAAAATATTTGAATTCGGTAAAAGTATCAATGTGACATAACAAAATTTGCAAGCAAGTTCACTCTCTCCGGCAAAGGAGAAAAATCTCGAGTTTTTGTTTTTGTAGTGGATTTGTACATACGTACATTTGGTTTTGATGAATCTGGATATTAAGTTAGTGTCAACTGTAGAGTCTTATTTTATTTCTTTACTGTTTTCGTAAATATTTTTTTAACAACTTTTAAATTTAAAGTATTGACTTATTAACATGTCCAGTTGTTTTAGTTATTTTTAAGAATGCAAGTTAAAAGTTCACCGTCTTTGAAGTTTATACTTGAAATGGGGAATACAATTTTTTGGGTTATGTTTTCGTTTCATGAGAAACTAGTATTTTAGGTGTTCGAAATTTCCATAGTTTAATTAAAGTACATGTAATCGCAATATACAATTTTGTTAACCCAAAAATTGTATTTACCACTTCGATTTTTTAGTAATCTGATTTATCTATATAACCTCAAAGACGAGCTATCTTTGAAATCTATCTCTAAGCTACATCTTTCTGGAATTCTTTACCTATTATCATAAGGCAATCCTGATCCTTAAAACCCTTCTAACAAGTCTTATTCCACCATCTACTTCATTTTCAAACTTCCTTACCTATGTAACGTAATACTGATTGGATTTTGTAATTACAACTGCTCACTAACAATTAATCGACACTTATTTTTATTTATTCATGAGATTTACAACTGTATAAATTTAAAAATACATGTCCAGTAAATGTCCAGACGGTAATAATACTATCACATGAATACGCTTTGAGAAACTACCCATTGGTAGCACTGTAATAATATATTTACACAAGTAGATCACGAGGCCATCTTCTTTTCAGACGCCTTGGAGATTTATCAGGTATCGAAGAGGAAACAAGGTGGATTGGGCTAAATCGGAAACATATGGTACGTTAAGGTCGTTATGAATGATTTTATTTTAGACGTAAGTAGCATTGAGGATTTTTGCTTGTAAGGATTGGATACGATAGGAATTTGATGGTTTAGTGGAGCTCCAAAGCTCAATTCCGTAAGTCCAGAATGGCCTTATTATAGTCACGTATGTGAGTATTTTGTAATATATAGACAGTTTAGAGCGTTTGTCTAGTAAGTGCAGGAGTAGTCGAAAACGTCAAGCACTTTCTTGTCGATTCAGTCTTGTATGAGAATTCCAAGTGAGACATTTGTCCAGGTGGAGTCCTAGGTATCGTATTTGTTCAACAGAGATAATTGGGGTGTTATTAAAGGATACTGTAGGACAGGAAGTCATAGGTTTACGAAGAAGGGTAAAGGTAATTTGACTATTATTTTTTTTTTGCTTTGAATTTTGTTACCTTATTGTTCATATTACGCTGCCCTGTTCTCCACTTCAGTCTTAGCTCTTTATTGTTAACGTCGAGAGCTGTTGTATAATCTCATGAACGTTGAGCTGTGTTTTGGGATTCTTCGTTTTTTCGGTAATTTAATTTAGCACCCCTTGTTTCATATTTTGTTTATTTTTTATTTAATGTTAGTTTTTATTCTAATCGAGGAGGGGATCCCCAAAACTTTAGTGAATCTAGTTTTTTTTGCGAATTGAATAATTATTCTTTAGAAACAGATATGAGTGGATTACCTCCCTTAGGGCCAGTTGCTTCAACTGAGAAAAGCTTAGATTAAGCGTTATCTAAGATTAAACCGAGTTTAATCTTGATCGGTTGACCTTAGAAAACTTGGTTTAATCTTAGATAACGCCTAATCTAAGGTTTACTGAGTTGGAGCAACTGGCCCTAAGGAATATAATACTATGAACAATATTTGCTCGTTTACCGACTCCTAGTTACGGCCCATTGGACCGAACGATTTGTTTAAAATCGGCGACTCGCTGCCTGCGACCTTCACTAGAAAGCCTGTTTGCCAAACTGAATACTTTATGACCACCGCGCTGTGAGAGGCATACAAGCGAAACAATGGGCCAAGTCGGCGAAAGTGTTGCATATAATTGGCACAAATTACTAATCGAGGTCTGCTAAGATTAAAATTATACAAAAACTGACTTTCACTTTTAATCAAAAACAATTTTTTTTTTGTTTGCCATCTGTACCTGATATGTTACTTGTACACTTTTATAATTTTATATGAACTAAATTGCAAATAAAAAAATCTATTAGTATACTTTCTATGGTATTAATTTTCTTTATTTTAAGTAGGCTTAAAAGCACTAAATGAGTCGCTAATTTCAAAATGGAACCGAATCGGTTTTTTTTGGAACTCGAGATAGTGTCGATTACTAGGTAAAAATTCCGAATGAATCCGGTTGTGTGATTGTTATTTATTTTTTTAAAAAATGAACCTAATTATTTAAATAATTGATTTATTTGAAAGCAAAACTTCATAATGTTTTTTTTTTTTTTAATGCGCTTCTTAAGTATTTAAAAACATAATTCATGCAAAGCTTTTTTAACCTTTTTGCTCCAATGAATTAAAAAAAAATAATCATTTTATTATACCATTTTCGTATATAGAATTTTATAGTAAAATTTTAATAAATAACTTTTTTTTCTTTACTCAATTATACAACATTTTTTTTAATTATCTGACCTTTTCTTTTGGTTCAGAATGGACCTTCAAGTTTAATTCGTTGCAAAACAAGTTCTATTTAAGTGTCAATGTTTTCTAATCACTGTTGAAATAAGTAGTGATTTTTGGAATTATGAGAAACGAATAAAGAATTTCTAAATTTATTATTTAAAAAATAATTGTTCTCGACATTACAACTGGAATAAAAAATATAGTTTTTGGCGTTTTCTAAAAATTAAATAAAAGACAAAAATTCAGATACTAGGCCACATACATCAACTATGGTTTATTAAAGTAATAATTGGTGAACATCATAACCTCTAAATTAAATAATAAAAATTTGGATAGTTAATAACTTTTTTGCAGGTCGCACAGCAAGTAAGTAGACAGTAAGGCAAAAACAGGCAAAAACTTTCAAAAACCAAAAGCCGTTAAATAACAATATCCATGTGACTTTTAGCACTGAAACTCATAAGACTCATTCAAAGACGGTTTCACAACTTGTAAAGGTCAAATACAGAATAATCAAAAAATTATAAAGGTCGAATAATTAACGGAATTATATTTTCAACCCGACTAGCCATGTGACGCGTCATATTCAATGGTTTTGTTTACGTTAAATCCAATGTGAATAATGCTAAGGCGGTTTTGCTACTTCTGAAGGTCAAAAACAGATTTTAAAAAATCAATTAATTAACCAAATAATATAATTATAACAATCGAAGCGTTCAGTTGGAAATTAATAGTTTTTGCTCTTGAGCGTTAGACTTCAAGGGCAGTTAAATTAGATGCGATCTAACTGCTTTTGGAAGAAATAAATTCATAACTCTAAGAATAAAATAGAAAATAATTTTTTTTTTTAAACTGGATGTCTTAACTAATTTATAACAATCAACTTTTTTTAATTATCTTATATTTAAAAATAATAATTTCTATAATACACAATCATCAGTTTCGTTCCAAAAATGTTTAAATGGCGGTTATTACATACTTCCTCACATAATTCACATATTAAATTAAATTAAATTTGTTAGGTAAAATGTTGGATGGAAACTGAAAGTGTAAACATGAATTAATTAATGGCGTAGATGATTTAACAAAGTAAGGCACGTTACAATTCTTTATTTCGCCGTCAACTAGAAAGCTTTTTAAATAAAACTTGAAAAATATATATCATTTAAAATTAAGTTTAGATCAGAGTTGAGGAAAGGCTACAAATATAATTATTTGGTAAACAGAAGTGTAGCTACCGAAAAAAATAATACCTGAACAGAAGAAACCAAAATATTTTTATCATTATCGTAATTTATATTATATTATATTTATCACATGTTCCTCCATTTCCAATCTTACAATATCATTTCAGCAAATACCAAACTACAATTATAAAAAATCTTTTACAAAAATTGGATCGATAGCCTATAATAAAATATTAACTAATAATTTTGTCTTAAAAGAGTCCCACAAACTTTTAAAAAACTAGATTTAATTTTTTTTAAAATGGATTTTTTCCATGGTGCACCGCTTCATAAATTTTTTGACAGTAAAAAAACATCAATTAAAGTTCTCACCCGGTCCAGTATTTTGCAACTATTCGGTCCTAAGAATCATTAATTTGATCGGTAAAATAACACTTCTATATTTTAGGGATTTTACCATATCTAACCCACCCTGCCGCAGCCCATCTGTAAAAAATAATGGGTATTTTAGTATCCCATCCTGGTAAGTGTTGCCCAAATGCGAGACCGAAACGAGTCTTGGTCTTGCAAACTCAGTCTTGGTCATGCTCTTGGTCTTGCGCAAGAGTCTCGCAGTTACTTATTAGCTTATTGCAATAGAGATATTACTGTAATTTTTTATATAGGAGAAACCTAACTAAGCCAGAATGAAAAATTATAGGAGTTAAATGCAAAACTATATTGGTTATATCAATTATTAACATATAGTAACTAAGATGGTCAAGTATTAGTAACTATTTTGACTTGATTTTTAATTAAAAAATCAATTTTTTTACCAGCCCTGGTCTTGGTCTTGCGACAATTAGGTGGCCTTGGTCTTGGTCTAGCAAAGTGCAACAGTGAATATAAACAGTGAATATAAAATTAAAATAATTAACAATTGTGCGTTTATGGTTGGCTGTAGTGAATAATTGAAGAGAAGGATGGTTGGGGTGATCAGTCAAATTGAATTGTAAATAATAAATAATTTTATTAAAATTATATATAAGCATATAATTATATAAAGCATATAATTATATAAGATTTTAATTTTATTTAAATAAAATTATTTATTTTTTACAATTTGACTGATCACCCCAACCATCCTTCTCTTCTAAAATAAGTAATAATGATTTGATGTTGCAGTGGAATTGTTAATAATGTTATTTTATTCAACTTCAAGATACTGATACTGATAAGTACTGATGACAAGATAGAAGTCCGATAAATCATATTTGTTTCTATCACATTCGCGTGTGAAGGTGGATAACTCATGATAACCCATGGATAATCAACGTAATTCGTCGAAATAGATTAAATTTAATACAACAGGGTCCAAAATAAATTTAGCTAAAGCATTTTAATTACAAATTACAGTCATATTTTTAATTTTAGAGAACAAAATAAAAATCAGAAATATTGCATTTATTGCTCTTCTTATAAACAGAACAAGCGAACGTAGAATTATTAAAATCGTAATTTAGTTTTAGCCTTGTTTACTAAAAATACTTAACACCATTATAAAAATCAAACTCCCTTATAAATTTTGATGACACAACATGCCATCCTCTTTTGGGCAACCCTTCTGAATATTGTTTAATAGTTTACTTTTTAAATTGTTTTTCATTTAATTTTGAGCTGTGTCGTTTTAATTCTAAGGTGAATAAATCAGTTGGCACAGTTTAATACCACAGAAAAAAGACGAGTCTTGGTCTTCCCCTTGGTCTTACGGATACCCACTAGGCTATTACTATAGAAATATTACAGTAATTTTTCAGATATGGGAAACTGAGCCCGAATGAAAAATTGGAAGAGTTTAATGCAAAAGTATGTTTGTTATACCAATTCTTTACATACAGTAACTAAGATTTTCAAGTATTAGTAACTATTTCGCCTTAATTTTTATTCACAAAAACGATTTTTTCTGACGTCTTGGTCTTGCAAAGTGCAAGACCAAGACCGATTTTGGACAATACTAGTATACAAGTTAAAATTTCAAAAACAAAATTGGTGAAAAATCTTTAGTGATTTGACGCTTTGAAAAAAATAACGTTTTCAATTTTTATTTACATATATATATATATATATATATATATATATATATATATATATATATATATATATATATATATATATATATCGTTCTCTCTCAATCTCCACTGGCTTTAGCACTAGTAACGCAGAATCATCGCTATATCCTCTATAGTTGGAGAGAATAATTGTAGTTCCCTCGCCTGTTTTAAATAGTGCATATAGGTATCTGTGTTTTTTATTTAACTTATCTTTAATTGATTTTATTTTTTTTTATTGTATATAATTTTTTATTATTATCTAGTTATTTTGCTTCTGTATATTTTATATTTTCTGTATATATAGTGTGAATGTATTCTTAGCTCACTATAATTATTGTGAAAGAATGTTATATTACTTAATAAATAAATAAAAAATGTTTTAACTTTTAACAACTTTTAACATTAACTAGCTGATATACCCATCGTTGACGGGTGTATAGTTGAAATTTGAGAATCCGTGTAAAATTAGAACTTGATCTGAATATTGTGGAGGACTTGATGAAATTTTTGGATTTTTCTTCCTGAAATCCGGTTAATCCGTCTGGTTAATCCTAAAAATGTATACGACAACATTTGTTAGGCTCGTGAAATTGAATCGAATGACACCTTGAACGTGAAGATCGGACAATGTTGAAAACTCAGTGTGTTTTGCCCGTTTAATGCGACAACGCGTTACAGATGGTCGGTATTCCGTTGGTTTTCCCGTTGAGCACGGGCGGATCTACGGGGGGGGGGACTTTCGGGCTGAAGTCCCCCCCAAAATGGAAAAATATAACCATGTTTTATGGGAAAAAAATTTAAAAAATAAATCTTAAAGTATTATTGTTCGTGTAACTACATTTAAAAGTACTTAAGGAATAACTTAAACACCATTTCATATAGGTAGTTAGTTTCTTTCTGTTTTTCCAAAGTAATTATCGTTATTTTTATGAAAAAAAGGCTTCGGGCTGAAGCCCCCCCCCACAATTAAATTCTGGAACCGCTAGTGCCGTTGAGTTGTGATAATTTTTCCATCAGCTGAGTAGTACAACTTTTAAATGTGGATCGCGATACAGTAGGTTGAGATGAGAATCGAAGTAACTGCCTAATCGGGATCTCTAGAGAAATTACTCAAGAATTCATAGCTTTGGTTCTACTCAATATTTTGTTTTCATTTAAAGACTATATTTTAATTCAAGCAAACCTAAATATAAAGTCAAAATTTCAAAAGTCTACCATTAGCCATTGCCGAGTTTACCCCTATCAAAATTAAGTTGGACAATGCGGACATCCAGACAGACAAAAATTTTTTTAAATGTTGATTTGGTGTCTGTGTTGTATAAAACGGAAAGATATAATGAAACTGGTTGGTTCTATTCAATACACAGACAAAACCTTTATTTTATTTGTATATATGTTCTTTAACCTATAAACATATGTTTATCATTAACATTTATTATCAACATTAACCGAGATCTTTAGACAAATTACTAAAGAATTCATAACTTAGGTTCTACTCAATATTTCATTTTTATTTAAAGCCTATGTTCTAAGTCAAGCAAACCTTAATATAATGTCAAAGTTTCAAAAGTCTGCAATAAGCCATTGCTGAGCGTACCACTGACAAAATTTCGTTGCAATGCGGACATACAGACAGACAACAAATTTTTTAAAAGTGGATTTGGTGTCTGCAATGTACGAAACGGAAAGATATCATAAAACGGGTTGATTCCATTCAATGTACAGAGACAAAAACTTTATTTTATTTATACAGATAAATAAATAAAAAACGTTGTAACAGTATAATTTTTTTTTTACCTATTAAGAAGGTTTAATATTTCAATCCACAACAAAGCTTTTAATAACTACCAAAATGTCTAGGAAGGAAATACAAACAATAAGTAAAAATATGTTATTTTTAAGTATTAAAAATGGAGGATGCTAACAATTGTTTGTTATGGGTCAAATTGGTCAGAATAATGCCCAAGTAAACTTTCAAAATTGATAAAATTCTCAAGGTTTGTAGTATTGCAAATTTGAAATGACAAGGGAACGTTATGGCAATATTTCACGGGTTCACTTTGTGTAGCCGGGAGCTCCATCAAGGTTCTTCCTACCAGGAACAGGAACAGACGCTGTCTGCTCATAAAAATCGATTTACTGTTTTAGCCAATACTCTTAACAAGATAATAATACCAATGCCTACAAAATATCGGTTCTACCTTACTGGAATAAAAAATAAAACCTCCTAATGGAGAAATCTCAAATCAGTCAAAGAAAGAAAGAAAAAATTATAAAGAAGAAAGATAGCCGTGTTTTTCAGTTTAAATTTGTTTTATTAGGCTTGTCGACGTTTCGACCCAAGCATGTGGATCATTATCAGGGATAAAATTAAAAAATCAGAAATATAAGTAAATAGACAGAAGTGAATAAATAAGCCAAGATTAAAATATGGAAATTACATATAGATTTCATTTTTTCTTCTTTTTATTTTAACCTAATTAAGTTTAGTAAAAACTTAAGTTATAGTAGTTATTAAGTTTATTTATTGAGGCAATTCAGTTTAAAACATAATAATTTCATTTAAATAAATAAAAAAACTGAAATTATTATATATTGCTATCTTTGTTAAGTATTGCTATCTTGTACTACAATGCATGATGGGCATATTTATATTCAAAAATATAAATACGAATACCATTTATATTTATGGTGCTAATGAATACAAATATGAATATATTTATATTTATAAAAAGAAATATGAATACAGAAGATACGTATTCACGACTGTAAATATAAATACGGCCGGATTCACGATTATTAAAAAAAATAGATTTACTATATATAGATCGTTTTATTTTATATATAGTATTATATTCATCCTTTTACAATATCTTATGTCAATTATGCTTGGGTCAGCAAGCCTAATAAAACATATTTAAACTGAAAACCACGACTATTTATCATCCTTATAATTCCTTATCTTACAAGACTTGTAGTAATATCGTCGGCATCATGTTAGAGTAACGATAATGTGCAAGTTAAACAGGCTCAGTTTCGTTTGTTTAACATGATACCGACGATATAATAATATTATGATATGTTATTATTACTAATAATTACTAGAATAATTTTATCATATGTACACTTTTTATTATTTTATCATGGCTTATTTGTGTACTTGTAACTACGTCATACCTATATATTTCAGATTTTTTTTTATTCATATATATTTATTTTTATTATTTATGCCCACATGCTTGGTTCAAAACGTCAACAAGCCTAATCTATACTATATTTAATACGGTAGTATAAATATCTTTCCCAATAGGTGTGATGGATTTTGATGAATGAGATATCAAACGGATGGAAATTGCATGGAGCAATGACGAATTCCATTCATGAGTTTTGTAAAAGAAAGTTTCTTTGTGAGCTATCATCAGTATATTTGTCACACATCGTTACAGGTTAACATTTAAATATTTTCCCATCATCATAGCTGCTTCTAGTTTTTGTTACAATTATTTTCTGTTTGGTTTGTGTGCTCCCCAATCAGTAACATATTTTTTTTTTTTTTCATTTTTTCCCTATAACATTATCAAGAACATTTGTTGCCTATCAATTGGCCTCCTTTATAAAGTAATTGAATTCAATTTATGAATTACTTAATAAAGGAGGCAAATCGGTAGAAAATAAATGTCATGCCCCTGACTTATGATATAAAAAATAAGAAATCAAGAGGAATACCAATTTCGATATATAAATTACCACTACAACTTTAATAAAAGTCTTTGAAAAAATTGGAAGGTTTCAGATAGTTATATTTTACTAATTAAAATAGTGCTATTCATTATAGTCTTCGACTAACTAAAAATTTATTCAAAATGTGAATGGATCAAATAGCACTATGATCTCTTGTGCACTTGGAAAACATAATATGGAAAGAACATTTAGATAGTTTTAATAAATAAATAAAAAAACTACTGTGTGTGCTTTAGACCACGCGATACAAATGAAAACATCAACAAGGCGAGATTAATAATATGAAATATAAATTATAAATAATAGCTTATTATAAAGAGGATTAAATGCTGAAAAATTCTTTTTCTTATATTATGCAGGATATGCAGGTCCGATTTTTAGTTTCTGAGATATTTTAATCCATATCTTCCATAAAACTCGATATAATTTAGTTTTCGGCACTATATTTTCTTTTTCGCCTTCCTAACACAGCGTCGCGGTAAGATACAATTTTCAATAATAGCTCATTACAAATAAGATGAAATGATTATCCCTCGCTAACAATATTCAGGTCCGATTTTAAGTTTTTTGTAGGTCACGCTAAACAGCTCAATATTTTTGAAGGCCACTTTTTTTATCGATTTTGCGATCAAATTATCTTACGATCCAAGTAGAAAGCAAATGGGTATTTACGAGTTTTTAGTACCTAATTAAATAGAAAAAGTTTGTCTCCCACCAGATTGAAAACGCTCCACTTCCAAGAGTTCTCGTAAATAAAATAGTTGTAGGTAAAGATGAGATGAAGCTATTTGAGAAGTTTCAGGCCGATATTAATAATTCGATAAAAAGGGGTCTGTACCACGGATTGCCATTTATACTTCGCATACATCAGGGAGATTCTAATATGAGAGTTTTCGTGGGGTATGAACTACCATATATGATTATTTACCATCCTTATAATTTAAAAATAACAGTCGACAAATAAATCCTCTAAAATATCCCACCTCTAAAAGTTATAAAATGAAATATTAATAACGGTACTTTGGCTTTGATTGTAAATATCTACTGTCATTTTAGCTAGAAGGTTTATGAGGTAAACCTTGTTCATTATGAAGTCAGAACGATGGAATGGTAGCCTTGTGATTTAGATTATACTAGCAATAAGCATTATCGTTACGAGTGAAAACCTGTCTTTAGCGAAGCCGTTAAAAGTAAAATAGATTGAAAAAACTTTAATTCGTGTATATCACATAAAACTGTAAATATAAACTTCTATTTCATTAAAAAAAATCTGGTGCGCGCAACACACAACTTTCACTTACTGATCCACTACGAATAGAAATTATTTTCTGGCAATGCTGGGCTATTATAAATTTTTTTGAAGTACATTTTAAACGGAGCTAAAATATAAAGCTTACAGATAACAATTCATTAAGACCATTATAATTACAAAATGTCTATTTAATATATCGATAACAGGCAATAAAAATCTAGTCACTACATCTGCTTTTATAAACCCCACAACTTTCTTTGCTTTTATAAACTTTAGAATAACTCCAATTTTAATATTTTTAAGTGATGTCATTTTAGTGATATTTTTAGTTGAAAAAGTTATCTATGCAGAATATGAGTAAGTTGATTCCGGAGGTGGTGATTGCAATGTTGAAATATAGAACTGAAAATAAAGGTATACTTTTAGGTACTTATTTCTTATGAAAAATGTTCTTAGGAAAGATGCTTTATTAAATATCTGTAGAAAAAAGGTTTTTTTAGTCTCAACAATTAAAATAGTATATTTTAAATTTATCCAAATTTTCGCCTCTGCAGGGAAAAAACTAGAGACCATATCTTTCCTCCTAGTTGTCCGGTCTTAACGATTTTTTTTTTGTTTTTTTAGGAAATTCCATAAACTTTTATAAAACCATTTAAAAGTTATTAATTTAAAAAGTTATATTTAGCATTTTTCTATTACTTTGAATAATGTGAAATGATTAACTTTTTAAAATAAACCATATTTAAGGTACTTTAGAGGAAGGCGTATATGAAAATTAGGCATTTAAGCCCGGTAAAGTAACATCAATGGGGATAAGACCTAATTGATATTAAAGACCACTTAATTATACAATGATACACCGAGTTTAATCAAAATCGTTAGAGCCGTTTTTGAGAAAAATGTGAAAATAGGTTTCAGCATTGATATAAAGTGGCACTTCCGGTAAGCCGATTTTAAGGAAAAAGTTGCCGTCACATCTAAGGCATTTACCGATCTTAAATACGTAATATCATTTTCGTAGGACTTTTCGTTTTTGAGTTAGACTGCTAACATACAAACACATAGACCATTTTTCGGGACCTGGTCATTTCGACTCAGGGTACCTCAAAACGTCTATTTCCGTTGAAAACTCAGATTCAAAAATTTTCTCGATCGCAATACTTACTCTTACTATATATTACATATATAAACGTAAGTGAAAGTAAAAAATAAAAAAATATTACTAACCAAGTATAACCAACCAAATATTAACTAGTTTTATTAACATATTTTCCTTAACGTTATCGTGCAATAAGTTGAATTTTTTAAAAATCACTTTTTTTTCCACGTAATATATCTAAGTGTACTTATGTATCATTTTAAAATGTTCAGTAAACTTTTTTATTTTTATTTATTTAATGAAATTTACAACTGTATAAACAATACAACTAGTAAAAATGCACAAGTTAGAAATAATGACTTGAACAGACACTCCCTAAAACTTTTTTTAAAAATATATTTTTACATTCATACAAGTGGAATCTAGAGCACTGGCCATTAATGTATAGCCGGTCAACATTAGTAGCAAAATAATGGAATATGAAAATTTAAAAAAAATAAAACAAAATAATCAGCGGTATTTATGTAAAAGAAATTTAAAAGCCTGTCATGAATAACCTTATCAACCTTCTCGTGTTTTCAAGGGTAGTGGGGTAAACGTTTTAAATTTTAATATTTTTTGCTTCTTTTTTTTATCGATTTGATATTGATTATTAAAAATATCAACATCTAATTCTATTTAATCCGTTTCCTACTAGAAAAAAAAAAATGTTCTTTTGAGATAATATTTGCGATAAAATGATAGATATTGTTCATAAAAACAAAACGTATTAAGCTATTTTTAAATAATTATCACAAGCATTAAAGGAAAAATTTTATAATATATTTATATTTATAACATAATTCGTAATATATACAGTCGCTGTCATAGAAAGTGTATCACCTATTTCTTTTTATTCTTATGTTGATAACGTTGATTCCATTGAATGTTTTTTGTTTTTATTTACTCATTTAGGTTATAAGAAAACTTAAACAATGTTTCTCAGTTCAGTTTTTATGAATGTCAGGATAAAAGCTGTAATTACTACCAGTTTCAAAAAGCTGTCCTAGTATGAAAGTATTAAAATTGTGACGTTACATGAAATAAAGGAATTTTCACAGAAAATAATAAGGATAGGGTGCTACCAATCAACGGTAGTCATTGTTTTGAGAAAAAACAACTATGGGACGAAAGAATGGAACTGGAAGGAGAAAAAAACATACCAACAATTTGACCGCTTAATGTTACGATGGTTTTTAGAAAATTGTTTCAAAACTACTAGAAAGAAATATCCGGAGATCTTGCAGATAGCTAGAATCTGCTAAATAAGATAAAATTTTTATTACAATTTCTATAACCCGACTGTGTATATACACACAGTCGCGGTTATTGATATATATATATATATATATATATATATATATATATATATATATATTTAAACATAACTATTTAATTGGAAATAAGGTCATTTAATTATTATTTAATAAACTATTGAATGTTCATTTCTTCTGTTTATTGACGTTTCGATCCCGGTATTTTCTTTTTATTAGTCAACCATGGGATCCTCTTCAAAGCTAGAATTTTAAAAAATAGAGCTTCGATCAGGCCAGGGACACACCGACAGTCTCAGTACCGTTCACTAGCACATATTTTAAGCTACTGGTTAAAACGTCAATAAACAGAAGAAATGAACATTCAATAGTTTATTAAATAATAATTAAATGACCTTATTCCCAATTAAATAGTTAAGTTTAAATTTAATCCTCAAAGGTCGATTAAGGAAAAGTTGTAAATATAATATATATATATATATATATATATATATATATATATATATATAAAACATAAAAAAAATTATTCTCTGGTGCAATCAACCAAACATTCATGCAATTCTTTTTCGTTACAAATTAAAAAAAACTAACAAAATTTCTGAAGATTGATTATTAATTTCATAAATAAAAAAAACAACAACAGATTTTTGGGTGCTAAGAGATACTAGTAATAAGAGTCCATGGAAAAGTACCAGAACATTTTTTATTTAATCACTTATTTTCAATCAGGGCATTATAAAATATGTTCTATATTTGTGAAATTAAAACATCACTAAAATATTTCTAATTTTACTTTTTAAACTTAAATTTTTCTCCTTGTTTTGACCAATGCATGCAACAAAGCAACAATGCAAAACATGAATAAATATCAATACTTGGTGCGTGCGCGATTTAAGTACATCAAATCCAAAATTGTTCATAAGTTCATCCGATTAATATAACAATTAAAAAAAACTGAATTATTAAGGTAATTTATAAAATTAAATCGAATTAAATAAAGTAATATCTGACTAGGTGGTCGTCAAAGGTAGATAGAAATTCAGTCTTACCTCTTATATTTTCAATTCTATGGCGTACATGGAATTACTTTTCGGGGGGGAGGGGCTGGGTCTATATGCCTGGTAATAAAAATATAACTTAATTATTTTAATGGAACATTATGGAATATTATCAAATGTGCACAGGCGTACACACTCTATTTGGATGCCAGGATAATAGAAAAAGGCCTTTGCTAATACAAAGTTAACTTCAATTAGACTCCATTTTTCTTACAACTTATAGACTACGAGAAACTCAAGAAAATAAAGCTACCAATGTGAAATATGATATAAGAATATTAGAGAAAATATTGTCTTGCCGCTTTAAATTAGTTTCAAATCTATTTCTTAGATATTTAGTTTTAGGCTTGATATAAACATTTAACATTGATCACAGGCGTTTCTACGGGGGATAGAGACGGGCTTTCGGGCTGAAGCCACTCCAAAATGGAAAAAAAATATTAATTTTTTTCATTGGTCTATATTTGTTATCGTGATTGATAAGCCAAATACTTAAATAATAACAATAATGTATATAAAGCTACAAAAACCTCTCAAAACTGGCGGGCAAGTGTTATCCATTTGTACATCAGGCAAAAAAAGGTTTTGAATAGCTGCATATCGTGCTACTGTTGCGGGTGCAGAAACTTTCTTATTTTTTTTTTTCTCTCTCTTTTATGGATTTCCAAAGAAGAGTTTTAAACAATTTCTTTTTTTTAAACATACTTTATCTTTGTATTAACTTGAACAACCACATTAGTGAACCAGGGCTTATTATCATGCATAATTTTTCAGATGTTACACAGTAGGCCAAATAGCGAATTTCATTCAATGTTTCACAGCAATAAAGCTATGAAGTACAAGTAAAATTAAACTGTCAACTTTAATATAAAAAGTTGATAATGAGAAACATAATAAAAGGAATAAAAAAGTGACACTAGGTGACAGAGATAGTAAAGAGCAGCAGACTTAAATTTCATAAATATAAGTATATAATGTTTTAATAAAAAAGAAAATAATAAGTTACTACTACATCTGACTAAAGAGGGAAACCTCCAAAATTTAAATTGTTCATAATATTCCAAATTAACACATAACATTAACAGGAAATCTCAGTACAAAAAACAAAAGTCTGCCTGTTTTCGCAGACGATTTTCTAATTAATAATTAGGTGACATTATGCTAAAAAAAACATAATAACCCAATCAAATACTATCATGTACTGCCATTTGTTACCTCTTGTGAAATATATTTAAGAATATTATTTAATTTGATGTAAAATTAACAAAATATTAATTTTAATATGTAATTACGTACTTTCATTACGGTTACATTCAGCAGACATGTTATTTCTTCGATAATATTGCATTTGTTCAATCGCATTTTAAGTCGACGGGGTTCACTAACAGGTTAGAGTATTTCAATTGAATGAAAATCAGGCAGTGCCCAGAAACAAATTTGAGGGTACAAGTTACGCCATCAAAAATTTTTGGGGACATATTTTGATTCTTTTTTCTAATTTTTTAGAGAGAGACGGCGTTATGAGTTTTCGGAACGAAAAGTTCCAAACCAGAGTACAAGAGGAAATTATCGAACAGACCGCAGCAAATGCAATTGCATATGATTTACGATTTTTTAAATTTTATTTTCGTTTTTACTGTTTTTAAGAAGAGGTGAGCAATAAAATATCTTAAAAAGGGGAGGAAGGGGTTGGTTCATGCGCCATCGAACTTTGGGGAGGGGAGGAGAGATGGACACCTCTGATCACGGTACAAAAAAACAACAGTGAGTTTTCGCAGTTTTTAAAATTAAAAATCAGGCAATAGATTGTAGAATAAAAAATAGGAGAGAAAATTACAGTGATCCGTAATTTTTCTTTTTATTTGACTGAAACCTTAGAGTAAATAATCGAGGCTAATATCTATGAGGCATCAACACTAACACGTCTAGTTTTAATACAAACAATTCCCATTTAAATAGTCAAAAAAAAGTTTTTTTTTTGCTCGTGATAAATCTGCTGAAGAGAGAAATTATATAAAAGATGTTTAATTGGTCATTAAAGGCCAATTGAAAAGAAAAAAAAAGATAATTATAGGAACAATAATGCTGTTAGAGTTCAGTTTTCTTGACACGTGCATAAATTTATTAGGTGTTCATAAACTATAATTTTAAAAGAGTAATTATTGTGGTTCTTTAAGTATTTAGATCCGATCACTCACAGAAACAAATCTGGTCCATTGAAAAAGTCTTCGAACAAACCAAATTTTTCAATTTAAAACTGTTTTTATCTTGTTAATTGATTTAAACTATCAGACATTGTAGACACAATATATACTTAAATTAGCATTATTTTCAATTAAAAAACAGCCAAGGGACCAATCCTTTTTGTTTTCTATTTACAGTTTTATGTGATATACACGAACTAAAGTTTTTTTCAATCTATTTTACTTTTAATGGCTTGGCTAAAGACAGGTTTTTACTCGTAACGATAATGTTTATTGCAAGTATAATCTAAATCACAAGGCTACCATTCCATCGTTCTGACTTCGTAATGAACAAGGTTTACCTCAGAAACTTTCTAGCTAAAATGACAGTAGATATTTACAATCAAAGCCAAAGGACCGTTATTAATATTTCATTTTACAACTTTTAGAGGTGGGATATTTTAGAGGATATATTTGTCGACTGTTATTTTTAAATTATGAGGATGGTAAATAATCATATATGGTAGTCCATACCACACGAAAACTCTCATATTAGAATCTCCCTGATGTATTCGAATTATAAATGGCAGTCCGTGGTACAGACCCCTTTTTATCAAATTATTAACATCCTCCTAAATCTTCGTAAATAGTTTCATCTCATCGTAACCTACAACTATTTTATTTACGAAAACTATTGGAAGTGGGGCGTTTTCAAACTGGAGGGAGGCAAACTTTTTCTATTTAATTTCGTAAGATAATTTGATCACAAAATTGATAAAAAAAAAGTTTCTTTCAAAAATATTGGGACGTTTGTACTATATAACCTCGTTATTTCGTAATTTTGGGGATGTAGGGAAACGGCCAAACGGCTAAATATTTTTTAAGGCCACCTTTTTTCTCGAGTTTGTGCTGAAATTATCTTACGATCCAATTAGAAAACAAATGTGTATTTACGAGTTTTTAGTACCTAATTAAATAGACAAAGTTTGGCCCCTCCAGATTGAAAATGCCCCAATTCCAAGAGTTTTCTTAAATAAAATAGTTGTAGGTTGCAATGAGATGAAACTATTTACGAAGTTTCAGGTGGATGTTAATAATTTGATAAAAAAGGGTAAGTACAAGAACTATTTGGGATTCTTCGCTTTTTTTTTCTGTAATTTAAGTTAACATTCTATATTTCATAATTAATTTTTATTTTTTCTATTTAATGTTAGTTTTATTTCAGAATATGACAAATATCATATTTTTGACCGACATGAAATTATAATGATATATCAACATGGACTTACAATTAGAGAAATCCGAAAAGAAGATGAATATTATATTTCTGGAATTCATTATGTTACCAAAACGTCGTTAAAATCCAAGTAAACTGGAGCTTGAAACTTTGAGGCAAACTTTAAAAACATACTCTTGTCGCTGAACGTTTAAAATTATTGTGTTACCACAACCACTAAAAATCTAGCAGAGAAATTATATTATATTAACCGGATACAGTTCACGCAATTCAGCATTGTGTAATCGCTTAATTCTCCGGTTGATTCATCCTTTTTCGGTCTGAATATTCTTCGCAATACTTTATTTTCAAAAAATTTAAGACGTTGCTCATCCCTTAATGTAAGGGGCCACGTTTCGCATCCATAAAGAACCGTAGGTAGGATGATGGTTTTGTAAATTCTAATTTTCAAGCTTCGGGACAGCAGGCGAGAACTAAGTAATGTTGACAAAGAAAAAAAAAATTCTCACCTTCAGTCTAACCTTAATATCCTCTTCGATTTCGTTTTTTCTAGTTATCGTAGACCCTAGATCCCTAAAATTCTGTAAGTGTTCAAATACATTCCATTCTATATCGATATCATCGAAATTGTCGCTGGTTTAGCAGCTAACCATATATTTTGTCTTATCCGTATGTATCTCGATATCCAAGTACGGATATTGTTCCACCCAGGTTCAAACCTTTTTCGTTATGTATCACCTCTTTAATAGCATGTTCTAATGCCAAAAGCACAGGTGAAAGAGAATCACCTTGTTGAAGGAACCTCAAATTTCTCGGGTAAATAATAACCGATTCTAACTTTATTGAGTATTTCCGTCAAGCACATACTAACTAGATTCACTAATGTTTTGGGGATCCCCTCCTCGATTAGAATAAAAACTAATATTAAATAAAAAATAAACAAAATATGAAACAAGGGGTGCTAAATTAAATTACCGAAAAAACCAAGAATCCCAAAACACAGCTCAACGTTCTTGAGATTATACAACAGCTCTCGACGTTAACAATAAAGAGCTAAGACTGAAGTGGAGAACAGTGTAGCGTAATATGAACAATAAGGTAACAAAATTCAAAGCAAAAAAAAAAAAAATAGTCAAAACAACGGATTGGTCTCTTGTAATTTGAAAATAATGCTAATTTAAGTATATTCCACAAGATTGTTCCACAAGGTAGTATCCTTGGTCCTATCCTTTACACAGTTTATACAGCTGATACCCCAACCCATCCTAGCACTGTTATCACCACCTATGCCGATGACACATGTATCATATCAGTCAATAACGATCCATCAATTGCATCCCAAACTCTTCAATGACACATCATAAACCTTGAAGAATGGTGTCAAAACTGGAGGATTAAAATAAGCTCCAATAAATCCCATAAAATTACCTTTACCTTCTTCGTAAACCTATGACTTCCTGTCTTACAGTATCCTTTAATAACACCCCAATTATCCCTGTTGAACAAATACGATATCTAGGACTCCACCTGGACAAAGGTCTCACTTGGAATCCTCAAACAAGACTTAAACGACTATAAACTGCTCGACGTTTCCGCTTACTCCAACACTTACTAGACAAACGCTCTAAACTTTCTATTAATTACAAAAGATTAATATACATGACTATAAATGACCTATTTGGACTTACAGAGTTGAGCTATGGGGCTCCACTAAACCATCAAATTTCCCTCGTATCCAATCCTTACAATCCAAAATCCTTCGTAAAATCCTAAATGCTCCTTACTTTGTCACAAATAAAATAATCCATAATGACCTTAATGTTCTATATCTCACCAATTTGGCCCAATCCATAAACCTATCCTTTCATAATAAACTTCATAACAATCGAATCCTCTCGTTTCTAACCTTGCTTCCAATTCGATTCCTGATAATCCCCCGAGGCGTCTGAAAAGAAGATGGCCTCGTGATCTCCTTATGTAGACATATTATTAGAGTGCTACCTGTGGGTAGTTTCTCAACAAGCTTTTTCAAGTGATTATATACTTGTGTACACATTTACTTGCTGTATTTATATTGTAATACAGTTGTAAATATTTTGAATAAATAGTTTACAAAAAAAAAAGAAAGTATATATTGCGTCTAAAATGTCTGTAGGTTTAATAGGTAAAAAATCCACATTTAAGAAGACAAAACACTTTTAAATCGAAACATTTATCATTTTTTAAAAAAAATGGTTTGTTCGAAGACTTTTTCACACCATTGTATATATTTTTTAATATTTGGAGGGATTCTGACTTTAAGCTCTGAAGTTGGAATACAGATTATTTTTTATGTCCTAAAAAGAAGATAAATTGTCTTTTGGGTTACAAGTTAAACGTTTTGGTTAACTCGTTCATACATACATATATATATATATATATATATATATATATATATATATATATATATATATATATATATATATATATATATATATATTCTATTCTATATATATATAAGTTGATATATATTTACTTTTTTTTTTTAAGATTCTAGATAAGGGACGGATGGAGCCGGCCATCGGTTGGCCCAGGGCCAGCCGGTACAGGACGTGCCTACGATCAGCCAATGCTCACATGCAACTCCATCGCTTATTTATTATGGACCTTTCTCGCTCGGCTAACCTTGCAACTTCTTAATACCCCACCTCGACTCTGCAAAACCTGGAGATTTTACTTTTAAAATTAAACTTACTAGTAAAATTTTATACAAGTTCAATGGCGCACTATTTTTCAATTCTGTTAAAGGTAATGAGTAA
The DNA here is from genome assembly GCA_928085145.1 of Nezara viridula. Taxonomy (NCBI): domain Eukaryota; kingdom Metazoa; phylum Arthropoda; class Insecta; order Hemiptera; family Pentatomidae; genus Nezara; species Nezara viridula. The sequence goes on along the minus strand of OV725080.1, from coordinate 59,048,387 downwards.
GAGAATCTGACACTAATATTACAACATTAGACACAAAAGATATAAAGGCCCTTTAATGTAAAAACTTCCAGCTAGTGGCTCCATCTGGTTGTTTAGACATAATTTTTTTGGAAAAGAATAATAATAATTAATAATGACAACTCTTGTTTATAATTTGACTCCAGGCCGCTAACGGATCCAGGATTTAATTTTTGGGGGAGAGCTTCAAATTTTTTTTCATAAATATGTAACTATAATTAATTTGGAAAAAAAAAAAAAAAGAAATTAACTACCTATATGAAATGGTGTTTCAGTGGTTCTTGAAGTCCTATTAAATGTAATTACACGAACAATAACACTTCAAGAGATAGTTTTTAATATCTTTTTCTGTAAAACATGGTTATATTTTACCATTTGGGGAGAGGGGAGGCTTTAACCCGAAAGTCCTCTCCCCCCTCGTAGATCTGCCTGAGCTCCAGGCAACTATACTTGCGGTTACTGCAGAATTGCAGATACTCTGCTTATCAATAAACATTGAGTCAGACTAAATCAGCACTCCAATGTGTTCCGGGCCAGTGCGGAATGAGGAGACCATACAACTAGCAAAGAAAGATCCAATTTGTTCATTTGGTCCAACCTCGTTGAGCTCTCATTATTTAATACTCCAAAGATATTACCAAATATATACTGGCTGACTACTAAAGGTAAGAATATTCTGGAATAGTTAACGGTAAGAGCAGACGACGCTGGCTAATGGCCCCATGTTGCAAAACAAACATTGCAAAATTGAAGGACTTTAACTTTACGGCAAATTATTTCTCACCCATCATATTCTTCTGAAGCGCCTTCGGATTATCACCTTTTTCGCAATCCCCAAAACTCATATGCCTCAACAAAGAGGCAGAAACATGAATACAGTCGATGGAATGAAAAGCGAGGTGTTGGATTTCTTTGATTCAAGACCAAAGAATTTTTTCAGAAAATGTATGCAAAATTTGGTTTCAAGATGGCAAACTGTTATAGAAGAAGATGGTAAATACATTTATATTGAACATATTTCATTGATTTTATCCAACCCCTTATATCCTGCAATTAAATACCGACATTACTTATGGGATTAGTATAGTGAGGTGGCTGTATCTTATTGCCTAACTATTAAATTGGAGGAATATTGTGCAGTGGGACAAGCTAACCACTTATTTAGTAAATTTAGTAGTTCGTAGTATTGACCTTTCTTCCTTAATTATTTTCCCCTAACTTCTTGCCAATAGATCTAATTTAACAAAGAAACGCTCCTAATTTATATTATTTCGTTTGTTATTATTATTTGGATGTTTCAGAGATAGTCTCCTAATAATAAAGAAAACACAAAGGCGTCTAATAATAAAGAAAACACAACAAATTAAGAGAGTTTATTTGTTAAATTAGATCTACAGGCAAGGTTTGAGGAGACAATATTAAGTAAATTATTACTTGGATTATAACAACTGGTAACACAGGCGGATCTACGGGGGGGGACTTTCGGGCTGAAGCCCCCTCCCCCCTCCGCCAAAATGGTAAAATATAACTGTTTCACAGAAAAAAATATTAAAAACTATTTCTTAAAGTATTCTTGTTCGTGTAATTACATTTAATAGGACTTCAAGAACCACTTAAACACCATTTCATATATGTAGTTAATTTCTTCTATTTTTTTTTCTAATTAATTATTGTTATATGTATATGAAAAAAAATCTTTCGGGCTGAAGCACCAACCCCCAAAATCCGCCAGTGACTGGTAAAGTAAAAAAATTGATAATATTATACTCAATATACGAATAAACACGTTTGGCTGGATGCTGCTTATGAGCAAAATACATTAAGGAGAAAGCTATCGAATGAGGGAGTTCAAACCGGGTTATAATAGTAATACATTAATTTAAAAATAAAATAAATGTTTTGAAAAAAAAAATGTTTCTATTGCAGATAGATTAGATGCCAATCGGTGTTACGTCAATGAATAGCTAGATAAAATCAGTAATGGAAGATAATTAAGATACTGTGCTACATCTTAATGGACGACCACGTGAACACCAACACAGCGCCCACGCTTCTAATTGGCCATGGCATTGGAAAAATGAATTTTGTTATAAAATAATGATCATTTCATGTTATACAATAACATTTCTAGATAAACCGGGCAGAAATAACATTGCGATTCTGATGAATTAAAAATATTTTGATAGTACATAATAAACATTAGATGGTAACAATCTAAAGCGATTCACTTGATTTTACCATGACACATAAACTGTATTACATTATTTAAAATGAATGTTTGATTATTTCAATCGGGTAAACCAGAAATAATACCAGCGGACAATATTTAACAGTAGACGGTGGCTCATGAGTTTTGAATTTTTTTTTTCAAAGACCTTGAATTTATTTGTTATTTTTCAGGAGATATTACAAACAAGATTGGTATTTATTATCGATTCAAAATTCATAAATGACGTATCTATTTACATTTTACTTGCTAAGTATAATTTTATTAACATATCTTCATGTGAAGCTTTCCATCACGAGAAAACTATGCAAAATAAGCATGTTTTTAGGAAATAACATACGTTTAAAACATTGCCAACCATTAGTATAAATGTTCCTAATATAACGAAGGCTAATACAAGAAATATATCGTAGATTTACTGAAAAAAATAAAATAAAATAAACAGGATATTAGACAATTAAATCATTAAGTAATTTGATGGATTCTCTCTCTATCCAATCTATTTCTCTAACTATGAAATCCAAACTATTGACATATAGTAGAACTTATGTTATAAAGATGCACTTAATGAGTTTTGACAACGTAAATATAATAGAAATTAATAAATATGTACAAATTCAGTTTTGGAGAGAAAATTTTCTTTAAAAGTCATACATATGCCACTGTTATATCATAGTTCTCATTTAATTATATTTTCTATGTTCGAACACAGTAGTAAATTTCAATAAAAAATTAATAAATAAAATAAAAATGTTTAGTACACCTCAAAGATGTAACTAGTGATAATTTTACAATATACCGACAATAAAATAATAATAATTATGGCTGTACTTTATATAACTGTATATTTTGGTAGATTAAAATGCTGACAATTATTTGAATATTCTAAATCGTAATTATAATTCTTAACGTTTGAAACTTCACCTAAGCATTATACTGTGTCTATGTAAAATGAAAATTATTTTCATACAACAGTAGATAGTTTCAAACAGTGTGATCACAAGTATGTGTACATAACCATAAACACAATTACCTCAAGACAGTGAAGGAATTTTTTTTAATTCTTTCTATTTCTACCGCAGGTATCCTTTTTTCGTGATTAGTTTCTTTTGAAATGTTAAAATACTAAAATTCAACCTGCCGCTGTCAATCGGTTTTCAGAAATTTGTCGTTTATGTTTGTTACTATTTAATTCTATTTCAGAAGGAGGGGGAGAGTTGTCTCATCTTGCACTTTCCTGGCTAAATCTATGTACATACAATATACTTTAAGAATTTACTAAATAGAAACATAAAAAATTTATTATCTAACTGCAAATAAAATAAAAATGTAAGTTAAACCAAAATATAATAATATCTATGTATTGTGTGGTTTCATAAGTTTCATAAGAAGATAGCAAAGCCATAATAACAAACATAGAAATAATAAACTAAACATAATAAATCTAACGATTGTTAAAAGACAATTTTAATAAAACTAAAATTACAAAAGCCTCTTAAGAGAGATGGTATATTGCATTTGAAAAATATTAATTAAAGGATAAGACTTGTATGAATGAATTAATGAAATAAACCTATCGATCTCAATCAGAATAGGGGGGGTTCGGATTGCATAAGTCGTGCTAAAACTGGAAAAAACGATTTGATGGTATAATTTTTAAAAAATTGATATTTACTTGTGTATATGATAAATTATAATAATATTTAACAATGATATTTTATAGCATTCACATAAAATTAGTTTAAGAAATTAAAAAAAAAAAAAATCATACGCCTGTGATTTCCAAATTTGACCCGATTTTATTCAAAACGAATAAATAATAAAAGAAGTTAAATAATTCACATTAAAATTGACATTAAACATCTAGTTATGTAATCAAAAGATGGGAGCGAGAAATTAGAGATTGATTAGTGAGAGGTTACGTTGCTGTTAACCAGGCTGTGTTTATTTAAATGTTCAAAATGACAGATGGATCTGTGGATGATGAAGACTATTTGGAAGATGCACTCAACGAATTCCTTAATTACCCTAGAGAAGTACAGGAAGCTATAGAACAGGTGGTACCCAGCAATGACCCCTTAGATCAACCAGATTTTAATCCAGTAGATTATATTAATTCACTTTTTCCAACAGAACAGTCCCTTTCCAATTTAGATGATGTTGTCAATAAAATGGAAAACCAGATCAGAATGATTGATGAAGATATACGTTCTGTTGTAAGAGGACAAACTAATGTCGGACAAGATGGAAGAGCTGCCTTAAAGGAGGCTCAAATGGTTATTAGACATCTGTTTACTCAAATAACAGAAATTAAGTGTAAAGCAGAACAGTCAGAAGAAACAGTCCGGGAGATTACAAGAGACATAAAACAACTGGACTGTGCCAAAAGGAATCTAACAGCAGCAATCACGACTCTCAATCATCTACATATGCTAGTTGGTGGAGTTGAAACTTTGAAGACTTTGACAGCAAAAAGACAGTATGGAGAGATTGTAATGCCGCTTCAAGCAATAGTTGAAGTCATGAAGCACTTTGAAAATTATACAGATATACCTCAAATAAAGCAGCTGGCAGATCAAGTAAAAGAAATTCAAGCTTCCTTAGCAAGTCAGATAACATCTGATTTTCATGATGCATTCACTGGACCAAATAGTAAAACATTTGTTCCTAACAGACAATTAGCAGAAGCTTGCTTAGTGATTTCTATCCTTGATCCAAAGGTAAAAAAAGAGTTATTAAAATGGTTTGTTAGTATACAACTGAGTGAATATGGTATTTTGTTTCGTGAAAGTGAAGATAATTCATGGCTGGATAAACTAGATAAGCGTTATGCATGGTTTAAAAAACATTTATTACAGTGCGAAGATAAATTTGGTGCCATGTTTCCACCCAACTGGAATGTATCAGAGAGAATAACTGTAGAGTTTTGCAATATAACTAAATCAGAGCTAGCCAAAATAATGAGTAAACGCAAAAATGAAATTGATGTTAAGCTTTTACTTTTTGCAATCCAGAAAACTACTGCTTTTGAAAGCTTATTATCTAAAAGGTTTTCAGGAGTGACATTTAATGAGGAATCTGCTCATGCCAGCATTCAACAGACTAATATGAAGACTATTAGTGAGCAGTTTGAAATGGACAGTTCAAACTATACTAACGATGACAGTGAAAAGAAGTCAGGTGGAAAACCAACCATATCTTCACCATTTAATGGTATCATTAGCGAATGTTTTCAGCCTTATTTATATATTTACATAGACAGTTTGGATAGAAATCTCAATGAATTAATGGAAAGGTTTATTATTGAAGGGAAAGCTGATCTAAATAAGGGGCTAGGTGTTCCAGGGACCTCAGTAGGAGTGTTACCATCATGTGCTGATTTGTTTATTTTTTATAAGAAATGTTTAGTACAGTGCACTCAACTAAGCAATGGAAATCCAATGTTAGCATTAGCTACTACATTTCAGAAATATCTCCGTGAATATGCTTTTAAAGTTCTACAAAATAATTTACCTAAATTGGGCAGTGCCACTACTTCGCTAACTACAAGTGTAACAAATATTACAAGGGATTTAAGAGATCTTTCAACGGCTGCAGGATTGATTCAAAACTTTCTGAAAGAAGGGGACAGCACTCGTTTCAACAAACAAGAACAAGCAAGGATTTGTTGTATATTGACCACTGCTGAATATTGTTTAGACACAACACAGCAGTTAGAAAAAACTTTAAAGGAAAAAATTGACCCTTCTCTTTCAGAAAACATAAAGCTTTCACAGGAACAGGATATATTTCATTCTGTTATTTCAAACTGTATACATTTATTGGTTCAGGATTTGGAAATGGCCTGTGAACCTGCTCTTACGGCCATGACTAAAACACAGTGGCAAAGCGTGGAAACAGTTGGTGACCAAAGTCCTTATGTATGTGCTATAACTGGACACTTGAAAACTACAGTACCTGTAATTAGGGATAATTTAACATCCTCAAGGAAATATTTTACCCAATTTTGCATCAAATTTGCAAATTCCTTCATACCCAAATTTATTCAAAGTATATACAAATGTAAACCATTAAGTACTGCTGGTGCGGAGCAGTTATTACTAGATACACACATGTTAAAAACTGTTTTACTTGGGCTTCCTTTAATCGGTTCTCAGATAACTAGAGATGCTCCTCCTAGCTTCACGAAAGTAGTTATAAAAGGTATGACCCGTGCTGAAATGATATTGAAGGTCGTTATGAATCATACTGAACCTGATACTGCCTTTATCGATCAATTTCTAAAACTTCTACCTGAATCAGACATTCAAGAATTTCAAAAAGTTTTGGATATGAAAGGATTGAAGACAGCTGATAAAAGCCATCTGGTTAATATGTTTAGACAACGACAACCAGCCTCTGCCAATGTCCAGCCTGTTCTCGTCAGCCCTAAACATGATACTAGTAACATGAAAAAACTGAACACATTAATCAAAAAAAACTTTTAATGCGCTACCCGATTTACTGTACATACTAGGATATTTTAATTTAAAAGTTATTCTGATATTACAATATTTATCGTATGTGAAATTAATACCAACTTGAATAGATAAATAATTTGAAACCATGTAAAGAAAACAAATAAAATTAAGGATGGTCTTAATTTTACAGGAACAAAAAAAAATTAATGTATTTAATTAAAGATAAATCAATTGACTAATTATTGTTAATAAATCTTAGTGAAATAAAGTTGTAAATTATGATTATGGAAGATGTTGCAGTAATAGTTATAATTTGGTAAAATAAATCATTTAGAAAAATTGTTATTTTAAAAGGATTAATTGAAGTTGATAAACTGTGATTTGTATGAGTAGGTAAATATTTATTTTTGTTAAATTTATTATTAAATGGGCAATATTACATGATGTATTTAATTTTCGTCTCATTAATATGAGCATCACTTCTATTCAGTATTCTAAGAATATTTAAATTATATATATATATTAAATTAACTATAAGTCCATACTCATTTTTAAAGTAATTATTTATTTATTGTTTTCATATAATATTTTGTTGAAAAGTGAGTAGAACAGATAAACAAAAACATTCCTGGCTAAATATATTTATTCGTATAATTTGTTTTTTTCTTTTCGTATCCCATTATTAATTACCTTTTTAATCAACAAGTATTGTTAAAGCATGTTTACATTTGGTGTTACAAAAACAAAATTATTTTACCAGCTATTAATAATGGAATTCTTAAAATTAAACAAGAAATGCCTTAAGGACTCAGATAATATTAGTAGAATTATACAATAGAGAACTATTGTTTACTTAAGAAATGAAAGTAATCTATTGTTGGAAGTACAAGATGTGATTAATCTTTAAGAGAGTTCCTCAAATATTGATAAGGACATGGATATCTTTCAGGATTTTTGACATCCTTTGTGTCAATGGCCTTGAAAGCAAGTTTCTAATTATAGACCCAGTAACCTTTTGTGCTAATCAATTAACTCTTATTCCAAATAATCGATAGCCAATAACGATATTAAAGGAATAGCAAATGTAATTTGAAACATTTGGGAGAGATTAGAGAATTCAATCAAATTGGAAATAATTTACCTTATAAGGATTCGGAGTGTAATCACAAGGCGGCATTTCTGGAGCTTCGATTTCTGTTTGCACCATTGTCCTGCGAAAAATCTTCAGCGGACTTCCTGTTGAATCAGAATTAAATAATAATAAATTATCGATTATAAATAATGTAAATTAATGATCTATAGTAAAAATATGGTTTAATTTAATTTTTTATTTAAATCGTGGTTGGCAATTTAAAATTATAGATTTTTAAAGGAATATAAATACGTATTTATAAAACAAACGCGTGGAATATTATTAAATGCCTTCACATGATACAAGGATGCAATGTTTTATTTAGTAGTATGTAATATATATTATATTTTTTTTAAAGACGAACTATTAGGTTCTCGGTTAATATTTTTAAATGAATCGTTTAATTTTAGGATAATGAAATAGCTCCTACCTGTCAAATGAGCTTTCCTGAGCATTGTTACACAGCTAAAGCACCGCTTATATGTTGAATGAAGAGACAAAATGGTTTCAAACGACTACCACTACGATAAAAATGAGATTATAGCCCCGCTCAATTGACGCACCAAGACCAACAGTGCGGAGGGCTCTTGCCCGAATGCAATAAGAGCTCTGCAAGAAATTCATATAATGAAGAGCTTCCCGCTGGCGGGTCCTTGACTGGATCGAATCTGATTGGCCGGCTCTCAGCTGAGCTAGCCTCTCCTCCATATCATGGCTGAGGAAGATGGGGCTAACGGTAGGGATTTGAATTATTTCAGTAATAAAACAAAAGGGAAGGGTTCCGAGTCGAATGACAGTGGTGAGGAAAACGAAGAAGCCGCTATCGCCTTGGACATCGGTCTCGGCAACAATAATCAACCCAAAAGTAGGAATCTACCAGTGGAAGGGGCATACAATGCAGGTTATCAATTATATGTTTATAATACATTTCTTAGTCGGTAACAATAAAATGCTTATTTTTTCAATTATTGTACCACTAATTCTTCTTCTCTAAGTTGTATATTTTCCACGGTTATCCGAACTTTTATGGCAAAGGCTCAGAAAGTATTGACACCTCACAAATATCTGATAATAACAGTTTAGCTATTAATGGACTTGAATAAAAAAGCTCATTTATTGGAAGATCTTGAGAAATAGTAGTCACTACTGTCTTATTGAAAACATACGTAATATCTCCAAACATATACCTATCTTTTGCACCAACACATTTTAATTAATACTCTTAGGGAAAATTAAAAACAATTAGGGGAAAGAATTCACATACGTGTACCATATATATGTCAAATAAGTTAATGGATTTACCTACGACAGGTTAGATTATTTTTTAACTGAATTTCTTCACTGATTGTTTGTTTATATTAAGAACTCTTATTTTTTAAATTATCCACTTGTTTAATTGTCCAAACTTTGTATTTTATATCTACCTACTTACCCGTTAAAACTTGTCACTTGGTATTGCATATTCATAAAATATAGTGTATTTATTACATTTATATTACACATGATATGATAATTAAATAATCTTATTGGATCATATTCAGTGAATGTTTGAGTGTATTATACGTTGCTTTAAGTATTTGTGTTAATAAATTTAAATTATGAAGAAACGTGATTGACATTTTTGTTTTCAACTTAACCAAACAACACCAGATATACAAATTAAGAGGTATATTATAAATATGAGATGATATATAAGTTTTAATATCTTAACCTAAATGTTGACTTTCTTTATAATTCTGATTTTAAAGATTTGTTATATACTTCCAAGTAATTTTTTATTATTTATAAGCGACCTGATAAGGACAAAAGACCTCTTATAATTTTTATAAATTCATTGCTAGCTGATGTCTACTTCTTCAGATTCTGTTGTTATTTTTTGGTCATGAATTAGATATTGAAGGAGTTATTATAACAAAACAATGTTAGTTTAGTGATCATCCCTTTGAAATTTCATTAGAAAAAGTAAAAGGTTGGAAATGGAAATTCAAGAAAAATAGGTCAGTCTCTATTGTTATAATGTTGGGGTAAGCAAAAAGTATCAATAGAGCCACTTGCTGGACTCGTCTTGCCACATTAACCACTACCAGTACAGTATCTTATTGGTTTAGAGCTATTTGAATTAAATGTGAGACTAACATAGAAATCAGAAAGAATAAGTTATGTAAGTAGAATTTATTCTATCAAAGTGCTACTAATGTTTGTTTTGATCAAATAAAAATTGCTGAATCATCTATATTGTTGATAGTTCGTGTTTATTGTCCTTCAACTGTGTATTGACAAAATAACTTACAAGTTTTTATTTGTATCTATTTACTTAGATTTTTATTTTACGTCTTTTTTAAGAAGTGTCAAAGTGAGCAAATAATATTAATATGAAAAATGAATCAAAAAATTTAACTTCAAAAATATATTAGTTTTTGTAAAAATATAGCCTTTTTCATGTATAATTGTTCATATTTCCATTATTTTTATGTATACCATTTTATTTGTTCATATTCCCTGATATAATTTTACTATTCATTCTTTCTTTTTTCTATTATTCTTATTTTCTGTTTGTTATGGCTTAATGAAGCTTTTATTACATATTTGTGAATTTTTATCATATTTATCAATGCAAATTACTCATTAAGTGCACATTTTTTTATTTTTCAGAAGGAAAATTCATCTAAGTACTTTTTGATTTTATTTTCTAAAATATCACTTAATGACTTTTTGCAATGGACCAGTGATATTGCCTCACTTTCCTCACCCAAAATCATCTCCTTAATCTTGCAAATTATTATCTGTATCATTATGTAATTATTAACCAATTATTATTATTTTTTTTTTTTATAGCCTGTAGTGGCAGTGATACGATCAGGAGGGAGGAAAACCCATTTTCGTTAAAACACTTTTTGAGCCGTGAGTCACATGGTGGTGCTCGGCCTAAAGTTTACCCCACTCCTACACCTCCGCCTTCTCCCTCTCCGAGGTTGATGTCAGGGTCAGAAGTGACTTCTGGTCTTCCTGATTTCGTACAAGACCATCTGGTCATCGAGCAATGCTATCTGGGTCAGGGACTGGCTCAGCAGCATTTGTCTGTCGACTTGGATAGCATTTCTCAATTCGCTGGGTAAGCCAAACTTATTTGTCTTTTAAGTTTCTAAAAAAAAAAAAAAGGAATTAAATAAAAATGTTATAACATGGAATCCAAAATGTTTAGGAAGTCGAGCTACAACTGGTTTGGCCCCCATCCAGACTAACTTATTTTAAGTTTTTTGTTAAATATGAAACATTTTTTTATTATTATTTATAAAATGCAGTCTCAATCTTATATATGTTCTTAATCACTTGAATTCTATTGATGCTCAAATTTATATAATTTTTTAACGTGCAAGTCCTGAATTATACGTTTTGAACTTATAGAAAGTTATAACTAATATTTATAGGTGAAAGTAAGAGTGAAAATTCTTGTGATTTTAATATTGATGAGTCTTTATCTTATTATATTATTTAATAATGAATTATAATTAAGATTAAAAATTATTTGGTACTTGTGACTTGGTTGGTTGCCATGAAACCTTCCTTCTTAGCTCATGTGACCTCTTGTTATCTTTCTATTACTTGTGCATTATTGAATTGTTTTCAATTTTTTTTTCAATTTTATTATTTCTTGTTTAAAATGGATATGATAACACTTTTAGAATTACTGTATTCGGAAAAAGAAGCTGTTAAATACTTTCAGAAATTCAGGATAATTCTAAAGTTGAAATTCTGTGAAGGTGATAAAATGAGGAAAATAAAATCTAGAAAAGCAACAACTCTATTAGAATGTATTAAAAATAATATAGAAGTAAGAACCACTATATATTCTAATTGCTGGAAAGGATACAACACCTAACAATTAAATGAAGCAAACTACAACCATTTCTAGGTAAATCGCCGATATAACTTTGTCAATCCTTCGAGTGTGGTCCATACTCAACACATAAAACGATTATGAGGCTCAGCTAATTGGAGAAATGGTGAGGCAGCATGTGGATTCATATTTATGTGAATTTTATGTTATTATTACATTTCTTTTTGTCTATTTCAATTTCCATAAATATCAATACGAAGATGAGAAGTATTATCACTATCAAAATTATCAGTTTTAGGTTATAAACATTGATAGATAGCAGTCTGTCTGTGGCAACCGGCTAAATCACAGGTACCAATTACTCATTGGATTTTATGTAGGAAAGGGTCTTATCATTGAGGATTAAGTGTTGCTCAGTATATTTGACCCTTTTAGTGGAAAAAGGATTAAGTTTTGGTTTGCTGCTTTAATGAAACAGTATGGCTGAATCTCTTTATAACAATCTACCATGAGATATAATATTAATATGTTGGTTTATTCGTATTTTTCATCAATGCCAATTCTAGTGATATGAATATTCATTTAAGATATTACACACTTGAGTTGCAGGATTCCTTAAATTTTGATAACTATTTTAAAATTATGTTTTCTAGAAATAAAAGAATACTAAATCGTAATAAATTAATTTTTGTCTTTATTTATCACTTGTATGTTATGTCTAATTAATTCTTAATTTTCTTTATAATGCATAATTCATATAAATTATAAATGTTTTTATTTTTCAGATTTCCTGGTCACAACTACAGTCCTGGACAGGATCTTCCATTCGATTTGACATCTCGCCCTGATTTAGGGCAACAACCTGAAGTCGGAACGTCTAAAAGTCTTCCTGATTTTCTTTCTGATGGACCTATTAGAAATGAAAGAGGGCAGCCTTCTCCTCCTCCATCTATAAGCCCCGAAGGTCGTATCAGTCTGGTATGTGAAATTTATTAAATATATACAGAATAAATTTGATAAAAATAATTATCTGTAATGAAGCCTCATTGGTTTTCATTACACATATACTCTCTGATACAGTTAATGTGTAAGTAACTTTATTATTTACTAATTTTCCATTAGTCAAAGTGATCATCCATCATAATAATGATTGATCACTTCTCTTGTTCTCTATCTCAAGCCTAAATTCTTTCTTACAATATTCAAATGTTCAACATTTTCTTAACTTTGCTCGAATCAATAAAGAATATCCATTGCTCCTTTTTTGATTTGATCACCTAGGAACTAGTTTCTTTGACAGCAACAGTAACTGAAAACGTCACAAGTAGCAATTTAATTTTTTTGTGTTCCATTTTAAATAGTAAAAAAAAAATTAAATGACCCAAAATCTGAAATAGACAATCATTGCATTGAGGAAGGTTTGTATTACGTGTACTATACGTTTAGTTACCGTTTCTTCGTATGACAGTAGAATTAAACTTTATTCATTTTCGATTTATATGCTCATATCTTCTAGTTCATAAACATATAATTACTTATGTATATAAAAATGAATGTTCAATGAGAGTTCTTATATAATTAACTATTATTTTTTAACCTTACATATAAGCAGTGTGTGTGGTAGACTAGAGTTATAGCTCTGTTTTCTTATCTAAAACTTTCTTATTTTTGGAATTGTAGTTTGATTAGATATGTATTATTTTGCTTATGTGTTTTCAGCTACAAATTGAAAATGAAAGGCTGAAGAGAGCATTGGATGTTTTAAGAAGACAACTGAGTGATCAAATAGTGAGGTAAATATCTTTAAAAAAAAATTTTTTTATGAATCAAATTGATATTGCTTATTTTTTTTTTAAATGTGAGGTCTAAATTTAAATGTTGCTGAATGATTAAATGTATTGTATTCTCAAACAGTGGCCTCAGGTAATAATGGAATCTCCTGTTTAGCTGAGGACGGTAGAATTACACAGCAAATCATAACAGTTTTAATCGTCAAAAAATATAAAGCAAAGTATTTGTTTAGATGTTACCGAATGAATATTTACTTTGCAGTGTTGAGGATGTTTAGTACAAGCTTACAATATTGCCAAATTTATCCATCTGAGAAATGATTGCAATCAAATGATATCTTGCTTATAATAAGAAAATACCTATCTATTCTTAAGGTTGGTAAATGAAAGTTGTGTGATGTGCTCACCGCACCATGTTTTTAATTGAAGTTTTTTGTAACTCCAGATTTCTTAGAGATTATGACATAGTTTGATAAAATCTACATGAAATTTTCTTATGTGAAGAGTAATGTTTGTATTAAGATACCAAGTGACTTAGTTTTATAATACATATTTTTGAAAAATGACTCATTACTTGTCATTATTTTTAGATCTGAAACACTGGAAAACGAGTTAGGTTTATTGAAAGAAAGGGATCGGTCTGGTTTGGAAAGTTTAATCGAGCAATTAGAAGACAATTTGAGAAGAACTAGGGTTTGTATTTTTATTTTATATTATCACCTTCTGTTCTATTATTGTAATTTATGTTCTTTATTTATAATTAGATCATTCTAATTCACTCAGGTATTTATGTTGATTTGTTTTGTTTTACGTTTATGTAGGGCAGATGATAATTACATGCTTGACATTTTTATTAATTTAAGTATTATTTTTTAAAATATTAATAGCTACTTCTATAAAAAATAATACTTTAAAAAAAAAAATGAAAAGTCAGTAAATTCTCTACACTTGTTTTTCTTTTAACCTAAATTAAAATGTCCGAAATTCTTTTTAACTGCAAAAATTGATTTGATTATTCACAAGATATAACAGGAAAACCAAATGAAAAATATCAAAAAATTTTACACTTTCCTTTTAGCCTACCTCTAAACAAAAAGAAAATTGTACACACCTATGTAGTATTGATTTTAATTATGCAATTATAGCTATGCGATTACAATCATAAACACTATTGTGATTCACGTTGTTTGTTTTTATTTTATTTTAGTCATAATCATTTATTACAATTATTCCCACTTCTGCTCTGATTCCACATTAAAAGAGAATGGAAAAAAAAAATCGCAGTGTAATATTAAAGTTTCCTAATTGGTTAAGAGCATTAATTAAATCTAAAGGCAGATAACAAATTATTGTAATGTTTATACATCATTTTTGAAACTGTTTATATAACAGAATATTGTGATTTTAAAATGTTTTTTAGTGCTTGAGCTCAAAACATTTGTTTAACTAACATTTTTACAAAAAATAAATAGTTTTTAGTTGAAGATTTATTTATTGATTGCAAGTGTATTTTTCATTAGATATATGAGCCTTTAAGTTAACAGAATGACTAGCTCCAATTTCAACATTTTTGATTATTAATTTTAGTGATATTTCTAGTGCGAAATTTATACCTTTATTCACTATTCTATATTCCAATACTGCAATCATCTACTCTGGAATCAACTTACTCACTCTCTGTACAGATATTATAAATTTTCCAACTATAAATATCACTAAAATGACATTACTCAAAAATGTATATCCAAAATTGGATTTAAGTCATTCTGACAACTGAAAGGCTCATATATCTGTTAAAATCATTTTATAAAAACTTAAACTTACTTTAATTATAAAGGCAATGTATTTTTATGTCTTCCTCAGGCCATCTGTGAGTTAACAATTATGTGATAAAAAGATAAGTGGAGATCGGACCCTCTCTCATACTTTTGTATAGTAGTCTCAGGATTTTGACATGCTGATAAACCTCTATTTAAATTAAGATTTAAATTTGTTAATTAAGATTTTTTTTTTAAATAACAACTTATAAAAATCTAAATATTGCAAAAAATCACTAGTACAAAATTATACAAAGTTCTTAGTAACTTACACGCTTATGAAATGTTACTTAATAGCTTTGGTATAATGGTCTCAGGATATAGTGGTCTGACCCCAATACAAACAAGCTTATCAATCCAACAAACCTATTACAGTTTTTAGAGACTGCAGGAATAATGCTCTGATTAAGAGTGACATTAATAGAGGCGTACAACAGGCCTTCATGACTGCAGTGAACTTTGCCACATCCCAAAAAAAAAAATCAATAATAAAATATGTCAATGAGCGAGTTGTCAGTAATCTTTGCTTACCTTTCCAGAAAAGAGCTGATGATGCAGAAAACAGAGCTAGTAAATTAAAGGTAGAAAACAACGCCCTTAGGGTAAGTTGATATTTATGAATTTATTCTTGTATTTACTTATATTTTACCTTGACTAATCAATCATTTCTGAATTCCAGTGCGAACTTGAAACATTTAGAAGTGCGAGGGGCGGTCGAGGAGAAAGTGCTGCTTCTTCTTCTGCGCAACAGACTGATAATGAGCGGCTAGCAAGCCAGTTAAGGAATGCTGCTAATAACGCAGAACTTTCTTTAAGGTATAATTACATTTATAGATATTGCTTAGTATGAAGTTTGAAAATGAATTAATTAAAAAAAAATTCAGAGTGAATTGCCATTGGAGGACACATTTAAATAGGCATTAATAAAGTAGGCCGTTAAAAGTATTTATATTTCTGTTGGTATTTTTTACGTACTGTTATTTTCCAATTATTGTAATATATATAATTAGAACTCAAAATGAGAATGAGGTAACTCCAAAATAATAACGATAAGGGTACAATAATCTGTTTGCCCATTTATGCATGTATGTACCATTGGTTTTGTGATATTAATAATAAATAACTATTTTTTTTTTTTTTTTATGAGGCTAAAGGTTAGTACAAGTTTGTTATTCTCTTTACTATTCTAGAATCTATACATTCATGACTATTGCGCTCTTGGTAAACTGAGAGTTTATAGAAGTAATTCTGTTCTCTTCCTGCTTCCTGACTATTATTTAAATGCATCAAGTAAAAAAAAAATATATATATATATATATATATATGAGAAGGAATTAGTCGAGGGTGCGGTCAAAAAAAATAAAAAAATTAAAATATATAAATAATTTTAATTTTTGCCGACGTTTCGACCTACTTTGCAGGTCGTCTTCAGGGCGTTGGATGTGGCACTGCGGGAGGCGGTTGAAACACTGTTGAAGCACTGCCAGTGTTTCAACCGCCTCCCGCAGTGCCACATCCAACGCCCTGAAGACGACCTGCAAAGTAGGTCGAAACGTCGGCAAAAATTAAAATTATTTATATATTTTTATTTTTTTATTTTTTTTTACCGCACCCTCGACTAATTCCTTCTCATATCATATCAACGGTCAACCATCTCTACATCATTATATATATATATATATATATATATATATATATATACATAATATTATACAGAACGACTTCTAAAATTTTATCAGAATTTTAGTTACCTAACTACAAAAAAAGTTAGGTCCTTTCATTTCTCGAAACAAAAATAGTCAAAATGAAACTTCCCCTATTTCAGTGGCTACGTGGTTATAAATTAGAAAAATGAATTAAGGATTGTGCACTGTAAAACTTAATTCGTTGATCACAAATTCAAAACAGTTCATTGTAGAAGAAAATGCTGACCAATTATTAAAAAGTTTATGAACAGCCATAGCTACGACATTCTCAAAGAAATTTAAGTATGGCCAAATATAATGATCTCATAAACCTAAACCAATGGTCCATCTTGCAGTCCCAGATTGGATCAGATAGTGGTGTTCCTCACTCGGTATCTCCTTGTCTTACGTTTGACCCTACTGAGATAGCGCATCCCCATCATGTTCAAGACTCGCTAGAGTATTTGAGGATTGGAAGGAAGATTGTTACTTTCGTTGTTTTGGGAACCACTTTCCTTTCCAGACAACCTTTTCTAATGGCATTAATGCACCTTCCAGCTGCCTTAATCCTCTCTCTTATATCTCAGACCACCTAGCCATTCTCATTCAAGTGAGCTCCCAGGTATTTGAAGTCATTTACCAGTGCAATTCGTGCTCCATCAAGTGTTGCCAAGGACTACCAGGCCATCCTCATAGGCCAGCATAGTGAACCGAATAGGAAACAGTCTTCTGTGGGCAAAGTGAAAGGATCTCATTTTCTGTTGGGCTATTCTGAGTGCCCTTTCCAGTACCACAATAAAAAAGGAAGCTATTTCTAAAAGCGGACTCAGGGTCCAGCCTTGCCTGATTCCTCTAGTGGTTTAGAACTCTTTAGGTGCCATGTCACACATTTCTTATGTTTTTAAAAAGGGTTCTGATTACCTCCCTTAATCCCAAGTCCATCCCCTTCTCCCATGCGGTTTCCTCTATATCATGACCTATGATCCTGTCGAAGGCCTTAAATTGACAAAACAGGTAAGCACTTCCATTTCTTTCTTCAATGATCTCAGGATGAATTTAACATCTTGTTTGCTTCTGTTGGACCTGAATTGAATCCATACTGCTCCTCCGTTAACAAGGGCTCAGCAGTTCCTTTGAGTCTCTTTCCTAGAATCTTGGCATATATTTTTGATGGTATGCTCAGGAGAGAAATTCTTCTATAGTTCTGGCACTCCCTGTTGTCCCCCTTTTTGAAAGTTGGGATTATGATGGTGAATTCTCAATCTTTGAGAATTGTTTAATTCTTCCATACTAATTTATCAGATTTATTTCTTTGCCTTTGAAACCCATATTTTTCAGCATCTCAGGGAAAATTCTATCAATTCCTGCTGACTTGTCCGCTTTTAGTGTGGCCAGTGCCTTTGCAACTTCCTCTGTCTGGCTCTCCATTCAAGATGCTTCTTGAAGTATTCTACCCAGTGTTTTGTTACTTCTTTTTGGTTGGTGAGAATATTGCTGTTCTTGTCCTTGATGTGTTCAAATACAGGTTCTTTTTCTCTATTTCTGAGGATTTTATAGAAAAGTTTTTGGTTTTCTTGGAAGTTCTCTTTCATTTTCTTTCTATACTCCTTCCACGCCTTCCGCTTTGCCTGAATTACTGCTTCCAGGCAATCTTGTTCTGTAACATTCTCTTTCTACCATTCTGCTCTTTTTATCCTTTGTTCCACTCTAGACGTCCAACAAACTTTTTTGGTCGATTCCATGAGTATGGTTCATCCCCCTTCATGAAGTTTCTGTACATTCAGAGTCCCATTGATAATCCCCTCTGAGAGCAATTCTTCCACAGCTTTTCTTTATTCGACTGTAATATTGGGATCTTTTAGCTTGAAGTTATTGACGTTGTAGGCTGGTTTGGAATTATACATTTCATTTCAATAACTTAAGATTTAAAAATAAAAATGTATATTTTTAATTTGTTTGAATCTTTTTTATTATTTTTATAGGCACTTGTTGATCGGAGTTGATAATCTTAGAATATTGGCTGCAAGTATCGAAACGCAACCGCAGCAGCCTATAGGACTGAGAGTATCATCTAGTGAAGATAGCCAGGATGATGAGCCTGGTCCAGCTTTATAGGTAACCTTTTTATATTTTGTCAATTTTACAGGATTTTAAAGGTTAAGGATATGGTATGGTGGCCGAGCATATTTTGAGGTGCAACCTCCCTTCAAACCTGGTCTGTGGAATGGTTGTTTTTATTTTATCTCAGACCCAAGTAATAATATGTCAAATTTCTCATTTTTACAAAGTAGGTGTGTTACAGTTTAATTGTAAGTTGTTTTTTAAATGCAAATAAACAAATGTTTTTTATAACTAATTACAATGAATCAGTTTACTGCTGTGATTATAACAGTAGCTATCAACTTGTCTCTGCTCAATGCCTGAGATATGACACTTGTAATGGCTAACTTCAATGTTGTTAAACTTCATGTTGAGAACATGACTCCATTTTAGCGATATGATTCAGAAGTATAAAATTAATTAAAATAATAAAAAAATGATTAAGACATTTCTGGTTCACTTATATTTAAAACAAAGTCTTTCATTTTCGGGTCAAAGGGAAGAAGTGATAGATCAAACTAGTAAATTGGAATGATGTCAGATTGATAAATAAAAGTTTTACATTATTTTTTTTACAATATATTCATCAATAAACTTTACTTTGGTTTTTTTTTCTTAATATTATTTATTCTTGTCTCCAATGGTTATTAATCATTTTCAAGGAAAATATTATTATAATAGAAAATCATTCGGGCTTATCATTGCCTTCCTCTTTTTTGTTTTCGTTTACTTAAAACAAAATAAGTAAATGAAGCAAAAATGATCTAGACAAATTAGGCCAACTGATTATTAATTATAATAAGTTCTTGAAAATGGTCTAGTGGGCCAAAAAGTTGGAGATGAGATTAAAGAATGTTAAAAAAAAAGAATATTTAGTTAAATTAACAGGAATCAACTATAAATATAGTTACAAGAATCAAAATATAAATATATTTAGATTTTTAATAACACTTCAGAATTTGGTCCCAAAAGTTTCACAAAATGTGAGTACAGCTTCAATTTATTTTGTTAAATTTTTAAAATTTATTATCTTAGTTTCTTCTCACATATTTTCTTTATATATTTTTATATCTGATATTTTTTTCCCCCATAAAAATTATTATACCAAATCCAGTTTCAGTAGTTGAGGGAAAGAAAAATTGTCAACCATTTTCCGACTCATTTTATTCTTTAACATTCAAAATAATATCGAATGAAAATCATTAAAAAATAAGTTAGTTTCTTTTGAAAACAGGTAATAACAGCCCAAAAGATCAACAATAAAGAATGGTAAAAAAATAATATGAAGATCTTATTAATCCTTCATACAAAAATTTGCAATAAGTAGGTATAATTTTAAAAGTATTAAATTATTGCTGATTGTAAAAATTATTTTATATTAACTGTAATTTACTTATTTTATTTTTCAGTCTAAGATATTGAAGGTTACCATAAGTACGGAGGAACCTGAAGGCAGACTGATGTACAGAACGTGGGTGTTCAACGGAGGGAAGTGATTTTGACTAAAGCGAGTTCTCATTTAAGGTGCTGTCAAATGTATAAATTGTTTTACCTGGTAGAGAGTTTGCCTCTTACGTCTAGGATAACTCCTTTTAAACACCTCTATGTAATTTAGTTTGTAATTTATTTAAGATAATTTATTTCACTCGTGTAATAATATTTGTATATAGAATTTTGAAATAATAAACTGTGTTTCAAAGTATAATAGATAATTTATGTTTAAAAAAAAATCACTCTTCCCCTCCTCTACATCATCAAAACCCAATCATGAAAACGCATATAGAGAAGATTAAGAAGATTAGTTATTAAATGGTTAGTGGTTACAAAAGATCAGTATCATCAAGGAGCATTGCCATGGTACTTCTATCCATCAGACAAACACAATACTCTCTTGTTATTCTGGAGTTGATTTTTTTGCTCAAAGAAATTTTAAAAAAAATTTGCAACTAATTTAAAGACCATTATAATTAATATTAAATTGGATTTCTCTCTCAAATTTTATTATGAATAGCTATCACAAACCTCTATTTATAAAGATTTGAATTAAATAAAAAATAGTTTATTAATGTTGTTTGGAAAAAGAAAGTTATCATCCCAAAGGACTGGGAAGTCTCCATCATAATCCCAATTTTCAAAAAAGGAGATAAACATGAATGTCAGAACCATCGAGGCATATCCCTACTCAGCATCCCCTACAAAGTTTATTCCAAGGTGCTCGAAAAGCAGCTGAGGGGCCTCATAGAACAAAAGATAGGGGAAGAACAATATGGATTCCGGCCTAACAGGAGTACACAGGATCTAATATTCACGATGAGACAAATATCCGAGAAGATTGTGGAGAAGAGCAGAGAGGTCTTCGCTTGTTTTTTTAGACCTAAATAAAGCATTTGACAGGATGCAGAAAGCAGACTTATCAAGAGCATTGGAAGAATATGGCGTTTATGTAGGATTGAGAAAAGCCATCCTAAGTCTATATGAAATGCAGAAAAATGTCAGGATGTGCAACCATACATCAAAAGAATTCTCAACAGATCAAGGAATCAAACAGGGATGCAGCCTTAGCACCCTCTTGTTTATACTAGGGCTGGACTCTGCCCTAAAACAAGCAAATAAAAAAGGAGTCCATACCACCTCGGATATAGGAACCTACAACGCATCCAGTGTACAGTGCTTGCTTTTGCTGACGATATGGTGGTATTCGGAAATGACTGCCTTAATTTGCAGTTTAACCTCAAGATCTTTCAAGCTGAGTTGAGGAATATAAACATGGAAATTAACATCTCCAAAACAAAATTTATAAAGGGGAAAACAAGAAGAGATTGAATTAGGAATGTGACCATAAGAGCTAATCTGGAGCTGAGGCCTGCAGAGGAAATAATCCAAGAAAACCAACTTAAATGGGCTCAAAATAGAGTTGCCAGGGCTACCTATGAGGTCAAAGTGGAGGGAAGGCGGCCACAGGGGAGAAGGAATTAAAGAAGCCTTTGACAGGAGAGGAATGGACTGGAGTAGAAGACAGCTAGCCCGGCATAGAGATTCTTGGATCAAGCTCTATAAGAAACCTCACACTGCTCAGCGGTAACAAAGATGACTGGATTAAGTAAGTAAGTAAAATATTTTTATTGATTCATTAAGTACGCATGATAGGATTATGTATGAAATAACACAAGGGGCAAATGGCCTCCACAGCTATGCTGACACATAAGCACTCTTTTGTTGAAATTTCCTATGACCATTTTGCACAAATGTGGCTGAATTTCCTCCTTCAACGCATATGTGCTTGTGGGCTTGTAGCTCGAGACCATAGATGGGGAATATTTTTATCATTAGAGGGCGCAGTAAGGTTAGACAGTGCTAATGGAGGCTGCTATATTTCTTTATATTTTACCATTGCTATTTTTATTTACCAGGGTCAATCCATTTGAAATCAATATAAATTAATTTTGTGACTTGACATTTTTGATCTTTATAATTTTTTTACCACTTATTCCATATTTATTTGAGAATTATAAAAAATATTAAAGCTCACAGTTTTTTCTTGGAGGCCATTTTTAATTTCCTTTTTGACTGAAAACATGTTTTGGAAAAATGGCTGTAACTCTGGTTGTTTTGTAGATATCAAGCCAAAATAAAAACTAAAATAATTTAGAGTATTTTTTCTACATTTCTGTTGCTCAATACATAACCTAAAAAGAAGAAAGCGGTTTGAAAAAATCATGAAAAAGACTAAAAAAAAGGGACATTTAGGGCTGCTAAAGTGTATTAAGGAAAAGAGCCTCAACTTTAATTTTTTGTTGATATGTAGCCCTACCACTGTACTGTGCTTCTTACAGATTAAATTTCAATTTTGAAAACCTTGTACTTTTTTAAATACGAATTTTCAAAAGTCGTTTTCGCCGATTTTTGATGTTATATATCACAAAAGGGACTGAGTGAAAAATTATAAAATTGATACAGTTTATACCTCTTAATGATAGGAATGTGTGATACAAATTTGATCATTGGGATTTAACTGGTTCTATTAGTTATAGCACAACAAATATAGCTGCCTAGTGCGAGTCGGTTTCAGCTTATCCTATCTACTCTAACTACGGCATTTTTGCAGATATCAAAACAAAATAAAAGTAAAAATTATTATTGTTTTACTCTACATTTTTTGTCCTCACAATATATCTCATAAGTAGTGAGAAAAGTTGTTAAAAAAATTGACAACTGTAAAATTAAAATTAACATAAAACGAGAAATTTAGCACAGCAATACTATAATGATGATAATGAAAAGACTCAACTTTAACTTTGTTTTCGTATGTAGTGTATTCATTGTACTAAATCCTGATGAAATTTTAATCTTGAAAACATTGTCCTTTTTTAGTTATGAATTTTTAAAAACAGCCAGGTCATTTTCGGCAAAATTTGAATTTGGATATCATAGAAGGGACTGAGTGGAAAATTATGAAACTTGTACATTTTATAACACTTTATAATAAGAACATATGGACCAAATTTGATGATAGATTTAATCGGCTCCAGTTATATCTTATCAAATATGTCTGGGAATTTGCTTTTTTTAAACCATAAATCAGCATCTTACAATATGAAATCAAGACATTCCATTGAATTCTAGTTTATCATTACACAAATTCTATAGTGGGTACATAAGTTTTCGCTGGAGTGACAGCTACTATCACATTAACGGATATATGTAAGCACCTCAACATTAAACTGTCACCTTAACAACTGTATTTGTGATTGGGAGAAATACTGTTTTACAAATCGACTTGAGAGTTTTTGAAAATTCCTATTTTAGGTGATGTATTGATCAACAGAAATGTAGAAAAAATACTCTAAATTATTTCAGTTTTTTTTTTAGCTTGATATTTACAAAACAACCAGAGTTACAGGCATTTTTCCAAATTATGCTTTCAATCCAAAAGAAAATGAAACATGGCTGCTGAGAAAAAACTGTGATTTACATTTTGTTTTAATCCGGTTTTGAACTCTCAAAAAATATGGAATAACTGGTAAAAAATTTATAAAAATCGAAAATATCAAGCAACATGGTCTGGGTGATTTCAAATGGATTAACCTATCACTAAATACACGCCACCCACATAACTTAGTTTCAAAACTATCCTAACTTAAATAATTAAATATTAATCGATTCTAGCACTATATTTTGCATAAGAAAATTTGGAGAGTACATAAGGCCATAAAAAGAAATCCAATAGTGTTAAATCACACAATCTAGATGCTCAATTCATGTCACAGAAACAAAAGAGTACACATCCAAGAAATGCCTCATGGAGTAATTGAATTGTTTCAGGGGCTGTATGACATGTGGCACCATTTTCGATATTGACAGATTTAACTGCTTGTTTTTGGAAGACCAGTATGTTTAACATCACCAATTGATCCAGTTTACTTGATGTTTTTAATCATTCTCTTCACAGTTGACGTTAAATCAATGTTCCGACCATATTTTGTATACTTTTCAAAACTGTGGCCGCAAAGACTTTCCTTTTTTTTTTTAAATATTGTTCAACAATGAAAAAAACTTTATTCACTCATATAATGCTCCATTTTTACTAATTCTAAACTATCAGCTGTTAAATTAACAAAGAAAAAGAAAACAAAAGTAGAAAGAATTGTTTTATATTTAATTTAAATCTCGCGTTAATTTTGGAACATTAATTTACTTATATCTTTTTAAAATTATTATAGATAGTTATACCAATCTGAATTATGTAATACTACATTGTCATTATAAACTAGTTCACATTTCTCGAAAGAAAAAAAACTTTAAGATCAATGGAAACTGGTAAGATAGAAATAACATGAGGCAGGATTTTCAGATGAGTTGAATTTACTAAAGGGTTAACAAATATTGGATGGGATAAATAAACAGAATAACATCATCAATTTTTTATTAATAATAATAATAATTTGTTTAAAAACTGTAACAGTACCAATAATGACATATACAGAGGTGTTCCTCAATTACGAACAGGTAATGAGCGAGATATCAACGTCTCTCACATACATACTATTTACATTCAGAGCAACTAAACTAAACAAGGAAACGAACTTATACAACCAATCCCTAGAAGAAATAGGGGTGTATAAAAATATTTTATAAAAAATGAATAAACATCTTCAGATTAGTTTGTTTAAGTTTTTCATTATCTTTATAATTTACAATTCTTTTGAGTTTATACACAGTATGTACTTAAAATATATATATATATTATGTATATATCAAGGTAATGAAAAAAAAAATTGTCAAAACTGTACATCATCTATATAAATTAAAATAAGTGCAGTTATTTTCTCCTATCAAATTAGGAGTTTTTTTTTTAATTAAAAAAGGGAACTGCCTAAAAGTCTTACAACGGGAATTGCTATTTACAATGACCACCTTAAAGAAGGCACATCTATTGGAATGAAAATGTCGGCTGAGTCTTAGCCAGTTCCCTCACTACACGATCGCTATTGTACTCTGCCTTTGATCAAAAAGGCATTGTACACATCAGTCGTCCTTTTAGACAGGAAATCAAAAGAAACAAAACATATATAATAGCAACAATAATAAACAATAAGTCAGGCATAAATAATAATTAAAAAAAGAGGGAAAATGCAAATGATCTCTTTAAACAATATTTACACTAAACAGAGTAAGACGTAACTACTGAGGACTGAGTTTATCTTCCTCGTTCTCTCAGTGGGAAACTAACATCCAACTTAATGGGTGGTATCGACTCGTGGAGGTAGATTAAACCAAACACCATTCCTTGAACCTGGTGAAAAGATATATTTATTAATAGTAAACTCATAGTAAAAATCCATACATTAAAGTTTAAAACATTTACTTGACGTGATAAATATTCAGGAGGCAGTCTTTTTAAATTTTTTATTTATGCCAACGTTACAACCCAAACATGTGGGTCATCTTCAGGGTGTGGTTTGAGCACTGAGGGTGTTCAAACCACGCCTTGATGTTTGGGTTGAAACGCTGGCATAAATAAAAAAATTTAAAAAGACTGCGTCCTGAATATTTATCACCCATGTTATGTAGAACAGTCGACTGACTAACCTCCTTCAATAATTACATGACATGATATTAACATCAAAGTAAGAATTCCATTAATTGTCCTAAGGACGTTTAAGTAATAAACAACAAAAATTAGATGATATATATCATAAATAATACATAACAACAAGCAGATGAGTCCTTAAGTATAAACTAAAATAGACCATTTAAAATCTGTTAGGGTTATTAAAAATTAGGTTCAGGAATATAGTCAAAATATACAGGAAAAAACAATAATTTTTAACAACATTGCTAAGACATCTAATTTATTAACTAAAAAACACATAAAACATTTTAAAAAAAATTTGAGTAAGATGTCTACCAAATCTGGAAAAGTCGGGAAATTTTACAAACTAGAAGCATAAAAATTTGTTGATTTGATTTAGATTCACTGTTGGTCAACGAAATTTCAACCTTGGACTGGGCGAACTGGGTGCTTTCGTCAACCAGCCGAATGATTTCAGCTCCAATTTCCAGAAATTTTGACTCAGGGGCATCTAGCTGCTTATACCCTTGAATATAATATCTTTCTTTATAATTATTACTCTTCTATAAACAATTTTTGTACTAAAAAATATTATTATGCGTTATAATACCCCTAATATCTTTTTTCCTTTGGCTTTAAGATTTTAGACAAAATCTTATTTTAAATCCCTAATATCATTAAAAATAATAAATATTGATGTTAATCTACAATAGTTTAGATTAAGAGTGGATAGATACTCACAAGTTAAATAGAACTATAGTGAGTGGCAAAGTCAACTGTGCGCCTAGATAAGACTCAAATAAGCCTTGTATACATATGATAAATAATAATGTATACATATGATAAATAATAATTTTATTTTGTTTGTATAAATGATAATTTTCAAATAAATTAAATTTTAAGGTCTCCAGTATCATGAATTTATGATACTAAAATGCTAAACATTGCACCAATTATGTAGAGCTATTATTAATAAACATCAGTTTATAAAAAAATAAGTATTTCGATGACCTGGAATTTTTTTCAAACACGAACTAGAAAAAGGAACTGAAGTAAGGGAACTCCATGAAAAAATTATGGTAGAAAATTTAATATACAGACAAAGTGAGTACCTTATGTTTCAAATATAAATAATACCTAACCCTCACTAATATGAATCAAGTCATCTCCCTCACTCACTCATTTGTACAAATTCTAGCAGACTTACTTGAAATATTTGGTACTTTTACTAAAAAAAGTAGCATACAATTTATAAAGGATAAAAGGGAGATGAAAAACATATTTAATTCAATTTATATTAATGGGTGATAAATATTCAGGACGCAGTCTTTTTTTTTAATTTTTTATTTATGCCAACATTTCAACCTAAACATGTGGGTCATCTTCAGGACGTAGTTTGAGCACTGAAGATGACCCACATGTTTGGGTTGAAATGTTGGCATAAATAAAAAATTAAATTAATAAAAAAAAAAAAGACTGTGTCCTGAATATTTATCACCCATGATATATAGAACAGTCAACTTCTATAATTTATATAATGCACCTTCAATAATTTATATTAATATTAAAAAAAACAACCATGCACCTGTTTCCTCGCTAACGACACAGATTTAAGTTAAATCACATGAGCCATATAACCATGATTAATCAGTAAACATGCATTAATCATTAATGAAATTATGGTTAATGTTTGACGTTTTATGGAATTAATTCTTTCTGACTAACTTTTAACTAAATATTTCAAAGCCAAACTGGGACTCTATTTGGGAGTGATTAGGGGCATTTCTTTATTCTTCAGATAAAATAAATTTCAGAATAGAAACAATGAGTCCCTTAGCTTTAGCTTGAAATATTAGATTAAAGGTGTCAACTTACTTCAATTCCTAGATGTCAATGGTAGTCTAACCCATAGCTAACATTATAAGCCCGTAGAGGAGTCTAAATGCTGTCGGAAAACTGTAATGTCGCTGCTAGAAAAGGAAACACTTGCATTACTGCTGTATGCAAATACAAATGTAAAGTATTACCTTATTACTCCCAGACACGGGGAGAGTTCCTGTTGAAGTAATACCTTGGTTTAGACCTGTTTTCAAGGTAGTCGCGGTGATAAAATTTCTGCCTCTGACCTTGCCAGCCGTTGTTCTTCCAGTTTTGATATTCTTGAAACCTGTTACGATTCTTCCCACCATTATCTTTGTTGTGGTTATTAAATTTTTTTACCTTCTTAGCCTAGAAAAAAATATTTACCTGTTATTGTAATTAACTTTATATAAACAAACCTTTTTGGGCACAGTAAGTTAATACCATCACATTATAATTAATAAAGGAGGAAATTATTAAAAAATATAAGCTACCTT
Source organism: Nezara viridula (assembly GCA_928085145.1). Lineage (NCBI taxonomy): Eukaryota > Metazoa > Arthropoda > Insecta > Hemiptera > Pentatomidae > Nezara > Nezara viridula. The sequence continues at coordinate 59,019,891 of OV725080.1, read as the reverse complement.
TCCTTTGTCGAAATCATCATTATAGTGGTCACGTTTTCTTTTAAGGTAGTTTCTTTCTCCTTCAACCTGCATATCCAATTCACTTCTTCCACCGCTCCATGAATTGACTATGGTATAAAAATTTAGTTAGAGTAACCAATCAGAAAAAAAATTAAACAATTAATTACATGACAAATAAAAATAATGAATGTTGTTGCATTTCTCAATCAAGATTTTATGCTCCAGTTTTGATGAAATGTTATATCAGATAATATTGTTTGTTTCTTCTTAAAGAGCTTTTCTCACAATACTCTTAAGGTCTATTTCAATCCATATCATTGCTCTTTGTACTCTGTCCATCGGTAACATGAAAATTCAGCTGAATAATGAGCATTAGATTTAGATTTTATAAAAGCCCTGCTAAATGAGTAGCTATAAAATATGTAGCCTCTAGCATTAAATGACTAGAACCGCTGAAGGCAGGATTTTTGACAATTAGTTCCCCGTTGTTTTAAAAAAGTACCGATTTTCAGAAGAAATGCACGACAAGCTAGGGAAAAACAGGAAGAGAATATACGATTTTAGGTGGCCACGTAGCTATTAGGCCAGGATATGAGTTTTATATTATTTTTTGTTGATTTTATAATGTTAAACTTTAATAATCACAAATAATTGTTAAGAACCGATTATTGAGAACTTCTTAGCAAAGTTCGCATTGTTGATCAGTTGTTAGGATTCTACCATCATTGTTTGGACTTAATGATAATTAACAACATGAAAATGATCTTTTTAATGAGGTGTCATTATTTAAAAAATATATTGATAAGGAAAAGTTTAAGCCTTGGGTATCAGGGAAAATTAACTTCATTTACTACTTTGATTACCAAAATGTCACCCTCAATAAGTTTTTCACATTATTAAAAAGAGCTACTTGATTGTGTACAAACTGCTGGCACAAAACATTTAAGTTTTAAAACTGTGTTATTATTGAAGTCATAAATTATATGTCAAATACATCATCAAATTGTTCGCTCTCAAAAAGAGACCTTTAGAACTAAATTCTCAACCTTATTTCAGCTAAATATTATGTCATCTGATTAACATTTGCATCACATTATCATTATGTAAATCATTAATTATTGCAACAACAAATTTGAACTATTGTTTGGAATTAATGAACCAATTTTGATTCATAAACCTCTCTCCCCACCCTTTCCTGGTCAATGGTGTCCCACTTTACCAATGCTAAAATCTGGTCACCTTACTCTAGCAAGACGGAAAGCTGCTTCAAAAGACTTAATTAATAGTGTAGTTAATGACTTAGTTATTCTATTTGCTTCTTTAAAAAAGCAATGATACTAAAGAACGAGTACTAAAAATATAAGACCAAGCGTTACTTAACATAATAAAGTAATACATGATACAGATGTTAAGATGGAGGGAACTATTACTATACAATAGTAAAAATTTTAGTTAAAAAAAAAGAAAATAAAATAAAGCAAATACCTTGGGCACCATATCCCCTGTGGGAGCCCTTCATTAGGTGTTCCATCGTGGAGCTGCTGCCCCTGCTCCCATCCCACCTCTCCTTCCTTCCAGCGCTCCCGTTGCCATTTGTGTTAGCTTCAGCCTTCATTGGTGACTGCGACTTTTCTTGTCTGTCGGGCGTCTTTTCTTTTTCAGCACTAGAAAAATAAAACCGATATTGAGAAACAAAGAGCAAATATATAAATCTCACAGCATCTAGTAATATTAAAGTGATAATCATGAATATCATTTTTGTTTTAAGTTTATTTATTATTCATTTTACCTATTTTTACCATTATTGAATTTTTAATAAAGATTCAGACAGACAGAATTGTTCAACCCTTCTAAGATACCCGAGGCTATTTGAAAGCTACAAGAGAACATTGATTGCATCAACAAATTGGTAGAAATAAATTAAAAGAAGCTGAATGCAGAAAAAAAAACAGGATTATCCTCATTAGTTCTAAACACGTTTCTTATTCTCCTCTGCTTTACCTCAATAACCATTGTGTCCATTTTCTTCCTAAGTCATTTCTTTGATCAGAACCTCTCCTGGAATAATCATACTTTCCAGATTCCTCATAATCCATAACTGTCCATAAACAACTCCTATGGTTTTGTGATTCTATTCCTCAAAAGACCACACGCACAGCCCCTTGTATCCTCCATTCCATTGGTTTCTCCTCCTCCTTGGTATATCAGACTGTCTGCAATGCTGATGATGAGATAGAAGAGACTTATCAATTGTTTTGTAAGATTTATCTTTGTGATTCTCAGCCAGTTTCATGTTTCCTGCTGGTACAACACATTGTAGTAGTGTACCAGAAAAATCTTCTCAGAACCAAAAAACTTCCCCACATTCTAACACTCCTTTTACTCCACGTTCCTCTATTCACTATCTAAATACTAGATATCAACCTATTGATTTATATATAATAAAACTATTTCCTTCAGAAAATTCTTAGTCCTTCGTGCTAACCTCCTTTTGAAACTCCTTCCCTATCTCCATAACTTTCAACTCTTGTCCACAAATTCCTTCAAACAACCCCAATTCCACCACCTAATTTATATTCAAACTACTACAACAACATAAGAATTATTTGTTTCAGTAATTAAAATTGCTATTAACAATTAATTAACAAGTACTCATTTCCAGTTCTTCATGCCAGACTAATATGCATGATTTTAGTCATTATTTTGAGTGGACTTTAATATCCTAGCGATCTGAGATAGTGGAGAAGATAGTAGAGACACAAATATATCACCGTGGACAGTGATTAAATACCACTGAGACAAATAATGTTCTGTGTGCTTGAGACATAAAAATTTAATTTAAAACATTTAGAATAATTTTTTTTAATTTAAAAAATTTATTTTCGGATTAAACTACTCTTCTGATGAAGAATATAGTTATATAAAGACTTTCATAAGTTTTTAAAAAGGGAATTACCTAGTTACACTCCATTTGCCTGATGAGGTACTTCCAGCGGGAGAATGTAGTTCTGGTCGAGAACCTAAATGGGAACTGTTAGAGACAGAATCCCAGCCTTCTACTTCAATTCTAACTCCTTTCACTTTCTGCTGAACTGATATCGTCTTTTCGACATTCTTACCTAATTATAAGGAAACAAAAATTTAATTGCACAAAAATAAAATCAATATGGTAACTTTATTTTACACAAAATAAAAAGAAAAGAGCAACTTACATTTTGTTGGATCCTTTGATGGACTTGATTTGGGAGGTATGAACTCTATTTCACTATCACTTGATTCTGAAAGATATGGGACGAGGCTTAAGCTCGGGCTTGATTTACGTTCATCTTCCGAGCTGCTAAACATTTTCTCTTCTGCTTTCCGATCAGGTATGCTTGGAAGAGGAATGCTGTCAATACAGTTATCTTCTTTAGAAGGTGTTCTTAAACAAAAAAAAATCAGTAAGTTGAAGCTTTAACTTCAAGAGTTAAATTTTAGTTTTTATTTGATGAATTTCCCAAAAATTTGACAAACATAATTATGCTTTATTACTCAAAATATACTTTAAGATAACTACAAAATATCTTAGGACAATCATTTCTATTCTATAAAATTATTTCTTCTGTTTCATCAGCCGTGGGGTGACCCTGAGGTCAGGAGACCCTCCGGGACCATACCCAGGCTCTATAAAGTAGGTACCTTATTTAAACAATTAAATAAGAGGAAAACCTGGCGGTTGAGTGTGATCTCAGTCAAATCAATTCCTTGCACAACTGTTGACTTAGAAGCACTACTTTCCCTAAATAGTATTGACCCAATACCCTTCATGGGTTATAGCGGTACAGATCTTTTTTCCTAACACAACAGTATACTATACCTAGCAAGACAAGCTAATTTCTTAATCCCGACAAAAACAATGTAGTTTTTGGTATATTTGAGCGAGTTGACCCTCTGGTGACCTTTCTGCATTGACACCATACAAATTTGTACATAGAAATTTGAGTCAAACAGATGAATAAAAATTGTTTGTCTTAAATACAATATAAGTTTACACAAATTCTTGTAACAAGAACTAGATGATTTAGCCACTCTCCCAGTTTGTGTTGATCTTGTCTTAACGAGTCTACTCTTTGTGTCTGCTGGTTTGGTCAGATATTACAGGTCTGTCTACTGGCTGCTTCCAACCATTGAAACTTCCGGTGTGATAATTTTGAGTTGTGCTTTTTTCATAATTACACATAAATAAAAATACCTGACCTTATTCTTATAAATTGATTGCTTAATTCAAAATTGCTAAATGCATAGGTATTTGTCTGATGTACTGGCATCCATAAAAACCCGAATTTTAAAGTCGTCGAATATAGGTATATGAATTAATACTTTACTCATTAATCATTAATGGATTGTTAATACTCCTCCAAAATATAAATTTTATTCCATAAAAAATAGTTGAATATCAATTAAAAACATAAATCTGCTTAACAGACTTACTTTTCAGAGTTGGACGTATGACTTGATTGTTGTTTAGTTGGTGTGGGTGATCGGTCAACCTTTTTAGCTGGAGAGGATTTGTCCCTCCCAACTTGTTTATCTACCGTTGTGGTAACCAGTGTTTCCTTCCGCTGTGGAATAAATTTAGGGAAGTTGATCTGAAATACAAAAAGGAAAATGAAAGATCATTTCCTATTTGGTTTGATACACAAATTTATTAAAATATCAATTAGCAATATTCTAATCAATCATTAGTATGATGAAAGCATATTTTAGCTTTATATCAAAAAGCCAATAAGTATATTTTTGGTGAAGCTAAACTTTTAAATATATTTTTGTGAATTTCAACCTTTAATCAATGAATGTATTGTAAATACATAAAAATAATCCAAATCCTTTAACACATCAAAAAGTCAGACAAAGGGTACAGTTCTGATTTCACAAAGAGAATTATCATCAAAGTATTAAATGATTTTAATCTTATGAAATGTTACTTAATGACGTTTTGGAATAAATCCAGATATTATTTCCATATATATTGAGCCCTTTTTGGTAATCTATAATTTTTATCAGAAAGAATATTCTGAAGATCAAATAAAGTTATACATACAGAATAAAAAATCACATGATAAAATATATAAAATGTAATTATCATCAAAAAGAGTCCAATGAAGTTTTTGTATTAAATTCACTGAAATTTCATCTTTCTTGGGGTGAACATGACTCCTAAATAAGTTTCAATAAGTTCGATTAAGTGTCAAAGAAAATGTTGGCATAAAAATATGATTTTGATTTTACAAGAATTTACAGTATCAAATCATGAATCAATCATCTTATTAAAACATCAATGACTGTGGACATCATTAAAACACCAGTGGCTGACGGTACTTAGTTGAGGTCTCAATGTAGCTGACGGAACTTAGTGGAGGTCTCAATGTAGCTGACGGAACTTAGTTGAGGTCTCAATGTGGCCGACGGAACTTAGTGGAGGTCTCAATGTGGCCGACCGAACATAGTGGAGGTCTCAATGTGGCCCAAGGGACAAAAAGTTTGGAGACCCCAGTTCTATATGTAATTAAAGACTCTTAAAAGAAATAATGAGGAATAAATAAAAATAATAACATGCTATTTACAATTACTAACACTAAGTACCTATCTCTTGAGTTTCTGTATTTTATCCCAATTTACTTACTTGATATTTTCAGTACCATTAAAAAAATGGAACAGATCACAAACCTTGTTAGAAGATTGACCCTGCTGTTGCTGAAGGACCTGCGAACAACAGAGAGAGGAGTTGGCCTGTACATTTTCTCCCCTTGGCTTTCCAAAGAGAACCACCTTCCCGCTGGGCCTGAACGGCAGTTGGAGGCTGAGACCATTCTGCTGGACAGGCTTCACCTCAGCAGGTGAGGCAGTTGTAGGGCTAGTGGTGGTGGTAGCGCCAGCCGTCGCCGTACTGCTGTTCGGCTCGCTCATCTTAGCGTCTGTGCTGCTGCTACTATCAACCTTGTTGCTCAAGAAACCTATGGTCAAAACTTCAAATTAGCTGATTGATAATCTATGCATTTACTAAATTAAAGTCAAGATATTTAAATTTTGATTATTCATTCAAATAATAGGAAATTACAAAAACCCACTGAATCAAGACAACAACATTGTTTAAAAGACTATTTCATTGTACTTGTGTGAAAGAAGAAGTAAAATATAAAAATATTTCATGGATATGTTTATAACCTTACATAATTTCATAAACTACATACTGTAGTTTAAACTCTAGATATGATATTATATTTAAATAATTAGGTATCTATCAGCCATTTATTCCAAAAAATCATCAAGTAACCTTTTAGAAAATTAAATAAGTGAATAATTTGATGAATTTTCCCTTTGTGAAATCCCAACATTATCCACTTACAATTAGTGCGACAACTTTTGACCTATCCAAGGCAAGCAATGAAAATCTTGTAATTTCGTTTTAGTAAACTTTACAATAGAAAATAACAGTTTAATGACAAATATTTCTACAATCCATAATCATTTATAGGTTAAATATTCAGATGTACTTTCAAATTTCTCTAGGCATATATGAGCCTTTCGGTTGACAGAATGACTTACTCCAATTTCAATATTCTTAATTATTAATTTTAGTGATGTTTCTAGCGGTAGAATTTATTCACAGTTCTATATTTTAACATTGTAATCCCCTACTCTGGAATCAACTTACTCACTGTCTTTACAAATATAACTTTTCTAACTAGAAATATCACTAAAATGACATCAATCAAAAATGTTGAAATTGGAGTTAGGTCTTTCTGTCAACTGAAAGGCTCAGAGACTGAAGTTATGTGGTTTATAAAAGCAGATGGAGTAACTAGATTTTTATTTCCTAACGTCAATTTAATAATAAATATTAGTAATTTTAATGGGCTTAATGATTTGTTATATCTAAGCTTTAAGCTTTAGCTTCATTTAAAATGCACTTCAAAAATTTTATAATAGCCCAACACTGCCATGAAATGATTTCTATTCAAAGTAGAGCGGTAAGTGAAAGTTGTATGTTGCGCGCACCAGATTTTTTTTATTGTAGTTGATGTAAAATTGCATGCTTCTTGGCAATATTCTTTTTGTAAGTATGACCAATTTTACATTTTGTAAGATCATTAATAATTAATGTGATTATAGAGGTACATTGAGTGTGTGTATATATATATTTTTTTTTACACTTATGTAAATAAGAAAATATTAAAAATGTTGACATTGAATGCTTCGCAGAATTTCGGCTAGAACCAGAAGAAAGAAAAAAAAAAAAAAAATTCCGAGTGTTTAGTAATCAATAAACTATTCTCATTAAACCATTAACAAGGTAATTTATAAAAAAAAAATTAATTAAATATTAACTAAGTTCAAGGAATGTGACAAAATAACCTATGGGCCTCACAAATCTGACAACGGGACAAGAATCAGATGATTACTTACATTATGCCTTACTAGATCATTCAATGAAGTTATTTCTTGCTAGAGATCAAAATGTGGTTCCTAGTTCGCACTAACGGAATTATTTCATTAAAACAAAGGTGCAATGGTAAAATCAATGAATTTTTCTAGGGAATTCGATTTTGCTTCACTCTAATGAGGACTTTGTTATACCGGAATTCGTGGTAAAGAGGATTTACTATAATGACATTTCAAAAGTTTTTAATTTGTTCTTAAAGGCAATTAACACTGTTTGCTTAAATAAGATAAGTTGCCATGGAAATTAATCTAAAAAGTGTTCAGATATTTTTACAGTTAAGACATACTCATGCATACAAAAAATAAATATAAAAGTCAAAATTTACCATTAGCTGAATTGGTGAAACCATTCGAAACTTCTTTCTTTTGCACTGCTTGTTTTTGGGTTTCAGTTTCCATTTCATACATCAAAATGTAAGCATTAGTGTTGAGAACACTTTGTATCGACATCGGCCGAACCTTCAAAATAGAAAGAAAGATATAAGTTACTTAAAAATCATAGCATCACAAATAATAAAACTAATGATTTCATAACCAATTACTTACAAGACTATCATCAAACAGATAATAGGACCCATAAGCAGTCTGACCAACAGCGGTATAATGACCGCAAGATGATGATGTTCCCAGATGTGTGACTAAAGAAACAAGTTTATACTTCAAAAATTCTGGAGTCGGTCTGTGCCTATACTTGTTGATATCTAAGTGCTGTTTTACACTGATTGGTTTGCTGTTTTTTCCACCTGTTACACCAAATCTGCGACAAAACAAAAATGATATTCCATTTATATTATTGGATCAAAAATAAAAAAATTATATTTAAAAAATAAAACAAAATGTATACCTTTTCAACGCTATACAAAGAGCTTTTGGTGGCCTTTCTATCGAAAATTTCTTAGTAGCAGCAACTTTCCTTTTGCACTGCTCACACCTGTATCCATGTTCACCATCTCCAAGCCTCTCACGAGAGAAGTAAGAATCCAGAGCATCCTCAACAGACGATGCGTTCCTGATATCCAGTAGGAGATCTTGAAAGTGCTGGAATGTAGTTGAGACATGCTGACACTCGAGGCAGGTCACTAAAGAAAATAATTACCACAAATGAAATTATTTTTTGATATATGATATTAAACTAAACACAAAAATTAGATAACCAAGAATGTATTCAGATATATTATTTAAATTGCAATGTTTCTTCTGAATTTGAAACAATGATCATTAAACAGTTATTTCTTTGTACTGTTGATGAGATAATACAATAACTTAAAAATTATTTAGAAGTTCTTATATAAATAATATAATTGTCCGGAAAACAAAGCTACATATTCTATAAATTGCATTAGCCGAATTCAATAGAATTTAAAAGCTGGTCTCATATAGCAAAGAGAAGAACAACTATTCAGTTAAGAAAAAATAGAATGAATAACGTTTTGATTGGTTCAAACAAAATTTTATTAAACATCAGGAGAAAGATATGAGTTTTAACAAAAATGTCTGCACTTATTACATCATTAAGTTGCAGGTAGATTATTTCAAGCTCCAAATCAGGAAAAATTTAGGTTTGTAATTTTAAATGATGGTTAGTGAAATAATAAATGTTTTATTTACAGTTTCAAAATGCATCATTAAGATAATTTCTGATGCTATACATCCTTACAATCAAACAATTTTAAATTGAATTCATAAAATTATCACTACATATAAGTGAAAAAAAACTTTAAGTTGAGTTTGAAAACAATAAATAAGAAGCCAACACAAGAATTAAATGTACTCTAATGGTATTTTTTGATTTAAAGGAAAAATTAAACCCTCCAAATAATTTCAATTTTCTTTACTGGTTGTCTTTCTAAACAATAAATAAATGAACATTATCATTTATTAAAAATAAATGGGTTATTATGTAAGTTTGGGGTATCAGAGATTCGGGGTTTCAGAAGTAATAGCGTTTCCTAATATATATTCCAGTTTGTGTTGAAATTTATGTTCCACAAATTATTGAGTTGTGACAAGTTCCAAGTCTTATAAAAACATTCATAAAAATCATCACTAACCCAAGTAATGCACCATTCATAAATAATAAACGTTTCTTCATGAATGGTTCATTACTTTGGTTAGTGATGATTCCCATGAATGTTTTTTATAATAAATAAACAAGTTGAACTTTATTAGTGTGAGGGATAAGTAATCTGAACTTGAAGGACAGCTTGATGTGTTTGCCTTATCAATTAAAATATGGGAAGATTATGTAAATGGTTTTTTTTTTAACTTCCTTTTTTTGGAGGAGACTACAATGCTAAACACCAACGATGGGGTTGTCGAACATTTAACTCCCGCGGTAACATCCTATCACGTGTCTCGTCTTCCAACAATTATTTAATCCTTTCGCCCATGAATCCTACTTATTGGCCAACATTCCTCAAAAAACGTCCCGATATCCTAGATATATTTATAACTTCCCAGATCTCCTTCTCACAAACCAGAATCAAATCTAATAATGTAATTGAAATTGAGGATGGAGTACAGGCATTTTAGGATGAGCTTTTCCAGGATTTTGCAAAGGATGAGAAAAAGGGAGAAAGAGCGATAGGAGGATTTTGGTTTATGTATCATTTTGATAATGGATACTTTCCAAGGGCAAGGAAAATATGTCGATCGCAGTACAGCATTATATATATAAGTAAGGAATAGGATGGCTTTCCGAGGAAGCAGTTTTAGGATCTGGGATGTAATTAGGTTGTGTCCAGGAACTTTTCGGGAAGATAACCTTTGAATGATATTAAATATTTCTGAAGGATGAAAGGCTTTAGGTGGAAGAGACATTTGAAGTGGGATATCCAGTTCTGCTTCAATACATTCAAGGTAATTTGGGTTAAGAATATCGGGGTGTGTGTTAAAGATTTTAAAGAGGTGGTGAGGAAAGATATGTGATTTTTCTTCGTTGGATTTGGACCAGGTTTCAGTAAGAAGTGCATGATTACAGTCTTTAAATTCAGGAGCCTTTTAGTGGTCGTCCATAGTGATTTGTCGGTAGGTATAAGTTTTTCAGTAAAATTTATTAAATTTTGAATTTTGTATTTTCTAATTTCAGTCCGTTAGTCAGTTGGGTGTAATGAGTTTTATCTGTAGGATATCTGGTTCTATGGCAATTCAATCTCTACGTTTTTCCTTCAATAAGATACGAATATGCTGTGGCAAGCTGGTCTTTTGTAAATTTTTAATCTCACTGATAAAGGTGTTATTAATTATACTGACTGTTATTGATGTTATAAGATTTTCAATGGCATCACTAATGTCCTCTTTTATCTTTAGTGGAATTTTTAAGTCTATTTTGTTTTCCAAATCATCACAAAATTTGTCTCAGTTTACTCGTACTGTAATCAATTTAGAAGGTGATGGTTTAGGAGCATAGCTTGAATGTAGCGAAAGTAGAACTAGACTATGGTCTGAAGAAAGCTCATCACGGGATTTCTTCAGACGATAGTCTATAGTTCTACTTTCACTACATTCAAGCTATGCTCCTAAACCATCACTTTTTAAATTGGTTACAGAATGAGTAAACTGAGACAAATTTTGTGATGATTTGGAAAACAAACTAGACATAAAAATTCCACTAAAGACAAAAGAGGACATTAATAAAACTAAGTGTCAAAACTGGAGGATTAAAATAAATTCCGATAAATCTCATCAAATCACCTTTACTCTTCATCGTAAACCTATGTCCTTCTGTCCTACAGTATCCTTTATTAATACCCCACTTATCCCTATTGAACAAATCCGATACCTTGGAATCCACTTAGACAAATGTCTAACTTGGAACCCTCATACCAGACTGAAACCGCTCGACGTTTTCGACTACTCCAGCACTTACTAGACAAATGCCCTAAGCTTCCAGTCAATTACAAAAGACTCATAATACATGACTACAATAAGACCTATTTGGACTTACGGAGTTGAGCTCTGGGGCTCCACTAAGCCATTGAATTCCTCTCGTATCCAATCCTTACAATCCAAAATCCTTCGTAAAATCCTCACTGCTCCTTACTTAGTCACAAATAAAATCATCCATAACGACCTTAATGTTCCTCATGTTTCTTAACTGACCCAATCCAGATACCTATCCTTCCATAACAAACTGCAGAACCATCCAAACCCTCTTGTTTCTAACCTTGCTTCATCTTTAATCTCTGACAACCCTCCTAGGCGCCTGAAAAGAAGATGGCCTCAAGATCTCCTTTTGTAAATACATTTTTAGAGTGCTACCAGTGGGTAGTTTCTCAACAAGTGGTTTCATGTTATTATATTATTTTGTTCACATTTACTGAATGTATTTTTATTTGTAATACATTTGTAAATATCATCAATAAAAAAAAATAAATAAAAAAAAATTTCTTTTTGTAGGTTCAAATGATAAAACAGTTACTTTTTGTTTCAAAGAAGAAACTTTCGGTGAGACTTCGTAAAAATTTAATCAATTCTCATCATATTATTGTCCCCAGGCCAACAAGAGTTCAAAAATGTTTAACAATTTCAATTTTTTCCAACTAATACAGATTCTGACATAACCATTTAATTTATAATAAACAATCGTAATTTGTAGGTCTATGATATAATAGTTAATATTTTCTTATTGAGCGTGTTTTAATTAGAGGGTTAAATTATCTGATTGTATTGCCATCGACCTATCAAAGAATGTTGATGAAAAGATGATGCAATAGATCCCTTGATGTACTGATTTAGTTTGATTAATTTACTGACAATTTCATATGGATATTATAAATCAGATTAACACTAATTCAATTTAGCTATGCCAAAACTTTTACCAATCTGTGTCTTTAAGAACGAATGTAATTACTTTTTGGATAAATAATAAATACAGAAGAATCGTGATAAAAAAAATGAGTGTTGTGAGCCAAGTAGAGATATGATAAGGTAATGAATTGGGATAAATTATATATATTTAATAAATCTTAATGTTAAATAATATTTTTTTAGTAAGAGTTTAATTGATAATATTATATCCGAAAAATTGGTATGTATGTTGATTCAAAACGGCTGTGTAGTTTTAGTTGATTATTGATTGGTGTATTAAAGGATGGCTACCAGAAAATTAAAGTGAAATTCTTTGACTTTTCCCTATTTAATGATAGCTTTCCCCGACCAATAAATAAATCTGGAGACTCAAATATTAATAATGTATAATGTTTAAATAACTTCTCTTCAAGATATCTACGACAGTCAACTATCAATCCGCTATTATAACTAAATTTATTTATTATAGATGAATGAAAATTGACTAAAAAATGATGAGTAAAAAACATTGTCTTTTAAATAAAAAAATATTATGTTTTAGAGGTAGCATTAGGATTTTTTATTTTGGAAAACTAAGCTTTTAATAATTTATTTTTATCACCCTTATTTTATTTTCAAAAACTAAGAGAAAGTTTAATTAACAATGAAATTATCGCTAAATCAAACTATTTACTTTATTACTCTTGAAACAGATGGAAAATATAAAATACCAAAAATACTAGTATAATAAAATAATCATTTAAATATTTATTCCCATAGTTTTTGAAATACAGCTTTTAGAAAAAAATGATCGGCTATAGCAAAAGTCAGCTCTTAAACAAGACGATATCTAAACAATATCAACGATATTTATTTCCAATTTGAAAAAATTCCCTGACTTCTCCCTTAACTTACGTTTTGCAAATTCCCTATACTAAGGGTACTGAGATCATGAAAATTTTCGAATCCGAGTTTTCAACGGAAGTACACGTTTTAAGTTCTCCAGAACCTAAACAACCAAGTTCCGAAAAATGGTATGTGTGTGCTGACAGTCTAGCTCAAAAATGAAAAGTCACACAAAAGTGAAATTGCAAACGGCCAACTGGAAGTGGTTTTGTATATCATCAATTTAACACATTTAAATGATTTTCTCGAAAACAGCTCTAACAAACAATTTTCTTCAATTCACTTAACAATCTTTTTATCAATTATAATCTATCGAACCATAAAACAACAAAAATTAAATTTATAACAAGTGTTTGAGAATCTCATTAAGTTATAAGTGCTTTTAAGGATGTTAAAAAAAAAATTTTCTTCTACCATTACTTCCGGGATTAAAGTGGAGAGCCGGATAAGCAGGTGTCTACTGTATGCAGTTTTCATGTTATCATTGGTATTATTTAATATTGAATTATATAGACTACAGCAATATAAAAATTAAAATTTGTAAATAAACTGGTACTTGAACAAGCAAAAGTACCAACAATGAAATATAAATAAATACAGCAGCCTTCTTCATCAGTGGCACTCTTGTCGGACCAAAAAATTTTGTGACACAATTGTTTATTATAACCAAATAAATAATTGAAATATACAGTCGTAAAAGGAAATGATTTGTGTCAAACAAAATAAATATAATAAATTAGATTGCTATGAAAAACATATGGTAATTAATTGTTTTAATTGATGCTTCATACCACCTGTAATTTTTATTTTACTTTCCTTAGTCTGAAAATACTTAAGTGAAGAATGTCAATCAAGGAAAGCATTCCTTTAGATAAAATAAATATTTTTGACATACCCTTGAAAATTTATTACTTTTTCCAAATTTTTAATTATTTTAGCTAGATTAAAAATGCTAAAAATTCAAGATAAAATTATATTTTTACTAAGTTTAAAACAGCCAGATACAAATTGTTCACGTTTATCATCATGATTTCAGAGTAGAAATGCTTTATTGGTTTTCTTGAAAGCGATCTGTGGTTCTGCTTTTGGTTTTAAGCTTTTTCTTCCTTGGATATAGATTTAGGTTTATTCTGTAGTTAGTAGATATTATGGAGTGAGAGAAATGTTAAAAGCAATTACAGCATTTAAGTTTGAATAGATCAGCCGAGGGATTAGGGCAGTTCCTTTGGCAGATGTTCTTCAAAATATTTTTGAAACAGCAATTGGATTTTTCAAAACAAGAGCAAATCCTTGCCCTTAAAAACACAATATTTTCATTGTATTTAACGTGGATTTTCTTCACTTCATGTCTTAAATCGTTTTTTAAAGCCATGATATTATTATAGAAAATTGAGAGAAATAGATGAAAATATTGATTTTTGATAATGCAACGATACAGACTACACTCAAAAGTAAACCCCTTAATCAGATAATTGAGAAAGTGCAGCTATAATCATTCAGTCTTGTAATGAGGTTAGATGACTGTCGTTCAGTGAAGAAAACACTGGAGGCTAAACAAGGAAACTTTCGGAAAACGACCAAGAGGAAGGCCAAGAATTATTACTAGGAAGGGTAGGATAATTTCAAAAATATCCTTAAAGGAAAAGGGATTGATAACCGGAAGAGCAGCCCTGGACAGAGACAGATAGGACTTCTTGTGCAATCATGTTTACACTTGAAGGTAAAAGAGATCGTCAAACAAGAAAAAGAGGAAGATTGATTTTTGCCTATTTTGTTTTTAAATGATATGCTTCTCAAAATTTCAATTATCTTCATTGATATATGAGAAAATATAACTATTTGTCACCTCTATATTACTTCGATATGATTATTATAGGTTTAGACATAATACGAATGGCTCTCTTAACTTGGAATACTGTGAAGATGACTAAGTTAGTGTTAGGAAAGCAAAATAAATCAAGAACTAATAGAACCATCTAAATGAAATGACTTGAAGATGTGAGAAAAGAAAAACTTTGGAAAGATAAAAAAAAAATTCTAAAATGACTTCTTTTGTTTAAGAATTTTGCTATATTTAAAATAAAAATTGAAAAAAATGTTATATTGAAGAGTAACGAACAAAAAAGTGAAGCTAAACATAAAGATTTGTAGATATTAAAAAAAAGCAAATATTGAAAAGTGGAGTTAAAAAAAAAAAAGTAAATTTTGCAACAAACAAATCAAAATAGCAATAATGACTATTTAGTATTTGAAATGGTAATTTCTCTCAATAAAATGAAAGATTTATTTTTCAAAAATTGTGTTGAATGAGCTAAAATACTATTCATCTAATTAAATTTAGCGATCAAGTTAATCCAGATAAAGATAGGTAATTAATGTCGAATTACTATTTGATTTAGATGCTAAATGAAAAATCTGGTGCGCACAACCCACAATTTTCACTTACTGTTCAAATTCGAATAGAAATTATTTTCTGACCATGTTGGACTATTATAAAATTTTTGAATAGCATTTTAAACAGAGCTAAAGCTAAATGCTTACAGTTAAAAAATTATACATATCATTAAAATAATAAAAGTCCTATTTATTATATCACCGATTGATCATGGGTTATACGATCCATTGATTATGGGTTGTACGACTATTAGTTATTAACCTGTTATTTTCCATTGCAAAGTTTACTGAAATGGAATTAAGAGATTTGCATTGTCTGTCATCTACAGGTCAAAAGTTGTCACATTAACTGGAAGTAGACAGTGTTGGAATATCAGAGGGAAAATTCATCAAATTATTCACTAATTTAATTTTCTAAAACGTTACATAATAATTTTTTGGAATAAATGGACGATAGATACCTAATTATTTAAATATAATATCAGATGTAGAGTTATTAAATTGCAGTAAATATATTTAAGGTTATAAATACATCCATGAAATATTTTTATATTTTACTTCTTCGTTCACATAAGTACAATGAAATAGTGTCTTCAACAGTGTCATTGCCTTGAATCCGTGGATTTTAAATACTATTTCAAACTTAAAAGTTTACAATTAGTAAGAAAATTTCATTTAACTTCCTTGAAAACACGTGATTTATGTTAAATAATGTCAGTTTTTAGACATTAATATTTATATTTTTTTCACCACTTTCCGCTACCTTCTACAATTTTCTATATCAGATATTGTGTTTTTTTTTAATTCTCTACTTTCCATGATCAATACTGCTCATACTTACTACTGCGGGCTGTATATTGCCACAACAGAGGAGACCAACATCTCTTAACTACAATGGACTTAATTTCATCATCCTCCTTACAGCCCGGATCTATCACCCTATGATTTACATTTGTTTAGATCTCTTCAAAAAGCTCAAGAAGGGCAATAATTTATTGATGACGAGGACAACATTTTTTTTTTTTTAAGTTGGAAAATGCATTACGACTGCAAGGGTATATTGTGCACCATGTACAAAGCGTTGTATACTACATCGTTAGTTTAGTCGCATCTGTGTATTTTCATAGGCTTATATTAATTGACTCATAAGCAGACCCTACACGGTCATTCAGAATTGCATTCCGAGGCACTAATGACGTTCCGAATTATCGTGTAAGATAGAGAATGAAGTACTGATGGTGGTGTGTGGCGGATTTCCGAACATCCGGAAATCAAAGGTTCATTCACGAGAAGTAGAGGGGGGACTGAGGTAAAAGTAGTGGGGAGACTAACCATACTACTGGATAGGTTAGGTGACCTAGGCCTCACAACCATTATAAATTTCTGATTTTCATTATAAGTAAATAGTTAAATAAATTTTCATATCCCTTGCTTATATTTTTAAACCATCTTCAACTATTTCTTTTAAATAGTCAAGTGGGCAAAAATTTTTTTAAAAAAGTGGAAACTTCACAATTTACTTTAAGAAAAAAAAAATCATTAATGTTGTGTATATTTGTCAGTTCTTTTACAATTTTCCTCAACAAATTTATTATTTTCGCAATATCTTTCCTTAATTTTTGTAAGTAGTAGACTTATATTTTACTAACTTTTGTCAAAACGATTTTCTATGAGACTAACCTTACTACTAGATAGGTTAGTTTACCTAGGTCTCATTATTAAGTAAATAATTTCATAAAAGTAAATAGTTGTTTATATCCCTAGACTATATTTTTATAAACCATTTTCAACTATTTTTTCTTTAAATAGTCAAGTAGGCAATAAATTGAAAAAAAAAAAAGTGGAAACTTCACAATTCACTTATAGAAAAAAAATCTTTAACTGTTGTGTTTATTTTTCATTAATTTTTCCATTTTTCTTAACAAATTGATTATTTTAGCAATACTTTTCTTAGATGTTTGTATGAAGTTGACTTGTATTTTTCTAACTTTGGTCTAAACGATTTTCAGGCACTAGGAAGTAATTGTTATATCTCCATTTTTCTCTTGATGCCCAATATTATAAATGACAATGTCCAAATAAGCATATCTATGCTGTTTCTTTGTTTACAACTGGGCTAAATTGGCTTCAGCAATGATAAGTAATGATTGAACGTGTAGGAGTCTTCATGATCAATGCGATCCCGAGCAATCTTTGCCATTCTTGTGACGTTCATTCATGAATTACCGTGTAGGGTCCGCTATAGCTTTTGAGGTCATTCATTCATTCCTCACCAAACAGCTAAGAGACCAAGTCTTGCAAACCTATCGCACTGATACACTATATAAAAGGCTGTTTCATTCTTATCATGACAGAATCTACATTGTGGATCCCTAATCAGTCTGAGATTGTACAAATGATAATTTAACTAACAGTGACCAGTATAGATTGCCATAAGTTTTTTAAATACTGCTCTATCTAAAGTGAGTTGCAGCTTGCTCATTTTATCGAAGGGCTCTTCAAAGAACAGCTTCTAATGTCGCTGTTTCTAGTCGGACCAATACTCCTTCAACTTAGCACCATATAGCTCCCTACCCTAATCTACCAAGTCATCCAATCCCGCTGCTCCTCATACATTTCTAAGCTCCTTCAGCTCAAATTCTCTCCCACAATACTCGCTCTTTGTCTTCAGATTTATATACAACGGTTACAGTATTGCAACTTTTGACAGATCTTTCATTACTCGATCCTATAGAATTCCGTCATACATCTGTCACTCCAATAACTTACCCACCTTTAAATCCGGCCTATTCAATCACTTCCTACCCATCCAGTTCCCGAACAATTGTATAGCTTTTCCTGTAAATATGTATATTAACTATTATTTGATATATATTTGTTTTTAAGTATAATTTTTTTTTTTTTAATTCATAAAGTTAGAAGTTAATTTATATTTTTTAAATATTTTTATGTTTATTTTATTATTCTTTTTATAAAACGCCGAAACTCTAAAGCCCATAATTGTATTATTCTAAAGGGACCTGTCCCAGAATAAATTAAGCAAATTATTATTAGTAACAAAGATTTTAAGTAAGTAATTTTAATTTAAGTAATTTTAAGCTATTTTTCATGTTTGATCATATGGAATTGTCTTTATATCATCAATAAACTCTCTGATATGAATCAGTGAAGTAAATATTTATTCATTTTAACGTTTTTTTAACTCCTAGTCATGATCAAGAAGCAGTATCAGTTCAAGTCTGTGCTGAAATGACATTCTTTTTTTGTGCCAGACCCATAGAAATTAGGTAGTAAAAACATTAATTTAAAATACTGCCCACAGCTATTAGCTTTTTAATTGTTAAATCTTTTCACAAAAACGAAATTAGCAAAACATAATTGTTTATTCAAAACAATCATAATTTCAAATCAAAGGCTTTGAAAATAATTTTTATAATACTGATTAATCATTATTACCATTATATTATTAATGGTAATAAACTTGCTTTTATTAAACTTGATTGCTTTTGAATATTCTATAGCACAATATTTCAGCAATAACTCCTATGTAATCACCAAATTCCTACTAACTAAAATCTGTCTATTATTATTTCAATCAGCAAAGCTTAACTTTAAGTAACAAAACATTCTTTAAAAATAATTGCATGAACAAATATTATAATGTTCAATTATCCAGTGTATTCAAAATTAACATCATGTCAACTTTTATAAATGGCAATTCATACCTTTATTACAGAAAGGCATGATTGAAATAAAAAAAAATTTGGAGCTTGCATACCTGCTATGTAACAAAGTAACTTATATAGAAACTTTACATAACCTGTATTTTTTTTTTTTTTTTATTATTAAATGAAACATGTTACATTTATATTAGAAAAGGGCTTAATACAAAATGTCTGTTTCATAGGGCACATCAAGCAACCATGATTTTTCATAGTATGTATTTTAAAAATAAAATATCAGCCCATTCTCATATTAATCAATCTTAAAGCTCACTCTTTGTGCAAAGTAGTAATAAGACAAAATAAACTCATATATTACACTAGAGGTTCTAAAACACCGTGCTCAGGTGAACTGCTTATTGATATTCTTTACAATAAAATTCATGTGAATATCATATGACATGTCAGTTTATTATTAATAAAAGAGAGGTTAATAGAATTACAATTTATTAATTAACCAAAATATATTTTATAAGCTTCCAGTCTTCATTTCATTAAAATTAACCAAATAAAAAATATATAATAGGAATTAGGACAGAAATATATCTTTTGTTTTTGGGAATTTTTTGACAGAAAAACCAATATTAATGTTATTTTTTAAAAACAATTTACAGCTAAAAATAAAAATTCTATCGGACAAAAATAGTAACACTGGGAGAGGAAGGGCTCAGAAATTTGGGATGTCAAATGATATATTTTGATTAATTGATAAATTGTTTTATATTAATTTTGCTTTATTAATATTCTCAAAAAGTAACTGGATTTGATTATTGTTATGTAATGAATCCGCAACTATGCACCATGTGAAATTTAACTCCAGCACACTGAATGATTTGAGATATCCAACTAAGTGATGAGCTCTTTTTTTCTCTAACAGTTTCAATGAAATGACATTTATTTATTAATGTTTTACATCTTGAAAAACAAAACAATTATAGAGCGTGGGGAGACAAAAACTTATGAGATGGATTTTTAAAATTAACCGAGATGTATAGTCAGGATTTTCCTAAGGTGAAAAACAAGCAAGTAAATAGCATTTTCATTAAAATTATTTTTATTTTTGGCTTATTCTTTATTTCAATTTTTTTTTTTTTACCAGTTCCACAGAATTTCAGCTTTCCAACATTAATGATTTGATAGTCATTTATTACTTTATGCTATATTTCTATTTTTAATTCTATGCTACTTTAATGTAACTCAGTTAACCGGCAGGGCGTTTTCTCTTCTTTCTTTATACTTTCCTTCTAAACGGAAATTTTCTGTAACATACTCCTTATTACTGGATTAATCAAAATCCTATCATATATCAGAATACCTCTTTAATCTTGATACTGTCATCATCCAAATGGCTTTTTCAATATCAAAATTTTTTTTTGACAAATCAATTAATTAATTAATTAGAGTAAATATAATTAGGATCTTCAAAGGTGCTGATCACTTATTAATTTCATGAATAAAAAAAAAATATATATATATGTATATATACATGAACGTATCAAATATGTCTGAGAGATTAGTTTCACACAACATTGATGAAATTCATTCGCCTAAAGATGAAAGCAGTGAATCGTGATTGTTATGCTACAAAAGAAAAATAATCAAGCCTTCAATAAGAAAACCTAATTGATAAACTAGTCCAATAGAAATTATGTGAGGCTGGATTTCTCAGATCGATTTTGTGTGCTGAAGAAATCATGGTTAAAAATAAATGATCAATTCATAAAATAAGAATGTTTCTAGCATTAGATAAACAAGATACTTTAATGATTTCAAACAGGATACTTATATTTCAAATTTCAAATATTTATAAAACCCGTATTTACTTTTGTCAATTGTTTTAATATTGACTTATTAAATAAAAAAAAAATAAATAATAGTAATACTAAATAAATAAAATGACATCCCATTTTAAATATTAATACGTACTTTACCATATTGAATGGCCTGAAATAGGAGGCGGGGCCAAAATGGACCCCATGAGGTTATCATAATGTAAGGTAATAAAGAAGGAAGGGCCTCCAGATGTGAGCTGCTTGAGAAATTTTCCAACTTAAAAAACAACGGAGGCCGATCCAAAATGCATTCCCATCCAAACCTCTCTTCCACCTTGACAGAAATATAAAAGTTAACAAATAGAGAAGAAGAAAAAAAAAGCTCACTTCAGAAAGTTGTATATTTCAGAGAACTGTTTTAATATGGAATGTTTTGTTAAAGACTTTTATTTTTTTTAAATACGGATATAAGAAACAATTTTAGAACTGAAACGGGATATAAAATCATGAATAAATAAAAAGACTAATACAAATATAATAAAGGTGACTCTCAATAACTGGCAGTGGTCCATGACATTAACATGTTCAAGTATTTTAAACTCAATATCTATCTATCTTGAGAAAAATTAAAACTTAAGAAAGTGAATTTGATTCATTTCTGTTATATATATTGGAAAAAAATTAAAAAGTGGTATAGAAATTGAGCAAAAAGGAAGCTTTTAGTGTTAACTACGATGGATGTTCCTGTACCCTATTAATTAGTGGGCTCCAACAGATAAAATATAAAAAAATGGCAACATATATACCTTTGCATTCATAATTTTCCTTCACTATAGCTAAACAACCAAAATGTGTTCTTATCGATGCCCTGGTCTTGTATTATATGTTCATTAGTCACTGGAGCATTCGTTTGATGACTATGTTTTGCACCAACTTGGAGCTTAAAACGTTTAGTGTGGTTATGACATAAAAGTAACCCACCCTCTAGCTATAGATTTTCTTGAGATTTGCTTTAATTTTCGTTTCACCCAATATTTTTTTAAAATGTTGGAAGTGTTTTGTTTCTCCTATTCACTTTCATTTTACAATATTTTATATTTGTAATTTCAATTAGTAAATTGAATTTTATTTAAAACCAAGTCTTTACTTCCCAATTTTGTGTAAAATCTTTTACCCTGATAAGTAGAGAAGAAATTAAATATTCATGTCAAAGTTCTTATTGATTTCAGATTATAAAATGTCACCTAATGACTTTCAGCAATAGACCGACAATATAGTTGATGATTTTATTTTAAGCAATATTGGTGTACAAGTATTTTTTTCTTTTGTTTTTAAACTTGATTTTTTTATGAAATATACAAAACATTTTGGATTTTGTTTGTCTTTAATATTGAAATCTGGATTTTCTAGAGGATAAATAATGATTTTCATTAAAGAACAGTATGTAACACGGAAGTTCACATAATTTATAGAATCTTCTTTATTTCATAAAAATATTTAATACTGATCATTTAATGAGCACATTATTAATTAATAATACATCGTACACAATGAAATATTAAACAAAAATTTATCACTAATTTGCTTAACGTTATTTTTAAAATAAAGGGATTATGAAAAAAGAAGAGAACTACCACAATGCTGCCAGTATATTGTGGGTCCGGAGCTTTATGTAAAACAACTAAGGTGATTTACACCATGAAACAAATGAAAAAAATCTTATGAAAAATTATTAAAAAGGGTACTTTTCAAAATATTTTTAAAGCAACTATGAATAAATAAATAAAAAAATTTAAAAACTTATTATTATGGGAGATTATTAAATACAAGTTTTTTTCCTCCCCATTTTAGAAGAAAAGTACTCTTCATGATATGAGGAATTAGGAATATGTGCAAATTTGAAAATTTTCACATAATTAATATTAAGCAAATAACTATAATAAAATAAAAATTTGTAAAACATTTGACAGCCATTCCATAAATAATAAGACAACTTTGAAATATACAGCTGACTCGACTCATCAAAACTTGTTTGAAGACTGATTAATAGTTTGAATGGGAAAATGCAGGCCCTAAGAAAAGATGTATTTATGTAATTTTAAAAAATCATACCTTCACTCCTTAAATAACCTCCAAAAATTTGGTTAAGTGGTGTTGTTTCTTTACTATAGCTGTCCAACCTGGAAAAAATATATTTTTATTTACAATAATACAAACATATAAAGAACAATAGAGCATTAATCAACTGGAGACAAAAATTTACAGGGAC
Organism: Nezara viridula; assembly: GCA_928085145.1. NCBI lineage: Eukaryota > Metazoa > Arthropoda > Insecta > Hemiptera > Pentatomidae > Nezara > Nezara viridula. The sequence continues at coordinate 58,996,558 of OV725080.1, read as the reverse complement.
TAATTTTTTTTTCTAAAGAGGTTGATGAAGTCCACAACAGTCAGCTACATTACAATAACGAACTGTCTACGGATACAGATATAAAATTCCTCATTCCATATCCAGGAAAATATGAAAGAATAGCATTTGATGAACTATAAAAGTTTATAAAGTGGCCCCTTGCAAATTGAATTGTTACGAAGTTAAATAATTTCAAATGACAGATTTTTTTCATTCGAACAGTTTTTTTCTTAAGAGGTTTTATGTGTTTCACATATATGGAATTTCTTGTCTAATATTTGTCTAACTGCATTCTGAAAAAAAAAAGAGAAGAAGAATAGGTATTGTTTTATTTAACAACTTTAGTAATTGAAATTCTTGACTAATTCTATACTTTCTCTTTTGCAAAAAACCCTTGACTATTAACATTTTTATTAACTTAGGATAATAAACTAAAATCAAAATTTAATTATGCACCTATATTGAATTTAAATTAAAAATGCAGAGTGCATTATCATTTCCAAATAGATAACCATAACAATTTAGAGACAAACTGGCAAATTTTAATATCAAGTTCCAAGAATTTTTTTTTTTTTCTCAGGATCCTGGAATAACCTGTGAATTTGATTTGTAACAAAACTGAAAAAAATAGTTCCAGCATGTTGTCAGTTATGTTTTTATTTCTTCTTATGGGTGAATGGATATATTATTTTTCCATTAAAAATTTTAACTTAAGAATTAGAAGAAGTTTCTCTGCAAAACTACTTAAAAAAAATCTGGTGTGTCCACTCACACGACTTTTCTACCCATTTCAGAAAAGTTTTTTATCTTTATATACGTCATCAAGAAACAAAAAGAAAATTGAATTAAATTTAGGTACGATTTATTCGATAAACTAAAGCAATGTAAACCGGCTTAAAGTAGATCAATATAAAAATTTCAATACCCTCTAATATTGCTGTTTCTGTTATGAGTAGAGGAAATAGTGAAGCTTGTGTGATGCGGGCCACAGATTTTCTTACTTTCACTTAGTTTTCTTTTTTCTCTCATTCACCCCTTTCTGACACAAAGATATGGACCCGTAATCTTACATTGGAAATTGAATAGCTGTAACTTCTTTAATAGTTGTCGGAAATGAACAACTTTTATACAGTTTTGTAGGGAATTTCATTACCTTTCAAAAAAACAGGCTAAAACGTGTGTTTTGAACAGTGGGCTCTGAAACGTATAGATCCATTAAAAACCGAATATCGGAAATTTTACCTGATTGCAATACTTTCCTTACCTAGCTAGTATAGGTAGGAAAGTAAAATTTTGGATTCTAAGTTTCTTGAAACATAAAAGCTTAAATTTTTAGGAGATGGATTTAACTTTTTATTTTTTCTAGAATCGAGATTCATCATTGAAAAGGCATTAGTAATAAATTTTTAAAAGAGCCAAGAAGTACATATTTATCTGTTTCTCTAAAGCTAAAATCTCATTAAAAAGTCTCTTTCATTCTTATCACTGCCAAAATTAGCTATACTACAGTTTATGAAAATTGAAGCAATATATTAAAGTTTATAAATAACGCTAACACACAAAATTTATAGAAGATTCCCAACTTATTTCTGATTTTTCTCTAACAATAAAAATCCCCAACATATTCTCAAATTTTGTGACAAGTAGACATCCTGCTATCTAAATATAACATCAAAACTAACTGGTCATATGGATGAACATATATCTAACTCATTCTGGTAAAATCCAATGAAGTACAAAGAATCAAAATTGTGGTCTCACTGAATCAGTTAGAAATTACTAAGCCATAAAGAAATTAAAAAAAAAAAACTGTGGTATGGCCATGGAAATTCAATTCTTGACTAACATTGAAAAAACATGGTAATGCTAAAGAAATATATAAAACTTTAAAATATTACTTACTTAATCCCATTAAATATGGTTAAATATGAGCGCTCCATTCCTTCAATTAGATACCTAAGAAATTCATGTGCATCTTCCTGATGACCATGAACAAGATGTTTACAAATTGCTGAAAACAAATACACGTAACTTCAGTTATTTCTTATAATGATGGATAGGAAGTAGCATTTTAATTTTAAAATATATATATATATATATATACTGTTATTTTAGGGGTTTAGTTAGCATGCTAATTAATAATACATAACAATGAAATACATTTAAATATTCTAAAGTAGTTATTTTAGTTTTTTAATCAAGATGATGATGAAGTTCATAAATTTATGTAGAACTAAAATCATTTTTTTAGAAAAGCCTATAGGCTAACAACAAATTTATCATGTTTAGGTCTAGATATGTAGCATCATAAAATGGTTAATTTAAATGATCAAAATTGGTTAATTCCTTTCTTAAAAATTTTCTTAAATCGAGACCTCTAACAAATGAATTTGCTGAACTGGTCCATAAGTTGAACATTTTTTTTTCTTTCTAATAATTACTATAAAATAAATAATCTTAAGACAAAATTAAGGAAAAATAACACAAACATAGGCTTGAATATACTTATTTAAAGTTCTAAGATATCTAATTAAACCGTGCCAACTTCAGAAAACCTTTCAGACTAATTCAAAATTTACTATAGAAACAAACTAAGCTTTTCATTAAATACCATAGATTTATTGACATTATTAGGTTGTTGGATTCATAAGGCGGAACATTGGGATTCCGCTAAACCATAAACCTCATCTAGTATCTAATCAAAACAATCCAAAATCCTTCATAAAACTCTGAATGCTCCCTTGCATTATCACAAACAAAATCATCCATAATGAACTTAAAATTCCATTATGTTGTTGATTTGTAAAGTTATTTTTGTTGGAAATGTAATCTTGCCTGTCGAAAGACAGATGTGTTCTGCTAGCTTCAAAATTTCATGTACAATGTGATGAGCTTATCTTAACGCATCTGTCCTCTAGACTTGGCTCCGACTACAGTGTTACTAATAAAACAGATTATGGAACCCTACAAGTGTATTACTTGCAAACCTGGTTTCATAAAACCGGCATTAAATCAACCTACCCAGGACTGATGTATAAAATCTTTAAGTTCCTACCACCTGCATACTTCCTCATTATCTGTTCCTACTTTTCTGACAGATACTTTAAAGTAAATCACAACCATGCTTATTCATCTCTCATTTCTCAGTTTGCTGTTCCTGAAGGTAGTATCCTAGGTCCTCCTATCCTTTATAGTTTATACAGCTGACATCCCAACATTGTCATCACCACCTATGCCGATGACACGTGTATCTTATTAGTTAACAACAACCCATTGAATCCCAGACTCTTCAATCACATATTACAAGTCTTGATGAATGGTGTCAAAACTGAAGGATTAAAATAAATTCCAATAATTTCCATCAAATTACCTTTGGTATGGCATCAGGACCTTCTAATACAGAACTATAATTGGAGTGCTACCAATGGGTAGTTTCTTTTCAGATTGTATGTCATTTACAGTTGTAAATTTCAATATATACATTAAAAGAAGAAAAATCAACCTAAATGAATAACTTTATTTCTTAGCATTATCGACGGTTTCCTCCAGCACTCATGCCTTAATTCCATTAAATTTAATGTGTCACACTTCTCAAATATCATTGATTGCAGCTGTATAATATGACAAAACAATAAAAAAATAACTAAAAAGTAATCACATTTTATTAACATTTGATGATAAGATTCCAGACATGAATATCAGTCAAAAACTAGCCAGTCAATATTTTGTTAATTAGACAGCACAACTCACATACAAGCTTCAAAAGAAACATCACCCAGAGATATCACATCACTCCTGTTGGTCATCAAAACGTATAATAAACATGTATACAGGGTGGCTACCAAATTGTCAGAGTAAAATTTCCTGACTATTCCCTGTTTAATGAAAGTTTTCACTGACCAAAATGTCAAGGGACACAAATGTTAAAAATATATAGTTTATAACTAATTAATTTATAACTATATATATAATTTATAACTATTTAATTTATCAAACATGATTGAAAATTGAAAGATTAGAGTAAAAAAAAAAAGTCTGTTCAGTATTTTAAAAAACAAATATAATTTTCAAGAGGAAGCATTTTTTAAACATGATTAGGATTTTTTATTTATTTTAGAAAACTGATCTTAAGTAATTTATTTTTATCGCCTATTTACTAATACTTTAAGCACATTATTTTTATAAAGTAAGAGTATGAAATAAACTGAGCTACGGGCTATTTTTATTTTAATGTAAGGCAATTTAGCTTTTTTTATTTCCTAGTCCACTGGTGCTCCTCAAGGTAGTATCCTATGTCCTATCCTTTATACAATTTATACAGCTGACATCCTTACCAATCCCAACATTGTCATCACCACATATGCCGATGACACATGTATTCTATCAGTAAATAATGACCCATAAGTATCCCAAATGCTTCAATCACACATCATAAATCTTGAATAATGGTGTCAAAACTGGAGAATTAAAATAAATTCTAATAAATCTCACAAGATTACCTATACCCTTTGTCGCAAACCAATGACTTCCTGTCCTACAGTTTCCTTTAACAATACTCCACTTATCCCTGTTGACCAAATCCAATACCTAGGACTCCACCTGGAAAAACCACTAACTTGGAATCCTCATACCAGACTGAAACGACAAGAAAACGCTCAACGTTTCCGATTACTCCAGCACTTACTGGATAAACGCTCTAAACTTCTGATTAATTACAAAAGACTCATATACATAACTATAATAAGGCCTATTTGGAATTACGAAGTTGAGCTATGAGGCTCCCCTAAACCATCAAATTCCTCTCATGTCCAATCCTTACAATCTAAGATCCTTTGTAAAATCCTCACTGCTCCCTACTTTATTAAAAATAAAACCATCCATAATGACTTTAATGTTTCTTATGTATCAGATCTGGCCCAATCCAGATACCTATCCTTCTATAATGAACTTCAGAATCATCCCAACCCTCTCGTTTCTAACCTTGCTTCCTCTTCAATTCCTGATAACCCTCCGAGGCATCTGAAAAGAAGATGGCCCCGTAATCTTCTAATGTAGACATATCATTAGAGTTCTACCACTGGGAAGTTACTCAACAAGTGTTTTCACGTCATTATATCCATATGTTTAAATTTAGTAAATGTATTTCTTTAATACACTTGTAGATATCATTATGAAATAATGATAAAAAAAAAAAACTATTTTTATTGCCTCAAACAGAACAATAATTATCCATATGATACCAACTGTGAGGCGAGATGGCCGAGTAATTCAGTTAATGAATGTTTACAGAAGGAAATGGCAAAGACACAATTTTTGAGTTTGGTAGATTTTTTGACTAGTAAAGAAATAAACATACTAAAAGTCTCCACTCCTAGGTGGTAAGCCAGGTGGAGAGGATGGAGGAGGCCTCTAGAAGGTCACTTTTTTCGGGGTTTCACTTATATCAGGAAAACTATCCATCGCATCGACTAAGACGTTCTATAAAAAATTAAAGCTGATAAAATTTGTAATATGATTGATTTCATGCATTTTTTCGTTACCTCGCTTAGTTAGCGAAATATCTATATTCAACTTTGGCGAATTTCGAAGAAAAGAAAATTGTCTCATGTTTGTTGCTGTTTTTCGCTTATATCAGAAAAATTATCTATCGCATCGACGAAAATGTTCTATCAAAATTTAAAGTTAATAAAATGCCCCATATGATTAATTACATACCATTTTTCGCTATCTTGCTTAGTTTACGAATTATCCGTCCCTGATCATCGCTAATTTGAGAAAAACAATTTTATCTCATGTTTTTTACTGTATTTGAGTAGCTAATTATAGGCTGCTTCGTTCTACAATTAGATCCTGGGAACGATAACCTAAACCTATATAATTTTACTAGTTTATCTTCAACGGTTCAAAAGAAATAACTTTATTAATTTATATGTCAATTCCCAGAATTTGCATTGAATCCGAGAAAAAAATTATTTTTAATAATATACCTTATCGTATGTATGTATACGTATGGATATATATATATATAGATAGATAGAGAAAGATTTAGATGTATAGAGAGTTAGAGCAATAACGAATATTATAAAAATAAATTGTTACTGCAAATTCTGGGAATTGACATATAAAGCTATAATTGATCTAACTTTTGAATCGTTGGATATTAACTAGTAAAATAATATATATTCTTGAAGAAAATGTAATTGTTAAAAACTTTCTTTCCCATGACTTTATCGTATAACGATGCAGTCAAGTTTTAGATAGTCAAATACAGTAAAAAACATGAGGTAAAATGTCTTTTCCACATTAGCAATAATTGAGGATGGATGTCTCGGAAACTAAGCAACATAGCGAAAAATGGTATATAATTAATCATATTGCATTTAATTTATAATAATTTAATCTACTATAAATGGATAGTTTTCCTGATATAAGCGAAAACCCGAAAAGTGACCTAGGCTCTCCTTTCTCCTATCCCCACACCTGGCTCACCACCTAACAGTGCTTTTAGTATGCTTATCACTTCACTAGTCCAAACAATTTCCATAAGTCAAAGTTTGAGTCCCCGACACTTCTTTCTATTACCCCTTTTTCGGGCATTCATTGACTGGAACTGAGGGGACTAAAGCTGTATAAAACATATGTTTCCCGGCAACCCTATAAACTCAGGTTTACATGATAAAATAATTATGAGTCCGCGTCCTGGTGCTGGAGGAGTTTTAAACATCCCCACCTTCCACCAAGGAAAAGCTTCTTATAGTCTCAATGTCGAAGGGGTGGACCCAAATAAAAAAACTGAGACGTTTCAGGTTTGTACCTGCTCTTATAATAGTCCAGGAGCCTGTACGAAAAAAGGTGTCTTATTTCATACTAAGCTTTGTCCTTATACATTGATCATATCAACAGGCCTAATGAGAAAAAAGTTTTCTGTATAGCTTAGAAGTTTAATCATTAAAATATAATTGCTCTAGCCTTTGAATGGTTGAAGATAAGATCGTAAAATAATATATATTCTTAAAGAAATTTTAATATTAAACAACTTTCTCACTCATGATTTTTCGTAAAATGAAAAGATGAAGAGTTGGCGACTCAAATAATGATAAAAATACGATGCAAAAATTATTTATTTTTTCGAAACTAGTGAATTACGAGGGTAAATATCACAGAAACTATAGAATATAGCAAATAAACTAATATGACCATTTCTACTGTAAATTTCGTCAGCTTTAATTTCACATATTACACTATTATAAATATAGCGCATAGTTTTACAGATATAAGCGAAAAACCGATAAAAGTAACCTTTTTTAATCGTAAATTCAATTTTTCCACATGAAATCTACGAGTATGGGGTAACTGACTTTAATTTCAGGTCTCAAGACTGTAAATAATATAAATTGAAAGTGTTTGGTAGCTTTATATATCTATAAGCTCTCTATATATACCCCTGCAACCTATGTAAGGTCTCTTCTATCTTCACATGGTCGCCATTTTGTATTCTAGAGGCTTGATATCTTCTCTAGGACGAACAGGTGCTTGCCAGCCAATGAATTGCTATGACCGTTGTCATATGTTTTAAATAAAAATATAATTTAAATCATATAAAAGTATCTATCGTTCGCCAATATTAAACATACAGTTAAAAATCAGAAGGCAACTCGGCCGTTCCTGAACTATCTGTAAAATCGAAGAGTTCAAAACTGAATGTTAAAAAAAATACTCCCATAAACGAGCCCCAATGGCATATATAGCCTGCCTTGGACACATCATTTCCTGAGACTTTTGCCGTCTCGACCGAGGTCATGATATTTCAATTGTATTTTTAGTATTAATAATTAATGTGTCAAATTAATAATGATTTGTAGTTTCAATTTATTTATCTCTCGATCAATTAATGGGAGAACGTTAAAAAAATATTTATTAAAATACGATTTTTACTAAGATGGAATAGCAATGTGGTTTTATAGTTTATAAAAACATTAAAGGACTTATAATAATCAAGGCTGCAGATTACAGTAAAATTTCTGCGAATTACAATATCGTATATAATGTTATATAGATGTATTGGCTTTAACAACGAAAATGCCATCTTCGATGATTAAGATAGCTTTTATAGAGTGATTTTGAATGGATTAACTGACTCGATTTCTTAAGAGTTTTTAGAAAAAATGATAGTATATAACAGTTGAACTCGTAAAAACCTACCTGTTTATATCTCACTTATCAAGGAAATATTTAATTTCATTCGTTCTCTATGTCAGAATCCAATTTCATTCCCACTCTTAAAGAGTTAAATTCATATTTCTGTTTAGTAGTTTAATAAGAATAACAAAGAGCAAAAAGTTCTAGATATAAGAAAAATTCTATATATGTTGCCGACTGGAGACTGAAGAGTCTAATAACATCTTGGTTCAAGAATTCAACATAAATCTTACAGTTTGAAAAAATTGCGAATCTAATCGAGGACATTCTGAATCAGTTATATCCAAAAAACAACGACTACCTATCTACTCATGACAAAATCGGTTCTTCTCGATGTTCCGCTATTAGAAAAGGAGCTACCGACAATTTTATTTAAAGGAAGGACTTATAGCTAGTAACCATTTTAAATTCTAGATAAACCTAATTTGAACACACAACTTCGTTCAGTCAATTGAACACTTGCTTTCTATATGAAAATTTAAATTAACGAGGCAAAATTTGACGGTTCATTTAATGGAAAACTGACAGCCAAAATTTTTATATGACGTAAAGAATATGTCCCTAAAAGAATACACCTTGAATGACAACGTCAAAGTCATCACATTAGGGCAGTTGGATGGTAGTTGGTTGAAGAAAAAATTAAAACAGTCGGTTTCTCTTCGGTTTTTTTGGAATCCTGATTTGAATTTGATGTTCCCGACGAAATGTTCCATTGCCTATCCAGATATACGCAAAAACATCAAAATTTACGAACTTTTTTTAGTTTTTTGGACATGACTCCGAAACTGGCATTTTATCGAAATTATTATTATATACAATGTTAAAGATAAAATTTACTATAAATTTTATGCATAGCTTTTTGATGTAAGGCTAATGGGTGAGCAGTAAGAGAATATTGACTTTGCATTTTTCACAAGAAAAATCTATTTTTGTCTGTTTTCCCCCAAAACTCATAATCTATGCATGTATCGAAGAAATTCAATGTAATCAATTTGAAAGAGCATTAAGTTTTGTATGTACCTCATACAGACACGTTAATATGTAAGAAGATTAGACGGCTGTTAAAGCTCAGAGAATCGAAGTCATATTTCCCTTGTAGTATCTACCGTTCACAAACTAAGTGCTTTTTATCTTTTTAATGCTTTATTTTCGGCTAATTTAACTATTTTATAACAGAACTAGGATGTATAAACATATTACATAGCTTTTATATATTCTGTTGATATACATAACAATCATTACAGAATTAAGGACCGAAATGCGTTTTAAAGTCCGAGCGGTCCAACCACATTTTGCTCACTCTCATATTACGACTCTACCTACAGCATTGGTCATGTGAAGCTGCCGAGTTCTCCTTCAGTTAACCAATGAATAGATGTATACTTAACGATAGTAAATAGTATTGTGATATTTTTCTTTTTTAAAAAGCACTGTTTTAACTCCATTTTGCTTACATTTTATTCATTAACCTTGTTTAATTCCAATATAACGGCCAGGGCCGTTATTGACAGTGACAAGTGGATAGATATAGGTTACATAACATACATTAATCCACTGTATATTAATTCCAATTAAAAAAGAATATTTTCAAATTTAAAAAATTCCCTGACTTCAACAATTTTTCTCTGACTTCTCCCTGATTTTTCCAGGTTTTAAAAATTCACTGACTTTTCCAGGTCGGTCGCCACCCTGGTATACCTGGGCCAGTTAGTGAAGATCAAGTAGTAGAAGAGTGGGGGAAGGGAGGCAGGAAGAGAATTAAGGACTGTAGTAATGAACAGAGTATAGCTGTAATGTATTAGTACAACATACATATGATCATATTTTTTATACCATGATGATTCCTAAATTCGCAAAATGTTGAAACGGCTTTTTAGAGATTCAAAACATTTGTTTAGAATTTTCCAATTATATCTCAATAATTAATTTGTATTAATTATCTGTTTTTTAAGTTCTAAATCTTAAACATTAAGTACTTACATTTTAATTTTGAATAAATCTGTAATGGTTTAACAACAGACCCAGTGCATTTATGAGATGATTGTAAAGTTTTAGACATAGCGCAAATCAAACATTCACTGTGAGTAATGCCATCTAAAATTTGAAAATTATAATCTTACAATATCCATAATTATAAAGATACAATATATCATGTATAATAAATATGATGAAATATATCTTTACTTACTCATCGATTCACACCTCGATGTATGTGTATTATCATTTAAGAGCCAATTGACGAAAGCAGGAACATGAAACAAAGCCTGAAATAGTAAAAATATTATCTTACATTTGTCATTTTATTTTATTACAATAACAATTATTTTATCCAAGTTTTCAACCAAACTGAGTGGATAACATTGCAATTAACCTAAAATATAAATAAAAGTTAAACGATTGAAGTATTCAAAATAATTGAATATTTAATAGTTGACTGTTGCATTATAAAGGAAGGAGATGGTCCAGGGTGGCAGTCATAAATAGCTTAATTGAAAATAATATATTCAGATATTAAAAATAAGCTGAAAAAGTGGCAATCCAATTTAAAAAAAAAAAAAGTGATGAACATCTACTGATACTTCTTTTAAAAAATTAGGTAATTCTCAATTAAGCTTATTTATATTAAAATTAAAACAACTATATTTCAAGAATACCCATAAAAACTAGAAGAGATATAGAAGTTATAGATTAATTAGTAACAAGAAAATAAATAAATTAGGACAATATTTATTGACAAATAAATAAAAATTGAAATAAAAAATGTTAGGAACTGGAAGAAATTAAAATAAATGTAAACATTTAAAATTTCGTAAGAAATTTAAAACAATATTTTTTAGAACAATTTTTCTTCTTCTATTTCTTACTTAATTTGTATTATAATATTGATGGATAACATTAAAAATCAATTTAGTTGCTTGGCAATAATAACTTCCAATTATTAACAATACGAGTATATTTTTAACATTACATGTTAACAGTCTAGTTTACGTTTCAGGACCTTTTATTCCCATCTTCAGAACTGCAATTCCAATACTCTTGTGGATGCAAGGCTTAATTCAAATAATAATAATGTGCTCCATCGTCAATTTTCTAATTTATGTTCTAAAATTTTATCATCTAGAGCAACATTCTCCTTTTGGAAATAAAATAAATAAATTGACAACTTCCCAGGAAAAAAAGAAAAAAAAAAAAATTAAAAATCAATTTTAACAGTAAATTATCGAAAAAAAATGATTAGCAATCATAGTTCTATCTAAAGAAATAAAATAACCTGCTTTTATCATTTAACACCAGATACATTAAAACGATAGAACGAGACATTAAAATTAAAAATTAAGTTTCTTTGTTTGCAGAATATAATATATATCTTTAATTGAAGGATTATGGAAATCTAGAGTTAATTAATCACTATATAAATTTACAATTCTCTTCAGAACAGATAAAAACATACTTTGTTCAAAAGTTTCAATGAAGTACATATTTTCAGAAATAGCATGTTATACTTTCATGAGCTCAGTATCAGTCCTAATTTACAATTTTGCATTATTATATTACGTATAACCATTCTCCTCATAAAACCCATTATACCTTAAATGGGAAATTAATATCCATGAATTCTCAGTAGAATGTGCTATAAATAAATCTATGCATCTAAGTAATTTTTTTTAATCAATGTCAACTTAATCAAATAAAGTAAAAGAATTTTAATATATATATAATCGAGGAGTAAATAATTATTTAAGTTGATGTAAATATATAAATATTACTTTATAAATACAGTTAAGCTTTCACCAGAGAATACTATAAAACATGGAAAGAAAAAGTATAATCTAATGACCTACATTTTTTTGACAATCTACAAAAGCCAAAAATGAACAAAATTTATAATTAAAATAAATAATAGTAATAACTGTTAATTCAAAATGTATCAAGATAATAGAATATTAAATTATTAAAAGCAAATTTTAAAAAATTGACCAAGATAACTTATCAATAAATTCGAGAGAAGAAAATTAAGAAATAAGGTATTCACATATTCTACAAGAAAGCATCATTATTATTTTGCCTGAATGCAGTAATTTCAAACTTTATTTATAAAATCTATAGACAGAGTAATCTGTTGACAGAAATGAAACCTCTAAACTGTTACTTTAGCACTATGATTTGTTTAGGACCTAATTAGAAATATATAGTAAATTTTGTTGACATTAAAACTAAAGACCAACTTTTTAACATGAACTCGAAAAGAATTTTGGTTTATTATTTGCAATATTGAATCATTGTAATAGTCCAAAAACATAAAAAATTTAACCCTCCTCAAAACTTAAGGTTTTATGTTTCACGATACGTAGCATTTGAAAATCAAATAAAATTATTTAATTTTCAATGAATGAATGTTGCATACTCAAAATATATTAACAAATATGGCTTATTATGAAAGAATAAATCTTCAAAATGCAAATATCATTGCACTAGATCACTTTGTCTTCTTCAATGTCACTGATTAGATATATCAAAAATCAACAACAAACTGTTGAATTCCAAGTAAGTATGGATAATTTCAAGGATTGCATAATTACTTAAAATCAAACTAAAAAGATACAACAGCTGAAGGAGCTTAATGTATTAAGCCAATTAAATTAAGGAATTAAAATTAACACAACAGATTAAAAACAACAGCTAACTGTTGATTAAAATACATACCTGTAAAATTGAGTTGAGATAACAAGAATTCCCAAGGTTAACGAAACCTGAACCGACAGGAACTTGACTAGACCACCCCAACCTAACGGCATCGGGGGAATATAGAATCCTCTTAGGCGTTGGTAATGTTGTTGGTTCCTTGGAAACTACCATTACTTTCTTAGGAGCAGCTTCAACACTAACACTGTCTTTTGAACTAGTCACTTCATCACTTTTAACATTATTAATAACTACTGTACTTAAAACTATATACTTGGATTTCAATTCATTTAAAATACTGGTGTTGACACACTTATTTTTTTCATATTTAATTTCTGAAAAAAGGATTTGTTTAGCGGAGGCAACTAGCCTTGAATCTAAATCCTCGCCACTTTTGCATTTTTTCACAGTAGAAAGTGACAATTGAAGAGCTGAAGTAATAGGATCTCCACTTTGAGCTGGCATGGTAATGCTAAAACAACATTAGAGAAATCAATTAAAAACACATCATGAAAGAATATTCAAACATAAGCATTTGGTGAAGCAATCATATCCATTACCAAAATAATAACTAATAAATAAATAAAAAATTAAAACATACCAACTTCACAATTATTATTACAACATGAGGAAGTATTGATGTTTATAACCTAGTCCTTGCAGTAAGAAATATCAAGGTCCACTGGTCATGATTTTTAACTAGGACACTAAGAGCAAGTGAATTTAATACCGTGAAAAATACATAAACATTATTTCGTTTTTTTGCAAGGTCAAATCATTTTTAAAATATGAATACTGAAATGGCTAATGGGACACATCATTCTTTTAACAATGAAAGTTGTGAAATCAATGGAGGGACCATACAGCATGCTACATCAACAGCATAACTCTAATCGCTTGGCGCTAAAATTATTTAAACATAAACTCAAGGAAAAAACTTTACCTGCTCTTGACTCCAAAAAAATCCACAGTTATGTTAGTTTAAACTACATTTCACATAACAAAACAGTGAAATCTTGTAACAAATTCGCACCGGTAAGATGGAACCAGATACAGCGCTAATGAGACTGCTTCTATGATCATGATTATTTTTTTCATTTTGGGTAAAATATTAGAGTACGCTGAAGCTAGAAAAATTTTTAACATTTACCACTGAAAAACATTCACATTTCCAAAAATTAAACGCAATAAAATAAAATCTTTCGAATAAAGCGTATTGAGCCTGATTAGAAAATGGCGCTACCTGGTGGTATTCTATGAAACCAAATGATGGTTGTTAAAAATTTTGTATGGTCATATAAATTTCAATTGTAATAAATGCGTTTTTGTCTGTGGTCTGTACGGCATTTGATTGCCTTCCAAGTATGATCATGTATACAAATCGTTAAGAATAAATCAATAAATATAGAATCATTGAAGTGCTGATAAATTAAATTAAGCGGTTGGGTTGCATATATTTGTATTAATTTTTTTAATAATTAAACCTGTTATCATATGAAACCATTCTGACATCACTAATTTCTATAAATTGTTTTGATGATTGTTCCATATGTTTCACCATCAATGAGACTATTTGTATTGAAAACCAACATGTTTAGACAGTATCAGTTAATATATAAAAGGTCATCATTCAGTATATGTAATTGATGTAAGTTGTAGAGAATTTGTTGTAATTGAGATATTTCTTTTAAGGCTAATGGCAACTAAATTTCCTGATGATGCTTGTCGGGAAGCTTTTATTAAAGCTGCTATCTGTAAAAAGGAAGCAACTAGACTTGATCATTATGAAGAATGCAGAATGTGCCTACCTGTTCAAGAAAAGGATGTAACTGTTCCAGATGAAATAGCTGTTAGTTTTTTTTAAAGATAATAATATACATGATAATTTAAATAATTGTGAATACAAAAACAAAAAATGTTGATTAATTTTGCATAGCAACTAAACACTGTCCATATGTTTAAGCTTTTTTTGTTGAAAGAGGGTTCATAATATTTTAACTGAAGTATTAATAATGGAAGCTAATTTATAAAATATGATATAATTGTAAAAATAAGTTTGAATGATATAAATAAAATTTCGGTAATAGTCAACTCGCAGACAATTGAGGGGAGGGGAATGTACTTTATTTATTATTGCAATTAATAATATTCCTCACCATTTTCATCTTACACATGCAGCTTTACAATTGTTAAATTCTACTGATCAGAGAAGTATGGATACTATTGTGTACATAATATCTTTAATGTGTCTTTTTTTCTGCTCTGTCAATTTTAAACTATTGACATCCATTGAAGAGGAAATACATGTTTTCAGTATTGAATTTCATCAGTTCCATCCTTTTTTTTTTCTTTTTTTTTGTGGTAGTCATTTATTCAGCTCTATTCTTTTAGGACTGTTCACTAGCATTTTCTGGAATTACAAGTAAACACCGACTTCAACTTGATGATACAGATAATTTTCATTGTTATACTGCAATGAGGAAAGAAGTTATTGTCAACAAATGATTGCTATTTTTTGCTCATGATCAGAATTATCCCAGATTGTGTAGTAATAATTATAAAACAAAGTGGTGATGTGCACCATTTTGAGTAGTTAATGAGAATTCAGCCAAATTGATGAGATTATAAAAAACAAATTAAGAATCATTACAAACAGGCCTTCTGACACAGAGCTCCAATGAAACCGAAATTTACCAGATGAGACCTACATCAATCTTCTCATCTATTTCTTGCTTTCTCCTTCTTATATTGACATCAGTTTAGTAATGATTATATCTTTTAATGATGAATTACTTTTTTAATCTGACAAATTAATATGCTTATTTAAATATTCACAATTTTTAAACTTTAACAGTATTTATTAATCGAGGTCATACAATTTTGCATGACAAAACAACTAAATTTTTCAGTTAACTCACTTCTTCTTGAGCCTAATCTTTTAAGTAATAATTTACTTATTTAAACATTAAATCATTATCTTCTTCAGGAAAAGAAACCATTAAAATAAATAAATAATAATTAATCTAAATCTGAATAAGCTTCTGTTGTCTAAATTAAATAGAATAATATGGTAAAGGGATCGTATATCAAATCCAAGTCTGATCATTATTAAACCGTACATTATAACAATGAAGGTTGTTTCTGTGAATATATTGTTTGAAGAATATTTTTATGTGTACTAAAATTAGAACTTTTATCATTAAAAATAGATTTTTTATTTATTTTTATTCAATCCTCAAGTTTTCATTCTCAAATAGTTGACTATTTGATATTATTTTAAGCTATGAAAAACATTCATTTTCATCAACTTGAACTATTTTCTGTATTTTTTTTAATATACCAAGTATACATTTCTTGAATTAGATAATTTAAGTAAAATTAATATAAACAATAATAAGTGTTTTAACCAGCAATGAGACTTCAAGTTCTATAAATTAAATTCAGTAAAAGCTGTACAATCAAATACCTTATTTAATTTTTTTTTTTTCATCTCTAAGCTAATATAAGATGGGAATTTTAAAGCTTCTTACAGTTTGAAAGAAATTAATAAAAAATATTTATAATTTAATTTTAATTTTTCAATTTTGAGCATCCAAAACAAATTATCAAACAATGCAATATTTCATAATGCACTACTACCTACAAAATTATTAGAGAATATCCATTTTGATAATACCATTCTAGAGAATGATTTAAATCACACTCATTCCATTTTCCATATTTGACAGGATCTAACTCCTATTTCTGGAGTTCCATCAGAGGCTCTTCAAAAGAACATAGCAATAATTCAGAAACCTGCAAAAAATGCCATGCAGCAAGGAACAGCCAATACAAAGGGCTTTATTATGAAGTATCCAAACGATGTTACATGGGAAAATCCTCTAATGGGTTGGATATCAGGGTATGGTTATTACAAATTAAGTTTATGATTATAGTGTTCTTAAAATTCAAAGTGTAGAATTTTTTTATAATATTAATATGTATAATACATTCATTAAACAGAATCATACATTTTCTTAATATAATAAGATATGATAAAATAATAACTGACAATTAACAAGTTATTATTTGTATTATTCTATTTTTACTTTCATTTACCTACATATGAAATATATAGTAACGGACAGTACTTGTGAAAATTTTCGAATCTGAGTTTTCATCGGAATTACATGTTTTGAGGTCTCCTGAGTCCAAATAATCAAGTCTTGCAAAACGGTCTGTGTGTATGTATGTGACAGGTCTAGCTCAAAAATGAAAAGTCGTATGAAAGTGAAATTGTATATTTAAGATTTGTATATACCTGAGATGTTATAGAAACTTTTTCATTGAAATCAGTGTACCGGAAGTGGCACTTTATATCGTCGATGAAATACATTTTAACTATTTTTTCAAAAAGGGCTTTAACGATTTTGATTAAATTCATTATATCACAGTAAAATTAAGCAGTTTTTAATATTATGTAGGTTTTATTCTCATTGATGTTTCTAACAGGTTTTAAATGGCTAATTTTTAATATTAGCTTCCTTTAAAGTACCTTTAATTTTTTTTATTTGAGACAATTAACCATTTCACATTGATTCCTAATATAAAAAATAGTTAAATATAAAATATGAAAGAATTTGAGAATTAACTAAATAAGAAATAAGAGAACGTAACAGAATAGTTGTTATGAGGGAATCAAAGGGATCTGAGCTCGCCCGAAGATTTGAACAGACTTCCATAGTAAGTTGAACTTAATATAATATGGACTCCGACAATATTATGTACATATGCATATGCGGTTTTCTTAAATATGTTCGTTGGTATTATTTAATATTTAATTGTATAGATTACAGCGATATAAATATTAAAATTTGTATATACCAGGGTACTATATTACAGTATATTATATTAATAATAATAATCAATAATTTATATAATATTAACAATTATGTCCTATTAAATAGAAATAAAAAAATACAATTTTTTTTAAAACAATAGCACTCTATTACTAGAGTGTTAGGTATCATTATTATTGTTATTAGGTTCATATATTATCCTCTTGAAATAAAGTTATCATTTAATTAAAAAAAACTATTAAAGCTCTTGTGGAGTAGCTCGGGGCAGACTGCTCCCTCTAAGTATGCTGCTATAGATTAATGATCTTAGACAAATTTATATTTGAAATTATCATCCAACACACGAACCCATTTGTGGAATTAGTATGTAGTTTAATAAATAGTAGAATTGGGGAGATCTATGGTGCTGAAGCCAAAAGATTCTGGTGCTTGAAAAAACACTCACTCTAGATTTTTGCTTGATGGAATCTGTCCCAAAAGAAGCAAGCTGCTAATTAAAGCAGGAGCTCACTTAAGAAAATTTCAGTGGCATACATTGCATACAGCAAACTGAATAATCATATGTCCAACCTGCGGCTAACAGAGTCATCTCTTTGTAGGTTCTGCGGTCAGGAGGAAGAAACAGCTTATCATATCACTTGTTAGTACAACAGGTTTGCTGATCTGAGATTCTGTTATTCGTCATTGACAGGGTGGTTGATCCCAAAACAAACAAGCTTATCAACCCACCAATCCTACTTCAGTTTATTGAGACTACAGGAATTACGATCTAATAGGAGTGACTTTAATAGAGGTGTACAATAGGCCTTCATGGCCGTGCTGCATTTTTGCCACACACAAAAAAAAAAATCATCCGAAGCATTCAACACTTCTTACTTATTATTTTATTTGATTAATTAGTTTTATTTATTCCATAAAAAGGCAAACCAATTCTCTATTATAAACTACTAAAAGATTAAAATTAATTATAGAGAGATATGTATTCTATTTATTCATTTTAAGAGCTATAATCAGGGGTGCTCAGAAGGGGGTTTCATGGTGCAAGTTGTGCCATCAAAATTTTTGAGGCTGCGTATTTTGACAGGTTTTTCAATTTTTGAGGGGGACAAATTTTGACGAAATTAGGAATATTCAGAATAAAGGACAAGGAGAAAAGCGTTGAACATACTGTGGCAAGTGTTATTGTAAATGATCTAAGATTTTTCTAATTCTACCTTAGTGTGCTCTGTTTTAAGAAAAGTGAGAAATAAAATTTCTTGGGATGAGGGTAGCCCATTGATCTTAGAGGAGATGGGCAGCCCCTGGTTATAATCATCTAAAATAAATAAAAATTAGCCTATTAAAATAATAATTTATATAGAAAGTTGTTTAGTCTCATCTCTTGCAGACATTTTCAAAGAACAGGATTAAGAAAATAATAAATTTTTAAATTAAGAAAATTTTACTTGAAGAAGTTTTGTGTTACAAAACATATTTGCATTTAATTCATAACTATTATTTAATTAATAATATACTTGGTTTTTCAGACAGTAACTTCACCTTTTTATTAAAATGTTAATGCGGTGAATTTGCTTCATCCAGGCATGAAGTTGGCATGATAATATATACAGAATTTTTTATTATTTAGAGGAGTCACAAAAATTTTCATACAATATTAAAATAACTGATGATGGATTAATATCAATCTGGCTACTTAAAAATTCTGACCTATCTATCCACTACAAATACTCTGTTTCATGGCTATAGACCTGTTTACTTCTACAGTATTATTAAGACGTCATATTTTTAAAATATTTTCATAAAATCCAACATGTTTATTATTAAGACACTATTAAAATACTAATCAATTTACTAATATTTTCTACTAATCAATTCAGTTGAACTTTAAATGTTCAACTAACCAAATTAATAAATATTGTTTGCGCCTAATAAGTAATCAGTAAAAAAAAAAAAAACTGATTTAGTATGCTGTCTTAGATTAACATAATAATTTTAATGTAGATTTCCATAAACAATTCCGTGTGCAATAATTATTATTATAACCTACTGATTAAAACATTAGAGAAAACTCAATAGGCTACATTATTAGGCATTGCAAATATTTTCAGGTAATTTACTATCTGACAATTTTGAAAGTACTTCTTTTTCTTCTACACTAGCATCACTAAAACCCATAAAGGGTCTGGCAGGTCTCTCTGTTCTGTGCCATTGCCATCCATTTTGCACTTTCAAATATTTTCTTGCATCATAGACGACACAATCTGCCCACCGCAACTTCAGCCTTCCAACTCTTTGACGACTATACAGGGGCTCGATCATTATTCTTTTGGTAGGTAGATCATCAGGGATTCTGGCTAGATGTCCTGCCTATTTGAGCCTTCCACACAGGAAATGTCCGACTCATGATATAGGTGATAAAGCTCTGAATTGATTATCCGCCTCCATTCATTGTTCTCATACATACCGTTGTAAATTTGGCGTAACACTTTACATTCAAATGTGAGTAGGAATTGCTATTCAGCCCTGATTGTGATCCAAGCCTCCGAGCCATAATAGAACAGGACAAATGAGTGTCCTCTAAATGATTTGTTTTGTTCGTCGGGTTATCAAATTGGGGAGATGCTTCTAGCCAATATTCTCTTTCTAATCAACAACTGCTGCATCATTGTCGCTGGTTACCATTGATCCCTGGTAGACAAACTCTGAGACCTGCTCAAACTTGAATGGGCCAAAAGAAACATTGGTGTGTGGCAATATCAGATCTTGATCTGAAACCAAGTACTTTGTTTTGGCTTCATTGATTTAGTTTCATCTGCTTCACAACAGTTTTCAGGGCAAGGAATGCCTAAACTACCGCTTCCTTGGATCTCCCAACAATACCAACGTCATCAGTGTATGCTAATATCTGCATTGATTTGTTCCAAGCTGTACCTGATGTTTGGACCTGAGAGTTTCTTATTATTATTTCATATTTCTCGTATCATTTTTCATTTCATATCAAAGTACACCTTATTAAAAATTAGACATGTCAGAGCAAGGGGCATTCCCTTGCCTTACTCCTCTCCTGGATGGAAATTCTGATGATCTTCTATCTTGTACCTGGACCACACATGCAAAATTCTCCATTGTCAGCCTTATGGGTCGTATGAGCTTTAGTGGATTTTGAAAGTACATTAATATAAATTTGGATTGACGGAATATGGTCTCAAACTGTTATTTATAATGAATACCATGTCCTTTGTGAAACAAATAAGTAATAATATATTTATAAAGAGTTTATTATTTAATTAATACAATATTTAATATATATATGTGTGTGTGTATTTTTAACAGGGCCAATTCCCTCAAAGATGTTGAAATAAGATTTCCAACCAAAGAAAGTGCTGCATATTTTGCCAAAAAAAATGGATGGAAACTGTTTATTCCTAAAGAAACTCCTAAAAAAAGAGTAAAAAGAGGTTATGGTGAAAATTTCGCATGGAACAAACGTACAAGAGTGTCCACAAAATGATTAGATCACTTTGGATTCTACTGATGTTATAGAAAATTACTTATTGTAATATTGGTTTAATTTAATCACCATATTGTTAGTTTTTTTTATTGTATTTAATTTCAATAATTATCATTTATTTTATAGTTTTAAATTGTTTTCATTTTGACTGTACCTGATTAATCATTATTAATAAATACATTAGCAGACAATTGGTTTTGAAAATATAATTGTAATCATAAGTCTTTTTTTTATGATTTTTTTTATCAAACTTGTTTTCATATGTGAAGTTTTGAATTTGTTCATAAAGTAAAACCTATCACAATGAGTACAGCTAACCATCACAAGTGGCTCTAACAGTTCGTTGAACCCTTACTGATTAAAAAAAAATAAAAATAATACAATTTTTCATGTATTTTATATTTACCCTATAACATTCTCATATTAGTTCTAACATTAAATATTTTCAGAATGGCCCAATAAATAATAATCTTTTTATGAACATTAAAAATTATTCCAACCATGGGGAAAAAAAAATCGTGAAAACATTTAAAGAAATACTCACCCAAAATGTATAACAGTTTAACTTAAATTATGAAAAATAAGATAGAAGTTTGATAAGAGAATGATTATTTAGATAAGAATAATTTTAATTTATAATATAACAATTAATTAACATTTTCTATACTAGTTTTAATTTAATATTATTTTTTATTTATTTATAATTATCTGTCATGTTTTTCTAGGCTCAAGAGTACATTTATTAACAGGCTCTAATGAACTAAGCCATCCCCTGAATGATTAATTGATTTTGTATAAATAAAAGCCAGAGTAAAATAAATTACACATATAACAATCAAAGTGGGTGCTATTCATTTTTTAAATATTGTCGATTCGATATTAAGAAAGTATTTTATCAACTGGGAATAGAAGAAAATAATGTTACTGACTATAACACCTTTCTCTATTAATAGTGGATTATCATACACATTTAGCTTAACTAGGATTAGTTGGTAGAGCAAACTAAAAGTGACACAAAGTTAAAACTAACATTCACCTCTTAATCCAGTTGTAGATTCAGGATTTAATTTTGGGGAGCCTAACTTGTTATCATTTTTTTTTATTATTAATTTAATAACAGTAATTGACGGATTGTACTGCTTTTAGGGGTAAAGTTTTTATACATTTTCTTGACATGTATGGTTACATTTAGTAGTTAAATAACATACATTATAATTTAAAAAGAGAATATATTGTAATTATTAAAAAGTTTGACTCAAATCGCTCATAGAAACAAAACTGGAACAATGGAAAAAAAAATAAAACCTAAAAATACTTCAGTCTATGAGCTTCCCTTCAGCCTGCTAATGCTTTTATTAAAGTAATATTAGTTTCAAAATATTAAAAAATATATAAGTATATTTGTTACAAGAGTGAAATATCATCTTGTATATTGATACGTTTGCGAATATTTTGAAAGTAATATCAGATATTAAGGGGTAAAAACATGTTGGTTTCAACTTATTATTTGAGTTCACCATGACCTGACAAATAATCACGGATCGACGGAGAGAGGGGAAGGAGGAGTTTCTTTCCTCATTTCATTTAGTTCTTTTATTTTTACTTTTCTACCTATAATAGGGAAGGAAAGTATTGCGATCGGGTCAAATTTCCGATATGCGGTTTTCGACGGATCTATACGTTTCAGAGCCCCCTGAATCTGAAAAAAACTCTTTAGCCTTTTTTTTTTTTTTTTTTTTTTTTGAAGTGATGAAATTTCCTACAAAAGTATATAAAAATCTTGCATTTCGGACAACTATTAATGAAGTTTTAGCTGCTATTCAATTTCGTGTGTAAAATTATGAGTTCTAATCAAGTACCACAAAGGGGTGGTGAAAGAGAGAGAAAAAGGATAAGTAAATGAAAGTAAATAAATCTGGTGCCCGCATAATACTAGTTTCTCTATTTCCTCTATTTTAACAGAAATTATTGGGCAATGGCAAAAACGCTTTGATTAGCAATATTAGAGTCTATTGAATTTTTTACGCTGATCTTCCACAAGCCGGTTTACACTTTTTTAGTTGAACAAAGAAATCGCAATAAAATCTTTTCTTCGATTAATATTCAGAAAAATAAATCTAATTCAATTTTTTCTTAATGGACATATTTAAAGACTTAATAACTTTTCTGAAATAGGTAGGAAAGTCGTTAGAATGGACACACCAATTTTTTTTTCGGAGTGATAACAGTTATAAAAACAAAATAAATTTTAAAAAATCCTCTCTCCTAAAATTAAATCCTGTATCCGCTACTGGCCTCAAGAATTCTTTAAGAAATGCCAACTGTCATATTAATACAAAATGGCGTCACATCAGAAACCTAGGTGCTGTGTCCGACTATCTAGAGAAAAAAGTGTTAAACCATTTTAGAACAATCTTATTATGCTATTATTACTATTTAAAGTCCTGAAAAGGTTTTTATCAACACAGTCATCCGTAATCTCGAGACAAAATGCCGGGGATACTAAAATCGTATTCTATTAATTGAAAAATCAGATCGACAGACCCAATATTAAGTGAGTAAATATAATTAAATTGTTATAACAATAGCGTTTAATATTTTCAAGTTAAACTTTAGCACAGCTCACAATGGACTTTAGGATATGAAATGAGACAAGACGATAATGTACACACAACATTTGAATGAAAATTTGTAAATGTAAACATTTTATAAAGAGTAGAAGTGTCCTAAAAGTTTTTTTTATAATTTTGAAGAATGACTTTTCATAAATATTTATGAAATTATAATTGGAAGAAGATTAAGATTAAAAAAATATACAAATATGTTCGACTTGAAATTGGGTCTGAAACGTTGTCGAAATAATAAAATGAAGTGGAGTATGGAGAGGAGGTTAAAAAGATTTATATTGTTTTCCTTGAGAATATTAATTGTTATTGTTTTATTAAAAATACCCTTGAAAAATTGAAGGTTTGATTAAAAAAATATTATAACTTTTTTAAGCCTGTGACAGCAGTCCTTCCTATAAACCTATGTAACTGAAAGAAACTAGTGAGACTTACTGGAGGACTCAATATGGTTCCCATGCCAAAACGTTTGGAGACCCTTGTCTTAAGGGAACGGATACCCGACATAATTCATCAGGAGGCTGTCCATTAAAACTACACTTAAATACTGTTCGCTTATGTTTTTATAAACCATAACATAGCTATGCTAAAATTAATAAATTATTCGCTATTACTTCAAAAAAAAAGTTGATAGTCTCATATTAGTAAAAAATATTCTTATGCGAAGGATTTGTGACCAGATAGTAAGATAGTAGTAAATGATTTAAGAGTTCTGTACTGATTAGAGGTAAGGTTGCATAAAAGACATTGTTAGTGAGAAAGATACAGGGGGCAGAGCGAGGAAGAGATTTAGAGAAGGCAAACAAATATAGATTACACAATGATCTCGAGTGAAATCGGGCGGGCGGTCTCAACGAGCTTCGTGAGTTTTTTTTTCCCACTCGACAGGAGCTTTCTACAGGCACTCACCGCTCGAGTGTCCGACGCTCTTTCATAGCCGTGTGTGTACTTCTGCCATCCACCGCTACCAAATCATATTTCCTTTTTGGCTAGCTTATTTATTAAAAGCCAAATTGAATATGTAGTCCACCATCTTGAAATATTTAAATAACGCCATCCATATTTGTGTAAAAATTTGGACAGAGGTCCTTTTATTCGACTATGGGCAAAGTTACACGGAGAATTATGTGTTTGGGTTGTCCACTTAAGGGTATGCAACGGTTTTTTTGAGTAAACGGCTGGACCGATTTTTATTTTATGGCTCTAATTATCCAGTGAGATCACGTAAGTGTTTTGAAACAATTTGAGATCAAATCACGAATATTTTATTCGTATAAAACGTAAATTAATCAATCCACTAAAAGATAAGAAACGAATTTTTGAGCGAATGGCTGCCAATATTTAAGTTTGATGTTTCATATCATTCGATGAGATCCTAAGAGTGTTTTGAAACAATTTGGAATCAAAATAGAAACGAGGTTTTATATAAAACGTGTTTTAATCAAATCGCTAAAGGAATGCTATGATTATTTTAACGAACGACTAGACCGATTTTTAAGTTTGTTGGCTCAAATTATTCAGCGCCTTTTCGTGAATATTAAAAAAAAAATGGAGCTGAAACTAGTAAGGATTTTTTTTTAATTTATTATATTTCAGTATTTTCAATTTTTTGTTAGTTTCACATCATAGTGTGTGTACGATCGTTAATCATATGTGTTAAATATACGCAATACAAATCACAATATACAATTTAGTACATATTACTAGTTGGCCCGTGCGAATAATTCACAAAAAATTTTGTTTACTGAAGCAATAGCAAAACACTATGGAAATAAGTAGATCCTATTTATTATGTAAGGAAGAAATTTATATTTTTTCCTTGGTCGATTATAATATTACATTTAATTGATCGATTACATAATAAACCAAAATATTTGTACAAATTCCTTTGATAGGACCTATTTTTAACTGAATATTTAATAAAGCCTCGATCATGAGATTTTCTAATTAATTAAAAAAAATAAAATATAAGAATAAACAAATGCCTTTAAAAAATAATAAAGTTAATGTATCAGCCACGAAACAAAGTGTAGTAGGATAGTAAATACTATATCTTTAAAGCAGAAGAAATTATTAAGTATACCAAAACTAATGGACTGTATCTTTTTTGATAATTGTTCGATTTTTACAATGTTTTTAGTTTTGTAGATAATTTAGCTATCTTTCTAATTATTCTGGGTATAAATCGAGAAAAAAATGCATAATTTTTGAGTTATTCACTAACAAAGTTTCTTTTCCTTGATAACTTTTTTCCCGGAAATTTCGGGGGATAGGACTATTTTTCAGAATGTGAAGGAGAAGAATATCTTCAAAATGTGTGGTCAATCATTGGATTTGATGAAGAATTGACGAAGTTATAGCGTACCGACAAAAAAAAAGGATAGAAGAGGTGTGCTGAGATAGTCGTCATGGCAACGAATTCACTTTTCATTATGATGTTTTTGACTGGCGTTAACTAAAACATTCATAACTCCTCAGGATTATATTAATATTAATTCAATGTTTCTACAACCGTTGGAAAGCTGAATTATCGCTCTTCATGACCGTATAAATAACTTCTTGATTTAACACGTCTATAGAGAATAAATAAATAAAACTAAATAACAGGTTTTTATTTTATAACTTGAGTTCTAAATTATTTAGGAAGGTATAGTTTTTGTTATTTCGAGTAGTTTATAAGACCTTATATTCCTGCAAAATTTCGTGCGAATTAGGTGGAAGAATATTGAAGTTATAGGTCAAATTTGTATTAAAAAAAAATATTTTTCTATCGCAATGAAACTTCGTATTCTAAAGTCTTTCGAACTGCGAAATACAAATCTCAACTCTGTTTCTCCTTAAAAAACACACGTTACTCCTTCCGTCAATACAAATTGTTTAAATTATACATATTTCTAATCGATTTTTTTTTGTTTTGAAGGTAATTTAGTCATCCTAAGGAAATTTACTTGCATATATACTTGATACTAAATTGACATCTACGAGTATTCAAATTTGTAGTGGTCAGGTGGTTATCACCAGACATCACACGTGGCTATCACAGACATCACGTGGTCCTAGCTAGTAGATTTCGTCTCCATAAGTCTTGTTTTGATGGGGGTGGAAAGTACCCGACTGCTACACCAAATTTAAAAATTTATGGATGTAAATTTATCAAACGACCAACCAAGGAATTTAAGTATATTTGCAAATACATTCACTTAGAATGTGTAGCATTTACCGATTTCTGCTGTTGGTTTTTTTTTAAATTCGTCAGTAAGATGAATGATCACATCATCTTCGTATGCCATTATTTGCAGTGATCTATAAATAATCGTGCCATTTCCTCAATCTCTGCTACTTTCAATGGGATTGAGCATTTCTCTATTTATTCTTATATTCCATTTGGCATAGGCGAATCTACGGAGACCTTCCGGGCTGAAGTCCCCCTCCTCAAAATGGTATAATATAACTATGTCTTATGAAAAACATTATCTCTAAAATTATTATTGTTCGTGCAATTACATTTAATAGGACTTCAAGAATCACTTAAACTCCATTTTATGTAGGTAATCAATTTATTTCTGATTTTTTTTTCTAAACTAATTATCGTTATATATATATATATATATATATATATATATATATATATATATATATATATATATATATATATATATTAAAAATCATTCGGGCTGAAGCCCCAAAATTAATTTTTTGAGCTGGTTACATCCCCGATCGCCTCCTGGTTACACATTGAGACAGATTCTCTAAACTAATTGCCAATTTCATCACTTCATCCAATAGTGTAGTTGGTCCAGCCCTTTGTCCTAGTCCAGGATGATCTACTGACCCCGGGGGCGACCAAAGGGTGATTTGATAAAATAAATAATTATTTGCTATTGCCTGATTCGAATCCGAAACATAGGAGTGCTATAGGGCTACCCCACTTCCCTTTAGGAAAACTTTTATTTTCGAGAAATGACAATTGCATATATTAGTACATAGTACATACATATAATGATTAAATACCACCAATCATGTAGCAATATAAGAGCACTGTAATATTAAGAGTAACTGAAGCCTACCTCCATTCTCTTCGCCTGTAGTTATGGATCCTGAAATAGACTGTTACCAACTCCTCTTCTATTTCTGCTTCTAATTGCTCCTGAAGGCCAGATCTGATAAAACTAATACTTGGCAGTTGTAAACCTCTTCAATTAACAACTGCAACGGAAAAATATGTTAATTAAGATATTTTCAACAGAAGATCTTAAACAGATTAAGAACTTTTCGTCACCTGCCTCTCAGCACCTTTATTAAGAATTCATGTTTTCTAAAACAGAATATACATAGATGAAGTCATATCTTTTTAGAGTTAGCTAACACAACAGGCCAAGGACACGTGTAGGATTCTAAGCAATACCTTTAAGCGGTAAGAAGGACAAAGTAACTTAATACCTCATTTCCTTACAAGTGATCGGAGACAAATCCACATCTTCAAAATTCTTATTTCCGATCTGTCTGAGCGTTGCTAGAAATTTTCAGGAATACAGATCACATAAAGCTGACTTTGTAAGTCTGGTTTAACAAACCTTAGGTGTTTACGTTCTTCAAGCATCTCTGCAAAAAGAATACTTCGCACAAGACCAAACCAAAACCTCTACAGTTTTGAACTCCATTAACAATCCAACAATGCAAATTCGATCTAGGTATTTTATCATTATGTTCATGTATGAGATAATTTATCAAGGGCAAAATATAATAGCTGCTTTCAAAGTGGATACGACAACCAAACAACAAACAAAGAAGGTATAAAAAAAATGCCAAATCTCATTGAGCGATACGACTTATGCAGTCTTCCGATTCCTGACCGATTCTTTGAGACATTAAAATATGATTAAACAAATTATAACAGTCACAGTTATTCGAAATAGGAAGCAGCTGTTTTTCATTTTACTAATTCATATTTTATTATTTATGTGGCTGCTGAAGAACACTTCAAAAGGAGCGCTGAAGTGAAAAGATTGGAGTGCTTGGATTGATTTCACAGACGCAACTGATGATTGGTCAACCCCATCGTTCCATTTTTTAACGATCGGTACAGCTCCAATAGACCGTTTCAAAATTATTCTTAACTATTATCTATAAATATTATGTTTCTCGGTATTGATAAAAATGTAGCTGTAATTGATATTTACTTTAAGAAAATATAATTTATAGTAAAATATTACATTCTGGTCTTAGGAAGATAATCATGTGTTTTGTTACATCAGTAGTAGATCGACCATCGTGGGACACATCTAGCTTCGATTCTAAAATTAAATAATCAAAGATTGAGAAAAACTTGGCCATATTACCTTGTACAACATTGAAACATTACTTCTGAAAAAGTAATGAACGCAAGACTTTTCATGTGTTGGGATGATGACTTCGGTTCGAATCCGGCCTGGGCGGGATGCTAATTTATTTATTTTTTTTTTTTGGTCCTCCCCTTCCTCGCCGTAAAGGCTATACGGAGTTTTCCCAGCCCAGGGAGTGTGGGCGGGGATTTAAAAGACTCCCTGGGCATCGGGACGCGAACTCGTGACTATTTTTATATCATTTGATTGATATATCAGGTTGCCGGGCAACGACGGTGCTGTGCACATGCGTTAGCCCATTGGGCCACCTCGCCTACGTTGAAATTTATTTGGTGGCGGACCCACAGAACGCACCTCGGTTTAGCATAGATTTTGTTGTGCCTCTAGAACAACCTTTCCCCTTCCCCATATGGCATAAATGGTAGTATAGAGGGAAAATTGGATAAAAAAAAGACCAAGGTTTTTAAAACTGATATTTCTTCAGCATGTAGAGATAATTCAGATTTTCACTGACAGAGCTAAATAAAAATCAAAGGTGAGTCTCTTTTCATTATTACAATTTTACAGCTCTAAATTATTCTTCGATTTTTTTTTAACCACTTTTTTCACTTCTTAGTTGATCTTTTTTTTTTTTTGTCTTCCCGTCCTTGCCCTTCAGGAATCAGGGTGGAGGATCAATGCCTGTGTTAAAAGCCCGCAAACTCGTAATTATTTTATGAAATTATCTTCCATCAAGTTGCCGGACAACGCGGTGCTGTGCACAGTTAGCCCGGTTGGCCACTTCAACACATTTCTTAGGCGATCTATTGAAAAATAGAAAATTTAAATAAAATCCTTACTATTATTTCAGTTGTATATCTATAAAATTACCAGAGCTCGAGGCATTTTCACAAAACATATTTTCACTGAAAAAGTAAATTAAAAATGGCGCAAAGGAAAAAGTATGAGTATTAATTTTTTTTTAACCATAGCTTTGAGCTCTCCATTAAATATCTAATATCTAACTGCTTAAAAAAATGATGAAAATCAAAAATGTCGAGCAACGAAATTGGTTCAAATTGGGTGATTATGATGGATCGACCTTAATAAATCGGAAAAATGAAAAAAAAATATTAAGTTGTTGAATTGCAAAGTGAACAACGAGCTGTTCCCAACACCTCTTAAAGTTTTTAGAGTGTTCACTAAAAAAAGGTAAGAAGAGAACATGCAGCCATGAAGGAGGGACTGGTGACACCCCCTCCACTGCCGCAGGGGCTGGTGGAAACAAGGCAGGCCACTGTCAACGTGATCAGATCACAATCTCCTCCAGCATTAATTATTTCTAGTTACAGGCCAGTTAGATCCTCTATCGCCGACCTCCGGTCTTCAGCTGCCTCGCCCACCCTTCTGCTTCCAGTTAACGGGGATAGTTACGCTCCAGATGAGTTCGGAGAGGAATAGGACCATTGAGGAGGAAGGATAAACCATCAATTGGGAACCGAATCGCCAAGTACTTGGATGAAGTTTATCTTTGTAAAAACTTGTGCGAATGTTGTAACTATATTTGACATATAAAAGGATATGTTTCATTTTAGTAAACTACTGTATTTTTATCGATATATGAGGTCAATATTCAGAAAGAGTTCAACTTCATCAAAAATGTACTTAGTTACTGCCGACGATTAGAGCTTTTTTCTTTGAAATGAAATGATAGCTCCATTTTGTAATATATGTATATATTCAAAAGTTTGTATTTGAATGGTATGTTTTTAAAATATTAAATTTAAAAATTTGGTTGAAACGTCAAGATATTTGTGTTTCTTTGCTTGCAAGTCAAAGAAATGAACCATTTCTTGGGCGAGTAATAGCTTGTAAAAATGATGATGTATGAATACCATCATAAAAATTGTATTGAAAAAATTGTTTACAAATGATTCTGACATTGAAAATGCGTTTTTGGTTTTATTTCAACTTGTGACTTGAACTTTTTCAAATCTTGTATAGAAAACTTGCCTAGTCGCTGTCAAAAAATAATTTAAAAAGACGGTAACTAAATGTTTTGAATGAAATATATTTGATTTGTTTGTCATTTTTTTTATTTATTTCCTGTTCCTGAATACGGTCACCTCATGCGTGACGACCCAATAAAAAGAGTTGGCCCCCAATAGGAGGCAAAAGTTGGTTCTCAATACCACAAGTACTACATATCAAAAAGGCCAAGATGAAATATTGGGGAAAGGAAATAACCAATGAACATTAAGAGTCCAACGGATTAGTGATATCGGAGGATGATGTTGATGACGATGTTGATGTTGATATCGAGAGAGAGGACGGAGGTGGGGCTGTGGCGCCTCGAGGCAGGAATCCGCGCGCTCATTGTGTACATAGCGTTCGTGCCTGTTCACAATTGTCGCTACTATCGGCTTCTATAATCGAAAGTTCAAGCAGCAGCGGGCAACATGGGATCGCTATGTCCTTAAGGCTAGCTGACAATTTCTGTTATGCCAGTAGTCTTGTCCAAAAACTGGTATGGTGACAGTTTGGAAAATGTTGGAAGTCGAACAGCTAAAGTCAAATGCGACTCATCTAAATAAGATTTGTTTTAATGGTGATTTGATTTTTTTAAAAAATCCTATTTTGATCTTTTCATTTCCGTGTGATCCCACAAGATTGACAATTTATTGCTTGATGAGGCTATTAAATCAAGAATTTTATATAGAATGTAATTGGGTATTGGGTTCATGAGTGCATTTTGTAGGCACTAGAGTATGAGAACGACAATATTACAGTTTTTCTAGTAGAGGTTAGTATGTTAAAAAAGGTTAGTTGTCGAAATGTAGCTCCTCAAGAATTCAAAAGCACTGCAAAATATGCCTATTAAGATACATGACCTCAAGCCTATCCTAAGAAAATTGATTGCTCTCCTCATCTTTAAAATGATGCAAATGTACATAAAATTATAAAAATTGTAGTTTAGTGTTTTCCTTTGATTCTTAGATTGAATGTTCTTCAATTTCAATTTAAATCTCATAAAATATGGTATAAAATACGTAATCCCCTTTGATATGTGCTCCTCTCAAAAATTCATAACGCAGTAAATATATGCTCCCTTCAAAAATCCAAAACCTCGTAAATATGAACTTCTTCTCAAAACATCACAACCCCTTAAAAATGGACATCCCTCAAAACTTTTGATAGTGCAACCTGCGTAAGCTAACTAACGCCCTTCTTTTTTTTTTTTTTTTTGTTCTTCCCTACCTCGCCTTTTTAGGCTATACGGGATTTTCCCGGGCCGAGGGGTGAGAGCGGGGAAATTTAGAATCCCCTCCGGCACCGGGACGCGAACTCATACTTTTTATATCACCTCAACTCTCTGTTATCCGGTTGCCAGGCAACTAGCGGTGCTGTTACACACGCTTTAGCCTATTCGGCCACCCCGCCCCAACTAACGCCCTTCTGGGCACTCCAGGCCCCCAGTAAAAAAATACAATTTTTGACAAAAATATTTGAGTTTTTTTTCTTTTCTTTCATCGGCCCAAGACTCCCACTGAAGTCCTATACTGTCCCTATTGTTGTATTAAAATAGAATGGAGGTATGAATGTACATTATTATTATATATTTATTTATTTTTAAAAATCTTTTTGGATTCTTCAATAAATTTGCACGATGACTTAATGGTATCCCTATCTAGATCAGCCTTAGAGGAAAGCGCTATTGTTTTGGAAGAGAGGATATTTAATTCGGCATTTATTATACCTGCTGCATTTTAGAATAATGTGCAATTGGTTCTCGATGGAGTTGTATGTCGATCATTTATTATTTTTTCCTACTTTATCATGGTTAATTCTTAATGTTGTATTTATTTTCTGTTTAACTTAACACGAGTGTTAGAGAACCATGGGCGTAGAGAGACGTTAGGTTTCAAAGTGAAATGATCTTTACCTTTCGAACTTGACTCCCAGGCATACCTATCCTGCCATTCACTAAAAAAGTGTTTTTTCTTCCATCTACAAATTTCCTGTTTCGCGTTTTCCGCCCTTCCAGAACACCGTTTTTCTATCATATAAGCTTGCTCATTCCTATACAAAACCACATGATCTGGAACCTATTGAACCTTAAATTTGTTATTTGTTGAACGATGAACTTCTTCTATTATATTATTTATTAGGTAAGATGAAATATGTTGTCGAAGTATTTTTTTGAGTGAATTGCATACTGAAGCGGAATCCGTTAGAATTACGACTTTTGTATTCTCATATTTTCTATTGAACATTCTGAAAATTTGAGATTACTATGTTGCTTTACTGTCGGTTTCGAAAACACTTCGCTGTGTACATTCCAGATTACCACCGCTCCAGATAACATTCACATTTGGAATTTCCCTGCCTGAGCGATAGCGACATGTGGAGCCGATTATCGAGATGGCCGGATCAGCGATCAGAGCTCACATATGACTCCTCACTAATCCTCAACATCTGTCCAAACAGGGCGGTCGTCCCTCACTCTTTCCTCTCCCGGTCTAACCAGGTTAGGTGTCCCTTGTGTATCAACAGTCAGAATATATTAATTCTAAAAAAATACGACCAAATTAAATGTAAGTGGAGATTATTGTGTGTATGAATAATAGTAATGTTATTAGCACAAAAGTGTTATTAAAGAAAATAATATCAAAAATGAATACCTTAAAAATCCTATATTAAGATTGGGTAACACAAAAATATATAATAACACAATGTTAACCATTGCTTACAAAACCATCAATACTTGAATTCATTTATTTTATATTTTCCTGCCTCTACTAGGTAATTTATTCTGCAGTGCAGAGTTTTGGCTACCGATACCTTTTTATCGTGCTCTTTTGAAAGGTGATGAAATACCCTAAAATATTATATAAAAATAGTTTATTTCGATTATTTATAACTAAGGTACAGCTATTTTAATTTCGTAAAATTAGGAGTTCAAATCCTGGTGCCAGAAAGGGGTGAAAGAGAGAGAGAAAAGAAAATTAAGTGAAAGTAAAAAACATCTGGTGCCCAAATCACACAAGTTTCACTTTTCCCCCTAATTTCAACAGAAATTATTTTCTGACAAAGGACTATTGCAAAAAAGTTTTTGATTAGCAATGTTAGAGCGTATTGAAGCCGGCTAGAGAATTAATATTAATCTACCATTGGTAGAATGGAGGAAATGTATAAAACTCTCAATAATGACAAAATATTATCCAACAAATTTTAAGCTAATTTTTAAAGACATTTTATTGGAAAAATATATATTTATTTATTATTATTTTAAGAAAAATCTAATAGCATATAATTCTGGTATACCAATATTTTCTATAATTTTCATTATTACTGATTGATATTAGATATGTATAAGAAAACATATAAGGTTAAAAAGGTTCAGAGAAGGCAGTGGATCAGCTGATGCGAAGGACGTGTTCTGAAATCTTCTCTCAGTTTTTGCCTATTTTTCAGCGGAATCTCTTTGATTATTTACTCAATACAGTTGAAGTTCACACTAGAGCAGTTGTTATTTACTGTTTGCTACATTTTTTTTTTAATTTTTAATTTTTTTTTTTTTTTTTTTTTTTTTTTTTTTTTAATTTTAATTTTTTTTTTTTTTCTCTTATGATATGCGGCATAGTCAGCAAGTGATGTCCAGTAAGGTGCCCACCAAAAGGACTCGGTCAGACGGTGTTAGTACCCCTCGTGATTCACCAGCGAAACAAAGAACTCGTCGCTGCCTGCGAGAAATTGCTCCAACCACAGTGAAAACTTCAGGTACAGAACCTCAGCCTCAACCAGGTACCTCTTCACAAGAAATGGTTGAAGAATCTCCTTTCTTCACTCCAAACCCGTTCCAAGTGCTTCATAATGACAGAGAAGTAATGGAGTCAGCAGCAGTACCTAGGGAACCAAGACCTCCTCCGATATTTGTAAAAAATATCAAAAATTTTCAACTACTGTGTACACAACTAAACGAAATCTGCTCTGGCAGTTATTCTTGCCTCAATAGGACCAACGATACGAAAATAACACCAGATACTGCAGAAACCTACCGAAAAATTGTGAAGTACCTGTCCGAAACGAATGCAAATTTCCACACATACCAGCTGAAACAGGAGAGATCGCTGCGAGTGGTGGTAAGAAATTTACATTCCTCAACCCCAACTGAAGTTATAAAAGAAGAACTAGCGACGCTTGGTTTCAAAGTGCGTCAGGTAACCAACGTTCTGAAGGAGAATAAGGAGCAGCCAGGAGTAAGCAATAAGGTTCCACTACCTTTATTTTTCGTGGATCTAGAGCCATCACCTGGTATTGAAAAAATATATGACATCAAGAGATTGTACTACACTATCGTGAAGATAGAGAAGCCATACCCCAAGAAGGAAATTGTACAGTGCCACAATTGTCAGGCGTATGGCCACACGAAAACTTATTGTCACCATCTGCCGCGTTGCGTGAAATGCGGTGAACAGCACAAATCTGTGGAGTGCACCAAACCAATACAAGATCCTGCAGTGTGTGCACTATGCCAGGAGGGACACCCGGCCAACTACAAAGGCTGCCAAACCTATAAGAGCCTCAAATCCAGATACCAGAAGAACCGGATTCAAGATGAAGCACTAAGAACAAGAAGAGAGAGAGAGCCTTCCAGAATTGTAAACAATGATGTATCATTCTCCCAACTACTTAGAGGTAAGACTTTAACCGATAAATGTCAAGCCCTGCCACAACAACAACCTCAAACCCAACCTCAAAATCCTCTTCATCCTAATATACCTAACCACCAACAACAAATTCCTCATATTCCTCCTCCTTCAAATGCAACAGATCTCACAAGTTTGTTAGCATCTTTCCTCACCGATTTCAAATCCCTTGTTACTCCACTCATATCACTCCTCACGAATCTCGTATCTCACCTCATCCCTCCTTTGAAAAATCCTTAAATGACTCACATCCCTAAACCCGTATCCATTCTCCTTTGGAATGCGAATGGTGTTAGAAATCATACAGACGAACTATCTACTTTACTACTTGACAAGAACATTGATGTGGCACTAATTACTGAAACTCGACTAACCACTAAACAGCACTTAAATATACCACAATACCTGACATATCGTACTGACCACCCTGACGGAAAAGCACATGCCGGTACTGCTGTAATTGTACACCAATCCCTCTCCCATCACGTACTCCCATTACCAATACATGATTTCCTACAGTCCACCGCTATCGTGATAAAAACCTTCTCCTTTCCGGTCACTCTTGCATCAGCGTATTGCCCTCCTAACCGATCCATATCCAATGCCCAATTCAGTTCTCTCCTCAACTCCTTAGGTCATAATTTCATCCTGGGTGGAGATTTAAACGCCAAACACCATCAATGGGGTTCTAGAACCACGAACTCTCGTGGCAGAACATTGTTATCTGCACTCAATTCCCAACGGTTCAGTATCCTTCCTCCTAAGTCACCTACCTACTGGCCCACAGATCCTAACCGCAATCCCGATATCCTTGATTTTTTCATCCACAGTGGCTTAGGTCCCCTCAATCATTCCCTTACCCGTCTTGCCGAACTATCCTCAGATCATAGTCCATTATTACTCCAATTATCTCTTGCTCCTATTCCTAAGTCTTCTCCACCGTCGTTCATCAGAGGCCCAGTTAACTGGAAACTCTATCACCAAATCCTATCCGATAAAATAGACCTCAGAATAACCCTAAAAACCCCAGATGACCTTGACAATGCCGTACACCTTTTCACCACCACTATCCAACAAGCAATCTGGACTGCTTCCTCTCCAAACCACTCCTCAAGAACTCCCAAGAAAAATAAGTTACCTCAACACCTCATAGACCTAATCCATACCAAACGCCGCGCCAGATTATTATGGCAACGTACTAGACACCCCATCGATCGTCGTTCCTATAATTTTTACAGTAAACAATTAAAGCAGGAATTGGCCACCTTCAAATCCCAATCCTTCAACTCCTACCTTACTTCCCTCTCTGTTCATGACAACTCCCTATGGAAGATCACCAACAAAATCCTAAAATCCCATCATATTTCCCATCCCCTTCGTCGAAGCGATGGCTCCTGGGCAGCGTCTGATGAAGATAAAGCTGAGGAATTCGCCAGACACCTCTCCAGAACATTTACCTCTCATCCGGAATCCAACCTCACCCATACCAGAACAGTAGAAGAATTCCTTACATCTCCCATTCCACTTTCCTTGCCACCTAAAGCAGTTAATCCTTCTGAGGTCAAACATCACTTACAAAAACTTCCTCTCCGTAAATCTCCTGGATACGACCTCCTTACCTCTCAAATCCTTCGACAACTTCCTCCTAAAGCTGTTATATTTCTCACCTACTTATATAATGCCATCCTAAGAACCACCCACTTTCCTCTTTTGTGGAAACATTCCACTATTATCCTGTTTCCGAAACCAGGCAAACCTCCCAACACCTCAACGTCCTACAGACCAATTAGCCTACTTCCGATTCTCTCAAAAATCTTTGAAAAGATCCTCCTGAAACGAATCCTACCCTTTATAGAATCCCAAAATTTTCCTTCACATCAGTTCGGATTCCGTTCACAACACTCCACAGTCCAACAAGGACTCCGAGTGGTCGATCATATTTCCGCAGCATTGGAAAGCAAGCAATATTGCTCGGGTGCATTTCTGGACATAGCTCAAGCTTTTGACCGGGTATGGCACGCCGGGCTTCTTTCCAAGCTGAAAACCTATCTTCCTCAGTCCTTGTACCTTGTCATCCGTTCCTACCTCTCAGATCGTACCTTCCGAGTTCGCTGCGGTAGTGAATTATCGAATTGCTATCCAATTGAGGCAGGTGTTCCTCAAGGTAGCGTATTGGGTCCCGTCCTTTACATCCTCTTTACCGCTGATATCCCTGTCCATCCCGATACCTTCCTGGCAACTTTTGCTGATGACACCGCCATTCTATCATCCGACTCAGATCCTGATATAGCATCCTTAAACCTTCAAAGACATCTCTCCCTGATTGAACACTGGTGTAATAAATGGCGAATTAAAGTAAACGAATCCAAATGCCAACACATCACCTTCACGCTCCGACGCAGTTCCTGTCCACCAGTACACTTTAATTCCATTCAGCTTCCTTTCTCGGACACAGTCCGGTACCTTGGCTTTCTCTTAGACAGACGACTAACGTGGAACCCTCATACTAGACTTAAAAGACAGGAACTAAACCGACGATACGGACAACTATACCGACTACTAAACAGAAAATCAAAACTTTCCATTGAAAACAAGTTACTGATCTACAAGACAATACTGAAACCTATCTGGACTTACGGACTTGAACTGTGGGGAACAGCAAAATTTACTAACATTAAACGCATCCAATCCTTCCAATCAAAAGTCCTTCGAACAATAGTCAATGCTCCTTTCTATGTAACCAACAAAACCCTACACCATGACCTTAATATCCCATTTGTCCTAGACCTTATCCCAGCATAATTCTCCAAATTCCACCAGAACCTTACCCATCATCCAAATCCCTTTGCAAATTCTCTATCCAGCACCACCCATCCATATAATCCTCCAAGGAGGTTAAAACGGCAGTGGCCCCGCGATCTTTTATAGTTTGTAAATATTGGAGTTCTGGCAATGGCCAGATTCTCCACTCACGACATGAGTGTATGTGGCTAAAGCACTCTTGCTCAATCTCCACTGGGTTTAGCCCTAGTGACGCGGTTGAGAGAGGAGTGCAGGGAACTCCTGGAGTCATACTTTTCCCTCCACAGTTGGAGGGACAAGTCTGGCTTGGAGTTCTCTCGCCAAGTTGTAAATATTGTATGTAGGTGTGCATGTGTTCTTTTTATTTATTTATTTTTAGGTTATTTTATTCTTGTTTATTGTATATATATTATTTTTCTGTATAATTTATTTTATTTACTGTATATAGAGTGTGAATGTGATCTGTGAACACTATTATTAATGTCCCTGAGACAGATTGTAATATATTTCAATAAAAAAAAAAATAATCAATCAATCAAAATTTAAACGAATAATTAAGTGCATCTCTACAATCTATGAAAAGCGGGGGAGCTTGGTTTTAGTACTTCATAAGGTACTACTGTTTCTTGGTCAACGGCACGGGCGGATCTACGGGAGGGGGGGGGGGCTTTCGGGCTGAAGCCCCCTCCCCCCCAAATTGGTAAAATATAACCATGTTTTATCGAAAAAAATATTAAAAAAGTATCTCTTAAAGTATTATTGTTCGTTTAATTACATTTAAAAGGGCTTTAGGAATCACTTAAACACCATTTCATATAGGTAGTTAGTTTCTTTCTTTTTTTCCAAAGTAATTATCGTTATTTTTATGAAAAAAACAACTTTCGGGCTTAAGCCCCCCAAAAAATAAATCCTGGATCCGCTAGTGGTCAACGGTCGTACAGGGAGGTGACTGGGACGATGATTTGAGCTGAATATATTCTGTTTTAAAATTATAAACAACATCTACTAAATATATTTTTTTTTTTCGAACAGGCCTTTAAGAACCAATAAACATCAATTTATATATATTTTTTCTTTTACTTTCAGAATAATTACCGTTATAGAAAAGAGGGAGGAAAAAGCCCCCAAAATTAACCCCTTCTTTTTTCAAATTTATTTAAACTATTTTATCTAAATACAATGAGTAAATGTAAACAATCAAGAATGATGGCATGAACAGACTTGTCGAGATCCTATCCAATGGTATCACTCCCTAAATAGTTTTCCGGTTTCCCGAGGCAATCTTCTTTTCAGACGAACGAGAATTATCACGAATCGAGAAGAAAGCAAGGTGGGAAACAAGTGGGTTCGGATGGGTCTGGAGTTTATCATGAAAGGATAGGTATCGACCTGACCAAATAAGCGACATATATAACATTAAGGTCTTTATGAATGATTTTAGATTATTAGGATTGCATATGTTAGGTATTCGATGGTTTGGTGGAACCACGAAGCTCAACTTCGTATGTCCATATAGGCCTTATTATAGCCATGTAAATGAGCCTTTCGTAATTAATTTAAAGCTTGGAGCTTTTGTAGTAAGTAACCGTCGGAACTGAAAATTAAATCCTGAATCAACAACTCGAGGTGACTATAGATTCCTGTTCCAGAAACACCCAATATAGTAACTATCGACTACCTCCAAAATCCTGTAGGCATTGGACTGATCTCTTCGAAAGAGAGAATATCTGGTCACAGCGGTGCCCATCTCCCCCAAGGTCGATGGCGCAAGAATACCTCCCCCTCTCTCTCAAAATATTTTATTGCTTTTATCTTTTTAAATAGTGCAAGCAAAAGTAGAATTTAAAAAAATCTTAGATCAGATACAATTACACTTACAGCGATCTGATATATGTTTTTTCTCTGGTTTGAAACTTTTCATTCCGAAAATTCATAACCCAGTCGAAATGTGCCCACCCCCTCAAAAATACAAAATCCTGTCAAAATGTGCCCCCCTCAAAAATTTTGATGGCACAACTCCCCTGTCTGCTCATAAGTTGGACCAGGTAGATCAGTGCGAGCTCCACAATATTTACCTGTCGTCTGCGGCTTATCTCTCGCCGATAGCGCAGCTTCGCTCTGTCACGGATGGTGTCGGGATTAAGGCCAAGCTTCTCCATTGTTTCACTAGCTTCATAGATAGAGTAGTTTAAGACTGTACATCAGATCAACCTAGGCTATCAGATGTTATCAGTATACCAGTCACTAGCGGATCCAGGATATAATTTTGGGGGGGAGGGGCTTCAGCCCGAAAGATTTTTTTTCATATACATACAATGATAATTAATTTGAAAAAAAAGGAAATTAACTAACTATATGAAATGGAGTTTAAGTGGTTCTTGAAGTCCTATTAAACGAAATTTAACGAACTAGTATACTTTAGGAGATAGTTTTTAATATTTTTGTTTGTAAAACATGATTATATTTTACCATTTTGGGGGGGCTTCAGCCCGAAAGCCACCTCCCCCCGTTGACCCGCCTGTGATACCAGTCGCTCCCGATAAGGGAGTAATCATTGAGCATGGAAATATCTTGTACTGCAATCACATTTCACCGACATGCGGCCAATTGTAATTGCCTGAAAATTTTAACCTCTACTAATATATTAAACTGAAGAGTTTATTTATAGTCTGTAATTTCAGGAACTTCCGATTTGAAGAATTCTTTTTGTATAAGATAGATGGTTTGTGAAGGAAACGTTTAGGCTTTATAACTCATAAAGCAGCAACCAATAAAAACGCCAATCAGTCTGGAAAACTGTAGCTAGGCAAACTCGGCAGCTTTATGAGATTACCATTTGTAGCCATTATAAATAAAGTGCAGGGATAAACCTCTAAGTATGTAAGAGTCGACTTGAGAAAAGAAAGGTAAAGTGAACTAATCGGTAAAAAAAAAAAACCTTATAGATCTCAGACTACTAAATTATTCCTCTTCTAAACCATACCAACAACAAGATTTTACACCTTTATGAGGAACAAATAAAAAAAAAATTCCTTAGACGTTGTTATTTTTTGTGTGGTCTGGAGTCAATCATTTTGAAGTTAGTATGATTTTTGAAAAAATATCGAAGGCTGGAGCCTAGGCGTTTTCTATGTGCAAAATACTAATCTCAACTTTGTTTCTTCTGAAAAAAATATTAGTACTGCTCTTACGGACAGTACAAAT
Source organism: Nezara viridula (assembly GCA_928085145.1). Taxonomy (NCBI): domain Eukaryota; kingdom Metazoa; phylum Arthropoda; class Insecta; order Hemiptera; family Pentatomidae; genus Nezara; species Nezara viridula. The sequence goes on along the minus strand of OV725080.1, from coordinate 58,954,666 downwards.
TGTTTCATTATTATACTCATAATTACACCAATATAAGAAATATAAATATTTTAAACCAGATCGGAAACAGATATCTGGAGTAAAAATATATGAATGGAACCTATTATATTGTACCGATTCGGTCGTAAAATAAGAATAAAACATGTATTGTAAATATATAGATACACGATATATACTCATCCGGGTCTCATTAAATATGTTTTTAGGATACAAAAAGGTGAGATTCGTCTTTAGCAACACAAAAAAACTCTAAAGTAAGAATTTTCATTGCGATTGGAAAATAAAAATTGTAATAATTTCAAAATGATTCCACCTATTTCCTCACGAAAATTAACAAGGATTTAGGGCCTTATAAACTACACCCTTGAAGACTACACCTAGCTTACCAACTTCTCATAACTTGGTTAGAAATCTGCCGAGTTAACCTTAGCTTGTATTCCGACATGTCTTCATCTCTTATTTGCCTGATGCTCTCAACCGGCACAGGACAAAACAGAACATTATTGGCTATCTTCCATCGACAGGGATTCCCTAAGAGGGATTAATATCTTTATTTCTATTCCTATTGAATCGGTAATTGTAGTAAGTTGTGTTGATCGTCAAGAGAGTTTGTAGAGAAATATTCAGCTGATTCAACAATTTCAGATTGTGTGAATGAAAATCATGCCATGTTTCATCAATGAAAAAAACTTGGGATATCAGCCAAGAAAACTTTTTCACCATCTTGATCTAGGATAATAATATTTTGTAAAAATTCAAATGATTAAAAATATTAGATACTATAAAAATGTTTCTCCAGATCAATGATCCTTAATCAATCAGACTGTTGACTTTACCATACAAAAATAATTGAACTTTTATATTTTTTAATGTTTTTTCGATTTTTTTTTAATTTACTTACAGTGGCTCACAATCAAAACGATACATCTCAATACTGATAGAAATTTTTGAATAAATGAATAGTTCAATTTATATTACATTAAAAATAATAATTTAATAGTTATCTATTAACCTATCTATAAACCTAGTAATGCACTATTTTCTTATGTTATTTTTCTTGTACTGATGTTATGTTATGTTTTATGTTCTTTTTTTATGTGATGTTTCTTGGTGTGGAGATATACGGCGGCTTCTGGTGTAAGAAATCTTTACTTTATAGAGGAAATATTCACATGGTACATAATATTCATACACATGTTTAAATAGAATTTTAGAGAAACTTGAAAGAAATTGTGGAACATTTGGACTAAAAAAGAAATTTTGTTCCTATCAGTATAATGACCCCAAACACTCTGCTATGTTAGTTAAGGAATGGCTACTTTATAACTGTCCCATAGTTATAGAAACACCACCAAAGTCACCAGAACTTAATTTTATAGAACACCTGTGGGCAAACCTGGAGGTAAAAATTAGGAAACACGAAATTATTATCAAAGAAGACTTAAAAAAATATTTCCTGGAAGAATGGAATAGGCTTAGTCCTGAATAGCTAATTTGATAAAAAGGTGTCTGTACTACGGACTAATACTTCAAATGAATTTTGTAAAACATTTGACTGGAAAGCGAGTATTTGATCACATGGGTTTTCACTTTTTTTGTCCCTCACTGTAGGGGAGGATCTTTACGAAGTTTCAGGCGGATGTTAATAATTCGATAAAAAGGGTTTTGTACCACGGACTATAAATAAATCAGACATAATTCGAAAGTTATCTGTATAAAATGTGTTTCATAGTTTTGATCTTAAGGCAGTCAATATAATGGTACAGTATTTATTTTTAAAAATATTACCTAAAATACTTTTATAAAACTTTAACCCTAGCAAAAATTCTACTTCCAAGTCTGAATGAAATTTTTTTCCCTTGTCGATTTCGAACTAATCTGTTAGGTTTAATCAAAATTGTTGGTTGCATTTTGCCTGTCGTTTATATGGTATATTATATTTTATATTATATATCGTCGTAAACCAATGACTTCCTGTCCTTCAGTATCCTTTAACAACACCTCACTTATTCCTGTTGAACAAATCCGTTACCTAGGACTCTATTTTAGAAAACTGATCTTAAGTAATTTATTTTTATCGCCTATTTACTAGTACTTTAAGCACATTATTTTTATAAAGTAAGAGTATGAAATAAACTGAGCTACGGGCTATTTTTATTTTAATGTAAGGCAATTTAGCTTTTTTTATTTCCTAGTCCACTGGTGCTCCTCAAGGTAGTATCCTATGCCCTATCCTTTATATAATTTATACAGCTGACATCCCTACCTATCTCAACATTGTCATCACCACATATGCCGATGACACATGTATTCTATCAGTAAATAATGACCCATAAGTATCCCGAATGCTTCAATCACACATCATAAACCTTGAATAATTGTGTCAAAACTGGAGAATTAAAATAAATTCTAATAAATCTCACCAGATTACCTATACCCTTTGTCGCAAACCAATGACTTCCTGTCCTACAGTTTCCTTTAACAATACTCCACTTATCCCTGTTGACCAAATCCAATACCTAGGACTCCACCTGGAAAGACCACTAACTTGGAATCCTCATACCAGACTGAAACGACAAGAAACAGCTCGACGTTTCCGACTACTTCAACACTTACTAGACAAACGCTCTAACCTTCCAATCAATTATAAAAGACTCATTTACATGACTATAATAAGGCCTATTTGGACTTACGGAGTTGAGCTATGGGGCTCCACCAAACCTTCAAATTCCCCTCGCATACAATCCTTACAATCCAAAATCCTTCGTAAAATCCTCAATACTCCTTACTTTATTACAAATAAAATTATCCATAATGACCTTAATGTTCCTTATGTATCAGATTTGGCAAAATCCAGATATCTGTCCTTCCATAATAAACTTCATAGCCATCCCAACCCTCTTGTCTCTAACCTTGCTTCCTATTCGATTCCTGATAACCCACCGAGGCGTCTGAAAAGAAGATGGCCACGTGATCTTCTAATATAGACATATTATTAGAGTGCTACCAATGGGTGGTTCCTCAACATGTGTTCCATGTCATTATATCCATGTGCGAATTTACCATATGAATTTTTTGTATACAGTTGTAAATATCATATAAATAAATAAATAAATAAATAAAAAATTTTATATATATATATATATACACATATATATATTATATTATATATATTATAAAATACCCTAAAAAAAAAGGTTTTAAGATTGATTGTTAAAAATACGAGCGAAGATTTGTTTCGGCATAAGTCGATTAAAATGGAGGCTATTTTCCATAATATATAATAAAAAATATTTTCCATAACTTTGATGAAAGATGATAGGTTCGTTGTAATTCCAATAAAGAGAATTATACCATTTAAATTAATTTAATATTTCATAATTCGTAGACAAATCGTATTGCATTACTTCATTATGTATCTATATTCGCATTCTATTCCCGTCCCTCGAATACTTCATCTATTAATAACTAATTACAAATAATTTTTAGAATTAATTAACTCAACTAAATCCAAACATAATGAGCGGAACAAAAAGATTTACGATATTATTATTAAACTAATTAGGTTGAAAAAGCGCCGCTTACTTTAGAATAAAAAAAAAAAAAAAACTACAAATGAGAAGGGAAATAACATATAAATATTGGACGAGGATGTTCTATCTTGGCATGGAGTAGATTAGCTGTAGAGATTAACTAGTGTGGACAGGAGTCAATGGTCTGTGTAACTACAAATCTGTCTCTACAAAGTAAAGCTCCAACGGGCTGCCCGTGCCAACTCCGCACATCTAATAGTTTTATTAAAGCTAACTCGTCCAATAATAGTTCCTGGGGCTCTACGGGTTCGTAATGAAAGTATCTATCACATAGTCAGCCAGCCGATTTTAATAGCAGCTAAGTGTTTTTTTCTTGAGCAAAGAAGTACCGATCCAATAATATATCAAAAAAGTTTATATATATATATATATATATATATATATATATATATATATATATATATATATATATATATATATATATATATATATATACATATATCGAAGAGAAGAATGTTTGGAGTGATCAGTCAAAGTAAAAATAGAAAAAATAAGTAATAATATTAAAAAAAAAAAAAGTGAATATTATTATTTATTTTTGTTATTTTTATTTTGACTGATCACCCCAACCCCAACAAGAGAAGGATGCTTATCTTCAATTATTCTCTGAAGTCAACCATCAACCCGCAGTTAATATATATATCCCTTTTCCGGTACAAGGGAACGATGGATTTTGATGAATGAGGTATTAAACTGAAACAATTAATTAATTAAATTGAAAAAAATATATTTAAAAACTCAGATGGTTTCAAAAGTCCACGACTCCAGATGGGACAAATTGTGTTTTGAGGATTTTAAAGCCCAAAAATTTCCCGTTTTCGATATCAATTTTTTCGAGATAATTATTTTTTCCGAAAGCGTCTAAGTTGGCGTTATGGTTGCTATTGGATAATTATTATTTCAGGAGATTCATTTTCAATCTGGTTAAGCATTTTTTTTTTCTCCAGTTTCTAATCATCATACCCTTTCAAACTTCATATTTGGCCATTTTTTATAGTTACTGTCAATAAAAGAGAGTTAATTTTAAAAAAGAACATATTAAAAGTACTTTAGAGAAGAACATATATGAACATTGGGCATTTAAGCTCTGTAATGTGACATCAATGGGAATAAGACCCAAATGATTCACTAATTATACAATAAAGATCGCTTAATTATACAAAGATACGCCGAGTTTAATCAAAATCCAATCACATTAATCACATTTGTTTTAGGTTTTAATTAAATATTGTTATTTACGATGAGTTTTCAAACTAAGAATCAATTGAAGAAATAATTGGAGGAGAACAGCTCTATGAACCCTCAGGACCTTCGAATAATATAGAAAGAAACTTTTTGATATTATTAACAAATAATAAAAAAGTAGCCAGGTTAGGACTTCTATAAGTAAGTGAGAGGCTGCAAACCAAGACTGCTTCACTAAACAAATTGGTCTTGTGCAAAGAAAACATTGGAACAGTATAAATTTAGGATTAGCTGTGTCTTGTATTACTATAGTTTAATAATTCTAGATCTGATATTATAGTTAAATAATAAGGTATCAACGTCCGTTTATTCGTAAAAATCGTCATGTAACCTTTGATCTCATGTGACATGTGAATGTGTTCATATATCACCATAACTATTGTCCACGAGACAGATTATTACATGTCTAAATAAATAAATAAAAAACCTTTTAGAAAATTAAATTAGTGAATAATTTGATGAATTTTCCCTTTGAGAAATCTCAGCATTATCCACTTAAAATTAGTGTGACAACTTTTGACCTATCTATGGCAGGCAATGAAAATCTCTTAATTTCATTTAATTTATTAAACTTAACAATGGAAAATAACGTTTAATAACCAATAGGCGCACAATCCATAATCATTTATAGGCTGAATATACAGATACATTTTCAAATATCTCTAGGCATGCACGTAGATATATAGCTGGCGTAATGTGGTTTACAAAAACAGATGGAGTAACGAGATTTTTATTGGCGATATAATAAATAATTCTTAATGATTTGTTAGTTGTAAGCTTTAAGCTATAGCTTCATTTAAAATGCATATCAAAAATTTTATAATAGCCCAACATTCCCAGAAAATAATTTCTATTCAAAGTAGAGCGGTTAGTGAGAGTTGTGTGTTGCGCGCATCAGATTTTTAAAAATAGTTTACTAAATTAAACATAACCGTTCCCTATATTCTGTCTCACGGGACATACACACTCTTTGCCCGCTCTCCCTAGATCCCTGCCCTGGCTGATACATTCTAACTAAGTGTACGTTTGGATATTTTTTGACCAAGCAATTTTTCGCCGATATTCTTGAAATGTGATGTAGGCTAGTTCTTACTCTACCAATGTAGCACACTTAATTGCACCTTAACGTTAATAGCTTGCAGGGAAATTGCACGAGGAACGAAAATGTACTGGAAATGCCACCTACATCGCCCACGATGGCTTCGACAAAGTGCAAAAGGAGGAAGATGCCTGACTGGTAATTAGTTGGGCAATAAGTTATATTAATTGGGTGAGCCGCGGTGGGGATGGAGCAGGAGAGGACAATGCGGCCCTTTCAGAGAGAGCAGATATTTCAGCCCTGGTTACTGCTCGCCCAGCCCGTGCCAACACCCCTCATTACCATCCTGGCCTTTTTTGTCAAATCTAACAGCTACAGGCTAAAGGCGGGGATAAATCTTTGAGGGGCTCGAATCGAGACCGCGGGGCGGTGTGTAACTTTGAACGCTTGGCCTCTCAGATAGCGGATATAACAGCCACCCACCTCTGTCATTGTATCTGTTCCGAGTAACGATAAGTTATTTCAATTCGTCGACTATCTAAAGGACAATGAAAGATGATACACAATCAATTCAAAAAATATATTTCTCAGTTCAATAGGTGTTTCACATAATATTTGAAAGTATAATGTAATTTAAAAAAACAAACAGAAATAACTTTATTCGTCTTCAGTATACTTGCATATCTACTTGAACACCTTTGTAGATTTTTAGGGAAACTCACATGTACGAATATTTAAAATTGTTGTAGTTGAGTACCTACCAGAGATGGCCATATTTATATTAAAAAATATGAATACGAATTCCATTTATATTTATGGCATATTTGGATATAAATATGAATATATTTATATTCATAAAAAGAAACATGAATACAGATGATGCGTATTCACTGGTGTAAATATAAATACGGCCGTATTCACTACTTTAAAAGTGAATACAGCTGTATTTACAGTTGAACTAGTGAATACGGCCGTGTTCACGTTTATTAAAATGAATACGCTTAAATTTACAGAAGTGAATGGAAATAATTTCATACAACCCTATAAATCAATACTCTTATTTATTAAATAAATATTAATTTATTTGTTACTTTAGGTATTTTCAAAAAAAAAAAAATTAATTTTTTTTATTGATGATATTTACAACTGTATTAAAAGTAAAAATACATTCAGTAAATGTGAACAAAGGAATAAAATAGCATGAAATCACTTGTTGAGAAACTTCCCACTGGTAGCACTCTAAAAATGTATTTACAAAAGGAGATCTCGAGGCCATCTTCTTTTCAGACACTCACAGGTAATTTTTTTTCTTTTTCAAAAATAAAACAAAAAAAGTTAAAATAAAGTTCTAGACAGTAAGGGGTTTAATAAATAATCTCTTAAAAAATGTTAAAAAATTGGTATTTGCTAAATCGAAATGATGTATAGGTAAAACGTTTAATTTTATTAAACATAAAATTATAATTATGTATATGTGAACATTATTTGAATTGGTCTAATCAGAAGAGAGTTGAATATATATTGATTGAAATATATGAAGGGACCGAAATCTATTTGCTAGAAACCGTAATGTGTAATGAAAGACAATCGGCTATAATATTAAGTATAAATATTCGTTGACATGAATTGCCCTAACAGTTTACTAATGTGTTTTAAATTAAATCTTTAATATAACTTAATAAAACTTAAACTTTTAATATAAATATCCAAGTATATTCCCATAGGGAGGAAGAGTTATTTCTAGTGTTACCCAAATGCGAGACCGAGACGAGTCTTGGTCTTGCAAACTCAATCTTGGTCATGGCCTTGATCTTGCGCAAGAGTCCCGCAACGGTATTGCAGTTACTTATTAACTTATTACTATAGAGATATTATTGTAATTTTTTGGATAGGAGAGACCTAACTAAGCCCGAATGAAAAAGTAGAGGAATTAAATGCAAAAGTATATTGGCTATACCAGTTATTTACATATAGTAACTAAGATTGTCAAGTATTAGTAACTATTTAGCCTTAATTTTTAATCTCAAAATCGATTTTTTTACCAGTCCTGGTCTTAGTCTTGCAACAGTTAGGCGACCTTGGTCTTGGTCTTGCAACATGCAAGACCAAGAACGATTTTGGGCAACACTAGTTATTTCAATAGTTGGGTTATTGGTTTAGTTAAAATATATTTTTATATTAACGATTTTATTTTTTTCAAGTATTAATAATAAATAGTTAACACATAAGATCAAGATCTTACATATGACAAGAAATGAAACCAACAATAATCTAAGAATAGTTAAAATATTTTTGTCAGTGTTTTGGGCTCAAATCGGTTTAAAACTTGTGATCTCTCTGAGTAACTTGAAAATTGTCAAACAGACCGTTCAAAAAATCGTTACCTACTTTAGCAGATTAATATAACATATTCTATACGAACTAAAATTTGCCAGTAAAACTAAACTAAATTTGTCAGTGTTTTGAGCTGAAATTGTTTTAGCATAAACATGAAATCTTACTGAATGCTTTAAATCACCAAACTTAGAAATCGGTTCAGCCGTTCGCTCAAGAAAATCGCTGTATATCTTTTAGGGGACACCCAGACAAATAAACTTCTATAGGACTATGGCTTCGCAGTAGTACTGTAAAACTTACTACGATTTTAATAATCTTAAAAGACATATAGTTTTTTCTTCTAGTTGAGTTAGAAACATTACACGAAGTCTTTACAATATTGCATAATACTTTGAAGAACTTAAAAATATTTTTGAAAAAATAAAATTCCTGGTAATTATAAAACATATTTGCGATGTCAGACCAATAGATTACAAAGATGATAGGGACCGAAAATAGTAGTTTGCCAAAAATACCGAGGAGCCTGTCCCCACCTTCTCCCACACTCTATCTTTATAACCCAATTAATTTCTCTATCCGTTCCACCATCAGCAATTTAGCTATCTTTATAAATACAAAATTTTAGGCCATCTAAAAGAAAAAAAAAAAGTCTGTTTTTAAATGTCCTTATCAAAATTATCCAAAGATTATTGAAATCAAAATTTTCGGAATTAGTATGTTTTGATTCACATGCAATAATGCATGTACACCGATACAATGTATATGATTACATTCATATTCTGATCCAAATATATGGGTGAAAGATTGAAATACGTATGCAAACGATACATTAGTATTTGCTGCGATACTGAACGTGTTAATTACGAATGGGACGGGTACACTGAAACAAACAATTTTTTAAAAACGAATGCGCGAGACCTAACTATATTAATATCCTATCCTTGAAATATCTGGAATGTTAATAAAATTTATATCACTTACGTTTTCCCACCTAACGTTTTCCCACCTAATTTTCTAACATTTTCCCTACATCAGTTTGTTTAATAACATTTCTACTACAATTGCCAACAAATATGCTGAAGGTTCTTTTCTTGAAGAAATAAAATATTTATTAATAAATTAATGAAAAACCTTTTAATAATTATGAGTTATCTTTGATATATGCTTCCTCAAGTTAAACTTGGAAGAGATCAAATAAATAATTTTTAAAAATTGGACAGCAGCCAACTTCAACAGGTAATGGTCCTCCAAATTATTTTTTATTTATTTTATTTTTTCTTTCTAACACCCCAAAAAGTTTATTTAATTCCCATTACATAGTGTAAATAGGTATGCCTGCATCTAAGATGTTTATTTTCATTACTTTTTTTTTTTTTAATTTGTAAATATGGTGTGAATGTGCTCTCAGAACTCTATTATAAATGTCCTTTATTGAGACAGATTGTAATATTTATCAATAAACAAATAATCAGTCAATAAATTCCCATTACATATATAAGTATAACAAATACAAATATATACAAAGAACAAGGTTCTTCCACTGCCCGAGGTCAACTCAAAATTAATAAACTCATCCATTATTTATTTATTATTAATGGAGCAAAATTCGCGAGTACATATGAAATAGAAAACCATTTTTATTCATTAAGAATCGTTTCTATAGAAGTTTTCAACCTCAAGAAAAACAATTAGAACAGGTAATGATTTTATAATAAGTACTATACTATGTAATACAATAAGTACTATTTCCTAAGTACTTATTTGGACTTAGGTCTAATATTCTCCTTGAAACTCTGCATGCAAAGATCACTCAATGGCAGATAAGAACGGAAATACTAAAAGCATTTTTTTTCCAATTTTCTTTTAACTTTCTAGAATTTAATATGGTATAGTATTTTCATCGGTGACAACCGAAATGCACAAATGGAGACAATACATTACCTAGGATTTACATTCGACAGAAGGATCATCTGGGGCCCACTTGTTAAATTCAAAATGATGACTTTAAACAAACGACTGAAATTACTGATACTTCAATCAAACTGAATATTAGACAGCAACTAAATACAAAGCCATACATACTTAAAACCCCCCAAAGGTTCGATGCCGATGCCATCAATCGATGTCTACATTTTTCATCTACCGGGCTCCATACAAATCCAACCCTCCCAGATCAGCTGTAACACTATCTTTCCACCTTAAACTTAGTCTATCCCTCGGACCCTTACCAGTCGGCACAGCAGATATTAACTTTTTAGGAATTCATTCGTTGCTAAGCCTTGCAATTTTACATGCTCATTTTATTCGTCTCAACGCAATCAACCCAATTATATTAACCGGGTACAGTTCGTGAAATTCAGCGTTTTTTAACCGCCTAAATGCTCTGGTTGACGCATCCTTCTTCGGTTCGAATATGCTATGCAATATTTTATTTTGCAAAAATCTTAAGATGCTGCTCATTCCTTAATCTAAGTCTCCTATCGCATGTAATGAACCGTATCAATAATAATGGTTTTGTAAATTCTATTTTTGGTCAACATTTTTGCTGCTAACCATATACCGTGTTTTTTTTTGTTGTTATTTATTTTATTTATTTTTTATTTTTTTGGGTCATTCCCTTCCCTCGCCGTTAAGGCTATACGGGATTTTCCCGGGCCAGGGAGTGTGGGAGGGGATTTAAAAGACTCCCCCGGCACCGGGACGCGAACTCGTGACTATTTTTATATCTTTGATTCATATGTCAGGTCAAGTGTACTCGAAATTTATGGTCCTTTAATTTCTGCCGCCCGGTTCAAGACCCCCATTGATCTTCTCTAGTTTTTCCCTATTTGAAATAATACAGATGCATCTCTTAAATTAAAAAAAAATATATCAAACATGTTAAGCCTGAGAAAGATAAGCAATGAACAATCAGTGAATGTCGTTTTTAACGTTGACCACTCTTTTAGTGAGCCGGATAGACAGCAACCTTTGTGAATTCCCGCCCAGGATGCACATAATGAAATATCATCCTATATTGCGATCTTTCCCAGACATACAGACATACGGCAGAACAGACTGAACTAAGCGGCGTCATAGAGGCAATGAGTGAGGAAGACTCTACACCGCAGATGAAAAAGACCGCCTATTAGGAGCATGTGGCACTGCTTAGGGGTGTCTAGCCAATACTACCTTGTCTCCCCTCTACTAACAATAATACCTGTCTATAATTTAGGTTATTTGATTATAACCCTACGATAAAAGTAAATTCATAATTCTTTAAACACAATAGAAATAATAAGAAAAGAAAATTATAAAACATGTTTTAATTACCTAGGCATAGAGGGCACAGAGGGCTTTCAATGACTCCGATCCTGTGCATGTAATCACGATCGGATATCAAGCGGAAACACTCCACTGAGACTTTCCTATTTTGCGTTTGTTTAATCGCCATTTCAGGAATACGAGCGAGAAATATTCTATAGGTAAAACCCAATCTAATCTGATGAGAGTGGGTCGAGATTCATTCTGTGGTCCGGCACGAAAAAAAATTCGACCCGTTCACTCCAGCCTGAGCAAAGGAATGCTGGCTGGATCTTTAACTGTTTCAATGGTAGAATGCCATAAATAATTTAGGACAGCTTGGATTGGATTCTGAATTCCAAAAAAAGGGATGAATTGGTCGGGCCTATCAGCGATACATTGAGGAGGTTCGTTGCGTCTTTACCTCAATATCGCGAGTGTTTGAGCTAAGGATCAATTGTGTGCGATAAGTTATTTACCGTAAATATCCGGGGAAGGAGTGAATTTTAACCATAAATAAATAACAGTCAAATCGTCGGCACCATGTTAAAGTAACAAATGTGCAATGTTGGGCATGTTAAGATTCGTTACTTTAACATCATGCCGACGACATGAACGCATTTGATAGGTTGATAGTTGAATAGGAAGGTGCGGATATCGTTCAGCATGTAGATATGTGGCTGTTCTCGGAAATGTTTGGGATTCCACTTACATTGTGATCATGTAATTTTGTGTGTGAGCCGCCATTTTTCCTGTCGTGGTCTCCACAAGCATAGGCGCAGACTTCGCCGGGGCGATAGCTACCCTAATAATTTGAGGTAAAAATAAAAAATAAAATCAATAATAAATAAACTACATAAATGAATAAAATGTGTAAACTGAAATCGATTTTGAAAAGTCGACTACTAGGGCCTAGCAATAGGTATGTAACTATTTTATATACTTAAATGTAGGGGTGACCACTCCTCTTTCCCCCCAACGTCGACGGCACATGAACTCCCTCTCCCATCTTTCAAGATATTTTATTGCTCTCCTCTTTTTAATTTTAAGTAAAATTTTAGAAATCCTAAGTCATATAAATAACAGTTTCAGTGGTCTATTCTATTCTTTCTTATTGTCACCTAGTTTGAAACTTTTCATTTCGAAAATTCAAAAACCCTCAAAATGTGGCCCTCTCCCAAAAAAAATGTTGGGCAAGTTGCGCCATCAAACCCCCTTCTGTGCACCCCTGCTTAAATGTTACGTTTATTTTATTTGTCATTTATATTCAAAGATTACAATATATGTATGTCAACATATCCTAGGATTTTATGATTCAATGACACCTCAATTTTCACCTGATACCCTTATCACATTTTCCGTGACTAGTCGGACTACGAAAAACGTTGTATTTTTATTTAAGGTTGAACGAGTATACTCTCAGAAATCAAAAGTATTTTTCACTTTTTACATTATTCATTTTTAGCTGGAAAAGTTCTTGAAATGTACCAATGGAATGAAGGTTGTCCCCTCCCCCCTTAGTGTTTAATCTAAACAAATACGTTATATATGTATATATATCAATTGTATTTTTTTTATAGATATTTTCAAGTATGCAAAGACAATAAGTAAAACAAAAAATAAATAAAAATCCTTACAAATATACAAACATATAAACAAATTAATTTTAAATATCTAATATTATATTTGTTAGATTCATTATAATTATTATAATTATTATTGAATTTCTACACATAATAAAAACTCCCATTATTTTTTCTTTCTTTCTTTTTGGTTTATCGCCTCTCGTCCCCTCCCCCCTCCCAACAATCATATTCGAAAGTCAGCCGCATGGTTATCCACAAGTACCGAAATTGCTTTTTTAATATGATAAATTCGATTATTTTCTGTTAGCTTCACTTTTCTCTATTGCTTCATTAGGTTATATTTTTTATCTTAGAATGAGCGGGTTTGTCATGAAAGCCTTGGTATGTGAGTCTGGAACCCAGAAATCCAGAAACTTTGGTTCTACTAATGGCTCTCTCTATTGGGGTTCACTTAGCTTCTACATGGAATATAACCACATCTAACTACCCTAAATGAAGGATAGTTAAAAAATGCAATAATTACGACATTGCCACCTCCCCACATCATCTTTTAAAATAGTTGGTCAACACTATTTATTTACCAAGTGCTGAGTTATAGTGAGAGATTTTTTTTATTTTTAGATACTTATCTAGAACTATGTCAAGCTCATCTGAAGGTTATTTCACTTGCATCATCTTCTCATATCTTGATAGAAGTTAAATGTACTTGCAAACATGACCGGTATCTGTAAGGAAGTGTCTTCTCTTGTTTCTTGGATTTTGAAGTAAATATAAAAACAAACATTTTTATTAATAAAACTGATATACCTCGGTGAGAACTCTCACATTAGATAGCTATCCTTCTCATAAATGCATTTGACATATAATATAATATCAGTCTAACATTATTATTCGTAAATGCAATCTAGTATTATTAAGATAGTCTATTCAACACACAATTGATTAAGCTTCGTACTTTACCCTGACTGTTAAAGTAACAATTTAATTAGTGATTAACTTATCCCACTGGAAAATATCCCTCCAGTTGAATAGTTTACTAACAAGGCACATAAGGATCCCTCAACTTATACTAATCCATTATTATACTCACTTGAGACTTATTTATTTTGTGTTAAAGAGCCTTAGTTAGCCGTGTTAGAGCCTTCGTTAGTAGTTGTTTCAATTATTAAAAGTACAAAAGTCCATTACAAATTATAGTAGCCATACCTGAATATTTTTTACATTTGTTAAAATATCAAAAACTTTTTATATTATCCGCAGTTCCTAAGGGAGCTTTTCTTCTCCATTTGCCTTTTCAACAGATTTCTTTTTTAGATTCTTAGAAGAATCTCATAAATAGCAATATTTTAATTTTTAAAGTTAAATATTGAATAATTATCCCATAGAAACCATAGCTCTTAGGATTCTTTCGGAAAGAATTAGATTTATCTCGAAATCTGTTTAATTTATTTCTAGGCTTTAAAACACAGGATCCGTTATAGTTCCAATAGTATTGCAGTATCCAATGGAACAATACGAGGTCTTGAAGACAATGTCGAAATCTTTAAAACATTGTTTATCCCACAGGGGTAGAATTTTCAATCTTTGTATCCTGGTAAGGGCGATGTACCCAACAAAAAAATCGTTCCGGGAGTTAATATTACGTATAAAATTTATCAGTGTTAGTTACCATAGTCAACATAATTATTGTAAAACAAACAATATAATACCATATATAAAAATAAATTAATATAAATTTATTTATTTATTTACCTATGTATATATTTGAAAATATGTCAAGAAAGCAATTGAATACATTTTATATATATATAAATATATATATATATATATATATATATATATATATATATATATATATAATTTTTTTTATTTTATTTTTTATTTAATGGTTTGATAGTGAGATGAACTCTCAATTTTTCGATACTTCAAATGTGCCGCGAGAAATGTGATATCTTCACGTAAAAATAGAAAGGTGCACATGAACGAATGATAAAAAATCTAGGATATGTTGCTACATATAATTATCATAGAATATTTTTTTTATTGGCTATAAGAATGTATTTGTGCCAGACAGACAAATTTTTGTTTACACCAAATGTGCACATTTTCGTCATATCCTTATATATCAGCTTATCTTTTCGTTCAGCATCTTATCTTTGACTTGTTTCAATTGTTTGGATTGTTTGAGGAAGAACTCTCATCCAACGTAGTATGTAGAGTTTGGTTAGCCACGTACCAAGGTGCTTTTGCTGTGAGTCGCAATAATTTTGATTGGAAGATTTGAAGTTTTTGTAGGTGGGCATTTTTTGCGATACAGTTTATTTGTGATGAGTATGTCCACATGGATTTAAGTAAGCATGTATATGTATTCAGTTTCTGTTCTTATTTTCAGTTTTGAAGATTTTGCAAAAAAAGGGTGAAGTAGTTTGAGTCGTTTGTTATGTATCTTACGTTTCATTTTTACATGCGTCCGCATTTCATCCTTTTTTAATCTTATCTTCAATCCACTGAACTAAGAATTTTACTAAGAAATTTTAGCTAAACTAAAATTTTAATAATAGGAACATAGGACGTGTACAAATACTTGCGTACTTACTTCTGAGCCTTAGATTACACATGTAATCCATTTTTTCCTATTTCCTATTGGTTTTAGTTTAAATATTTATTCATTCGTGTAGATTAATTGTTACTGAATTTTATTTTATTTTTGTTCCTCAAAATATTGGGAGAGGGGCGAAAAGATATTCTCACATCCTCGCTATTTTTATTTGAGTGCCGAAGTCAGCCACGTTAATTCATCCCGCTTCCATTCCTCGACATTTGAAACCAGCATAGTTTTGGAACATCCCAATCTTTCCTATAAATTTTGTTGTAGTTGTTATGGGGTTTTACGTTTTCAAATTGGAATTCGTCACTTCTCCATAACATTCTCTTTCGTTTGATTGCACATCCAATAAAGTCTATCGCTCTTGAGAACCAGTATTGTGATCTATAATATCGAATTATATATATGTAGATAAAATGGAACAATTCATGCAGGTTGACTATTTTAAGGACTGGAACGCACATTGCTTTTACTTTATTTGAAATACATTATTCGGATGCTAAACCCCTGCCATTTCGCAGGCTAGAGCCAATCATTAGACCGACCGCACGGTGGCTGACTGGAGCAAACGGGCCGTGTCACCGGTGCTTTTCGGCTGTGCCGCCCCGTCGCAGTTGCCATATGGTTTGCCACTTAGCCTCTCTTATCGCATCCCGCCTCATCATTTCAGCGATGGCCCTCAGGACCAGTAGCCCGCGATTGTATTTTGGCAACAAGATAACCGCTCCCGAAAAAAATCTACGCGAGAAGAACAGGGCCTAACTGTCCGGAATGAAGGAGCCATAAATTCACAGCTGTTTGTGTATAAGTACTCATAACTGTCCTATAGAAGAGATAAGAATGTAATTAAAAAATAATTTAAATAATTAAACAAAAAAATAATTTAAAGAATTAAATAATAAAACAATTAAATATAAATGAACTGATCGTCAGCCACACTGCAAAAGCCTGCAATAACAAAAACTACAATGTTCGTAGAGTAAAAATTTCGCAAAATAATGCGTAAATTTTGTTCTGCGAACATTATATTTTCGGTTCATTATATTACATTATATTTTTTTCGCATGTCTAAGGCAAAAATGACATGCTCGATATAACTATTTTAATTGTATTTCTACCAAATAATCTTTTAGAGCCATTTTCATGACTTATAGGAATTTACTTCTAGCTTACAGCATTTTACTTTGAGAGAGAAGAGACAAATACTTTATTAAAAGTAATGCTGCCCTACTACATAGGGTTGCTTCGTACACAGCATACCTATCAATCCACACGGACATTAATTTTATATATTATTTTTCTATTTTATAAATAGAATATAGAATTTAATATATATATATATATTATATATATATATATATTACATAAGATATGTCATATATATATATGACATATCTTTCCTTTCTTTCCTCCTTTCTTCTTCCCCCTCATAACAATACACTTACAAGTTATCAACAATAAAACCATATTAAACAATATACATAGCACAATAAACATTTTCCCAAGACAAAAAAAAAAAAAAATTTCTCTATTTTTCTCTTTAAATTCTCAAACGCCAGGAACTCATTACAACATCGCACACATAACACAGCAATTCCTCGAATGTAGACTAAAAGATAAGACGATTGTGGACCAATTCAAAATTTAATAAACAATTAATACCAGACGTCCTCAATCAGTGTATAGATGATAGTGGATGATCCCCAGGGAGTCCAAAATAATATTTTCGGCCAATACCGCGAGCTCCCCAACATCAACACCTAGTTCCTCGAGGAATCTCCTTGTTCTTTCGGGGATCGTTCCGCGAGACCCAAACCAGAGGCCTCTCACGGTGCACTCTCTCTCTCCGAAGGTCTCGAGAAATTTCTCTTTTAGGAAAGGGGTGCATTTGTCATATATATTCCTCTTTTCCCTTTCCACTTCACCCGCCTGATCGAGGTCATTATATTAGTCACCTAGCTGAACAAATATTTTACCTAAAAGAAATCAAATTTATTATAGTGACACCCATAACTTTGTTAATAATGATCAAATCATGATAGGAACAAAGTCAGTTTCAAAAATGTAGAGAAACGATGTAGTCCGTGGTACCGACCTCTTTTTATCAAATTATCATCATCCAGCTGAAACTTCATAAATCTCACCGTAACCTATAAATGTTTTACGAAAATTCTCGGAATTAGGGTGTTTTCAATCTGGGGGTCGCCAAACTTTGTCCTTTTAATTAGGTACTAAAAACTCGTAAATACCTATTTCCTTTCCATTTTAATCGTGAGATAACTTGAGCATAAAGTCGAGAAAAAAGGTGACGTTCAAAAACATTGACCTACATCCCCAAATTGTCAGGCTCAATATTTTTGAAGGCCACATTAAACTTGACTGTCTGTACCACGGACTAATACTTGACAAATGACAATTAATGTTTTACAAATGAAAATTTGTAAAACATTTGACTGGAAAGTAAGTATTTGATCACATGGATTTTTCACTTTTTTTGTCCCTCGCTGTAGGGGAGGATCGGATAGTGTACACCCTGATAGTGTTACTCCCATTTTGGAGTAGTCCATGAAAGTTTCGTTACCAACGTACTCATCTTCATATGGACATTGATTCAAGAATTCTTGATAAGCTCTAAGTAATCTGCTGGTGTGTAGATCACTTCGTTTCTGAGCTTCTTGGGGTTTCGAAGATTTATTGGTTTCTAAAGATCTACCTACAATGAAACTAGAGTTCTTTTTTCGTTTCAAATTTTCCAATTTTCTAATTCTAACTGTTTTCGAAATTGAAATTCCAATTTATCAGATCTATTCTCTGTCTCTCACTTTCTGGAATTGTAGTTTTTTTCTAGTCAAGCTCATTTTTCAGTTACCAGGAGGTTTCGATTGTTTTGAAGGCCGTTCAATATTGAAATCTCACCACACTCTTCCATAAGAGAAACTGTTTGGGAATTGCAGTCATTTGAAGAACACAAAAATAAATTATATGAGAAGGAGTTAGTCGTGGGGTGCGGTCAAATAAATACTAAATTAAAATATATTAATTATTTTAATTTTTGCCGACGTTTCGACCCACTTTGCAGGTCGTCTTCAGGGCGTAGGATGTAGCACTGCGGGAGGCAGTTGAAACACTGGCAGTGTAAAAAAAAAGCAACATGATAGAAACAAAGTATCTCTATTAAAGCATCTCTACATCATTAAAAATAAATTATATTTATTTTCTTTATACCGATGTTTCGGCTCAAGTTTAAGGTCTTTATCAGGGCTGCTCGGTCGGGTGAAATCACACTGGTCCTAAATTCATAACTTGTTCTGAGAAAAAAATAATAAAACAATTGCGCAATTAAGATTTTCTTTGTTTGTTTAGAATATGTTGAGAAAACCAGCACAACCTATACAAAAGCGATTCGATTTCGATTTTTTTGTTGTTATTTCATTTTTTAAGAAATTTCATGATCTTTCAAATAAGTAACATTTCTTTTTTTTCTGGAGAAGTATGTTATATCCATAATTTTAATAGAATTAATAAATCGTGATAGCAGTTTCGGTGCAACAATCTATGCTGATTACAGCTTTTTCAGCCGCCATTTTGAATGGACAGGGCCGATGATAATTTCCAGTCGGGAGGATCATTCGTGGATTACCCCTGCTTCGATTCCAAAAATCGATACCATGGTCTCGGAGAAAAGCCTCGGAAGGCTGTCATTTTTTATTTTTTTTTTATTTTCGACTTCTACTTTAAATGAAAAGCGGAATCTCAAATTTTGAGGGGATCAACTTCTTGTTTTTCTATACCGATTATAATATAAACCATCGAAAATAATAAACCAAAAAAATGGGAAGGAGTTCAAAAAATATTACTAAAGATGAAGATTATAGATATTTTAATACTTGATTTTGTTTTGAGAAAATAGCTCAACAACCATTCCGAAATCAGCAATTTTAACTATTGTACAAATAAATAAACAAATGAAAAGTATACACGCCATGACTTGGATGTTAAAATTAATAACATTGATATGGGAACACCAGTTCCAAGATCTTGAACAATGACTCCTTTATATGCCTTAATAAACATCATTTCTGCCACTCCCGTCCTATACGTTTTAAAGTATTTTTAAATTTTTAAAATTGATAAGAATCCAACCAAATAAATATAATAATTATATGTTGAACGGAACAATAATATCGGAAAATGGTCCTGACAACAAAGCTACTCATAACTGTATTATCTTTGAATAATAATAAATTACAACCATTCATGTTATTGCAGGAACTAGAAATGTTTCATCCAATGAGAAGGTATCCCATCGATACTTTCTTGAGCCCTGTACGCTTGGGATGATGAAGGTGACATTTAGCAAATATGTAAAAAAAAAAAAATATATAATCCCCAAATTAAAATATATATATATTTTATCAATATACTTACACATTTTGACTGAATACATAGGTTGTTTTTCAATTATTGCAGAGCGTTTTTTCAATCATTATTTGGAATTATTTTATTTTGTCGATACCAGAAATTTATGACTTCACGCCACAAGTCCTAGAAATCCAAGAAATTGGAAACCAACGAGAGCGATAGATGTTTGAATAAACCAAGATATTAATCCTCTCATACACAATTTTACAACCGTCATAATTTCCTCATCGGATTAATTTTAAAACGGAGTCAATTCGATTATGCAAAAGAAGTCGATAAATCTACAAAACTAGCGGCTCGTTTAATATTTCATATAAAAATATTGATTTTATAAAGTAAATTTTATCTAACTTTGTTTTGGAGAAGAGGCTGAAATCCCACCAATGTTACGTGTTTGGTTTGATTGATTTCAATTATAATGATATTTTTTTTTAAAAATAACTTAGATGTTTTTTTTGGATCTAAGAACTTTACTTCCACATTACTGAAGGGAATATTTGTACCTGTGTGGGTGGTTAAACAAAATCATACCGCAAATAAAAATATTTTCACATTATTGTGAAATATTTTCACACAATTTTATTAATGAATACTCATATTTATTAAAAAAAGTGTATTTATTTAAAAAAATAGATTTGCTATATATATCATTTTATTTTTATAAATAGTATTATATTCTTTCTTTTACAATATATTTTGTTAGTTATGTTACAATGTATTATGTTATGTTAATTATCACTCGTAATGTTTGTACGTATTATAAATTCTCCAGCCTGTGTATTTACACTAGTAAAAGTGAATACGTGAATACGAAAGTATTCATGTATATTAAAATGAATATACGAAGTTAGAGACGAAGTTAAAGGATACTATCCTTTAACTTCGTCTCTAAACGCTCTGCAAAAGAGTTTTGAGTTGTTCTTTTGGAAATTCTCTTCCAATTCACTCATCTATTTTCCGTCTTTCTTATGACAGGCAAGGGCGGATCTACGGGGAGGGTTTTGGAGCTGAAGCCTCCATTTCCCTCAAAAATGGTAAGATATAACCATGTTTTATGGAAAAATATATTATACAATTTTCCTTAAAGTGTTATTGTTCGCGTAATTACATTTAAATGGACTTTAGGAATCAATTTCATAAAGGTAGTTAGTTTCTTTCTTTTTTTCCAAAGTAATTAACGTTATTTTTATGAAAAAAATCTTTCGGGCTGAAGCCTCTCACAAAATTAAATCCTGGATCCGCTGGTGATAACAGGCACATTTGTCTTTTATTCTCTGTCTTGTGGGAGTTTCAGCTTGCTGGATTATATGTATATTCATATTACTTAATTGTTGTTTCTTATGTAATTCCTTACTATCCCTTATATTGAGTATATTAATTAGATTAGTAAAATTTCAAGTGTTAGAGTTTTGTCTACGAGATTGGTTACAAGTCCCTCCGTGCCGTTGTTAGGACATAACAGATCGAGGAGGCGCGGTGATGGCGGACCGGACGCTGGCCCCGCCCACCGCCGCGATACCCATCTCGGCGCTCTAATTACCCCCTTCCGGCTCCCTCCCCCTCAAACCAAATATATATTTTTTATTCCTTCGGCCCTGTCACTTTTTGTCCCGATTCGAACGCTCTCTTTAAACGGCCCCGATGTCGGATAAGAGCTTCCTCGACGCTGGCCTCCTATCAATCTGAAGGAGAGAACGACAGCAATTTGGCCCGGGTTCAACTCTCGGTCGCGGCTACCTGGATCTGATATATCGCCCGGGTTAGTGTCTCCATCTAACGACAGCTGGGGTCAACATGCCGTTTCATCTCCTACCTACCTTTTTAAACATCTCTTATTTATATTTACATTGCAGGAACCCATATGTACATAGAGGCTTAATCACCCTACGCTCTTAAAACAATTATCACATAAAATCCTGTTATTATAGATAGATAGATAGAAAGTAAACTTTATTCTGGGACAAGGTCCCTTATGAATAACAGATATGAACAAAAAATAAAAACGACATCTGGCCAAAAATTACATTAGTCAATGTTAAAGAATATATACTATCTTCAGTAAAATTAAATTAAATCAAGTATAAATAACAACATTTTGAAAAGAAAAGAAAATGAAAAAAAAAAAACATTATTTAAATGAAAAGAGAACAAAATAAAATAAACATGGGTTGATTCTTAAAATTAAAAACTCTATCAATTTTTACAACCATTCACCTCAGTCAAAATCTGTTCCGCAATATTTATTTTATTGTATAACGTCATTTTGGGATGTGAGAAGGAATTGGTAAAGATGATATTTAAATGAGGACAATGAAGAGGCATGGCGGATTTCACAAGGCAAGGAATTCCAGAAGGCAGTGGATCGGGCAATAAAGGAATATTCAAACGTCTTAGTTCTATGGGAAGAGATATAAAGGTCGGAAACACGGGATCTTGTTTTTTTGGGAGTGGACCACTGGTTTAAACTGTAGGAGACTGTAGATGTAGGAAGGGTATCGGCTGTTGATCGTTTGGAATAGGAAAGATCCAAGGAAATATTGTCTGCGGAAAGAAGGAAAGAGCCACTTTAACTCTTCGTAAAGGTGGGACAAATCTCGCCTCGATGTACCGAAGACAAATCTTAAGCATGCATTCATGAGTCGTTTCAATCCATCCTCGAGTACCATCGGGATGCCTCCGTACACCACACAGCTGTAGTCAGATAAAATTTTATTTAAATTTTATCAAAATCAGCTTTCCAAAATATACTCTTCGCTTATGTATCTACTGAACAATGTAATTTCATTACCGTTTTCCCAAACAATTTGACATATATTTAAAATTTTAAAAAGCGATGAGAGGAGCCTTTTGCTTACTTACAGTCCATGGTACACACCTCTTCTTATAAAATTATTGACATCCGCCTGAAACTTCGTGAATAGCATCATCTCACCGTAACCTAAAACTATTTTATTTAGGTCAATTCTAGGAATTGGGGCCTTTTCTATCTGGGGTTCAGCAAACTTTGTCAATTCAACTAGCTACTAAAAACTCCTAAATACCCATTTTCTATCCACTTCAATCTTATGATAATTTGAGCATAAAATCGAGAAAACAGGTCACCAAAAAAATATGGGGCCGTCTGGCCTGTACAATCTCGGAAAACTTGGAATCGTTGGAAGTGGAGGTCACGCCGAAAGGGCCAATATTTTTGTAGGTTATCTTTTTTCTCAATTTTGTGATCAAATTACACTGGATTACAAAAAACAAATTTTGGAATGTTTCCAGCACTTTATGAGTCAATTCTTACTAATTTGGGTTGAGAAAAACGAATTTGACAAAGAAAAATTGTTTTTTTTTTTTTTTCCTACCCTCCAGGAATTTCTTTATTACAAAGTACAATATATAAATGTTATATATACTTTTTTTTTTTTTTTAATTTCCTTATATTGCCCAAGGGCATTTTAAGGTAAGAGGGCTATGCACGCTGTATGCGTTGTTTATAACTCTAGTTTCTGTTATATACACTAGGTAGAAGTATTTCATATTAACGGGTTAAGAGAAAAAGATACATTTTAATTATATATAAGAGGAAGAATACCTCGCAGATGGTCGTGTCTGAAGAGATTATGTGGTGGGTTCATGAGACCGTCGTCTTTTAACTTGCTTTTTGTAAGAGAGTCCCTGAGCACCCCTACAGTAATCCACAAGTATTGCTTCATTCCAATGGCCCTGATATCTTTGTTCCAAAACAGAAATGTCCTGATGAAATCTTTCTCCATGTTCATCACTAACAGATCCACAACTAGGAGGTAAAAAGTCTAGGTGGGAGTGGAGAAAATGGATTTTAAGGAAAAAGTTGCATCCAAAGTTATGGAACTTTTGCAGGAGGACTTTCACCAAATACGCGTAGTTGTTATCTCTTTTGTTGCCTAAAAATCCACGAACAACTCCCTTGAAGGTTTCCCAAGCTTCTTTTGATTTTCCTTCCAAAACATGGTCAAATGCAGGATCCCTCACAAGCACTCGAATTTATGGACCGACAAAAATGCCTTCTTTAACTTAATTTAATCACTTAATTTCGGAAATTTCTGTCTTATGTACTTAAAGGCCCGTTCTTCTATAAAAAAACACACACTTTCCCTTCTACCTTCCATCCCTAGTGATTTTTCTGCCCAAGCCGGCAGGGCAAATAGGTTTATAAGTATAATTGTGTAAAAGATGAAATAGTATTTTTGAATGTAAGGATATGAGAAGATTAAGTAATTGTATCATGAAATATAATACTTTAATTAGAATGGAAGTTAAGGTAAATTATGGCATTAACTAATAGGCTGTAATCACAAATAAAATATTATCTATTTAACATTATCTTCTTACTACTTTTTGATTATAGGTCGAATTTAATAAAATAACCACGACCAATTTGTTGATTCCTCTTTCTAAATTAGTACATTTCGGAGAGTCTTTGTCCCTCCCCCTTAAGCATCTAAAATTTTATAAATATTACATTATAGATTCTATCATGAACCAGTCATTATTATTTTAAAGTTAATATTTTTTTTTTTGCGAGAAAGTTTTAAACAAAACCTTCTAGAAAAAATAAACAGTTTTTAGGTAACTCAAATTAAGAGTTTTGGGCCTCAACTTACAACCATAATGTTATAATTTTATTTTTGGATTTTATCATTGTTTGAAATATCTTTTCAATCTTATCTTGAATTTGAATGCATAGAGGCTGCTTTGCTATTCAAGGCTCCTTTAAGACTTAATTGGCCCCGATGATAAAATGTTCTAAAGATAATTTTCAATATATTTTTACGAATTAATACAAATATTTATACAATATATATAACCTTACAAAATGTAAAAACATATTTATTTTATTAAAGATTATTATTATAATCTGCTGTTAGTATATCATACTGATTTTTTCTTACACTCCTCAGGGTTTATAATTTCTGTTCATAGTCAGCATAAATAATATCGTTTAATAAAAAACAAATTTATTTATGCGGCTTTGCCAATCGCAGTTTTAATCTTCAGCAGATAATCTTTTCTCTACTTCATAAATATTTGAAAATTTATACTGCCTATAAAGTATTTACGTTCCGTGTGAGCCACGAGTTAATAAATAAATATTGCACTAGATATACATAACATTTAGATATATATAACAACTGCTGGTATGGGTTAATAATTTGTAAAACTCATGTCTTAATACTTATTGAAACATTGCACAAGAAAAAAATTAAATCAGGAAATGACTGTGGAACAAACATGAGAATTGTTAAAAAGGGATACTATATCAGCCTCAGATGATCAATATGTGCAACTTTATTAAATCACCTATCTGCGAAAAAAGTATAGAAAACCTTGATTTGGACCGAAATCATGGCTTGTTCTCCATTTTCGATAGAAGATGGACCTATTTATTTATTTATATTATAAAGCACCATTATTTAACACTCAAAGGAAGTAGTTATATTTGTTTAAAACTTTAATCTGTCTTTTAGGTATTTGAAACAGCGGGATATATGCATGCCCACATTGCAACTCACAACTGCATTTAATACAATTTATCTTTTTATTCTTAGCTGCACACAAAGCACACTTTTTTTTTTATTTCATTAAATTCAGCCTTTAAGTCCGCAGTACAGACCCCTAACAACTTAAAAGAGTGATTGTATATGAATATCTTGAAGTGCGTGTAGGTTGTGTGTAGTAGGTTGGCGACGATTCAGCAGATAGTTCTGCTTAAAATCACCAGGTAATATAGGACGGTGTCTCATGAGGCGGTGCAAATCTTAACTGGAAGGACACATCATGGCTGTGAGAGTTTCCGGCTTACCTTTATAAGAGAATATATAAGTATCTATAATTTCCATATATATATATATATATATATGAAAAATATTGACACTTACATATTATAAGAGAGTAGGTCTTGTTTATCTATCACTCCAATTATTACTCCAATTATTATCTATCACTCTAATAAATTTAGAAATCTTGAACTGTTCCAACAATAAAAAAAAACTAGATATAAAATTATATTTTCATCAAAGTGTCCAATTTAATCAATGAAGATAACTAATGGTATACTAATGAATGCGAAACAATGGCGTGCATTGTCTAATTTCAGCCTATAACAGTTATATGTATGAGAACCATTCATTGACAACTTAATAACAGTCTACAAGAATATCAAAGCAATGACTCATCCCATTTAGAAATTTACTTCAGTCATTAGGTTATTTTCTATAGGAAAAATAATTCATTCATATTATTGGGTCCTTAAAAGAAAATTATGCACTATTTATATATCAAGTAATCATTTCATCAAAGAAGAAGCAATTTGACGTACCTCAATATAATGAAGAAAAAAAAAAAATCGTACACTCTTTTAAACATCATTAAGGTGTATTGATTTCCAATTAGGGTGTATCGATTTTTATTTTCTCGAATAGTAATAACTTATATTATCTGAGGATCTAAAAAGTAAAATGAATAAAAACTATATTTTGACCAGGTTTCGGGAGTTAATTGTTCTCATGTTGTACCCTGAAAAACTAGGGATATAGAAGGATAGCATAATATATTTATCACACAATAAAATGACCAATACCAGATTTAAACGGTTTTTTTTTTCTAAACACATATATCCCAGAGTGACCCAACATTCCACATACCTAAACCAACATATTTCTAAAACTTAGAATTTATTCTAAAGCCTAGAGGAATAAATATAACAGGATATTTTACGATGTAAACAAATACATGAAATATTTAAACGGCATTTGTTCGGAAACATGAAAAATATTAACTGGCAATTAATATTATTAAACTAAAAATTTGAGTCATTTAATTCCAAAGTGAATTCCAATCATTATTAAAAGTTGTTCAGGAAAAATAAAAAACTATATTCTCTATTCCAGCAGTAATAACAAAACCAATATTTAAAAAAAAGAATAAAAAATAAGAAATTCTTGAATTGTAGAAAATATTTCCGAAAATTACTGATTATTTCAACTGTTAGAAAAAAAAATTAAAGAAAAAAACATTGAACCTTAAATGAAGTTGCTTGATGAAACAATAAGAATAATGCAACATGAAAGCAACTTTTTAAAAAAGAGGGTGATTGGAGTTGGTTTTAGAGAGAAAAATGATTTATTATCCGAAGATTTATAAAAATTGTGCTATAAAAAATTAACTTTTCGTTTACAAAAATGAGACAATAAAATCATTTTTTTTTTTAATTATCATTTTAATAAAACGATTAAAATAGCTTGTGTGGATTTTTTTTTTTTTAAGAATACTAAAGAAATTCGTTTTAAAAATACTTATTTCGGCAATAAATTTATTTCCACATAACTTTTTAAAATATTAAATATTGATTTAAAAAAAAAAAAGTAATTACACTATCGGATTCATCATGTCGTTTTTCATGAGAATCAATACTTATCTTAATTTCCAAAAAATCGATTAGGGTTCATTTGGGAAATAATCGACTCATAATAATTTTTGTATCTTAGAAAAAAAAAACAGGTCAATGTTCGAAATTTTTTAATTCATCTAAGTTGCAGGAAAGAAATCAGGGCAGGGTATACATGATTTCTTAAGGGCCTGGAGTATTCGATAGCTAGGATGGACAGCCCTGCTTACCCGCACTAGGAATCAATGAAAGGGCGATTAGTTTTTCTCACTCATTAGTTATAGGGACAGGGAGTAACTGTCTGATTTATGCAGATTTTGGTTTCAATGTGGTCGGAGGAAGATACCGATTTCTGGTATAAATAAATATAACACGGTAGTATAGACCCATGTGAATGAGAAATGAAACGAAAGGGAATTTGTTGGAGAAGTGACAAATTGTAATTTCAAAAAGACAAACCTTACTTTGAAAATCAGAAGGTTTCAAATCTGACATGGTTTGAAATAAGAACTATGGCAATCGGAAAGGAAAGTAAATGGATAAGAATAGCTAAATGATCTCTTGGATACCTCGTTTGATACAGAAAGAAATGTTTTGATATTTTTACATATAGAATATATATATACATATGTATAGAATATATATATATATATATATATATATATATATATATATATATATATATATATATATATATATATATACATATGTATATAACCTATTTAAGGGATTTAAGCCGAGAAATTACATCATAAAGGATGAGAACGGTAACCTTCTGACCAATCAGAGAGATATAATAAGCAGGTGGATCCGAAATTTTCAGAGCCTGCTGAACAAGGAGAAACAAATGGTAATGAAAATCAGCAGAATCATAGACTTGCATAAGTTTAAGGAAATCGATTTTGCCTAACTATTGAACTGGACAGATATTACAAGATAATGACTTACTAAGTAAATTGTTACTTTTACAGTAGTATTATGGTATGATGCTTCATCAATTTTGTAGGATAGTGTTGAAATTGATAAAATTATCCATGTTTCAATTTTGACCTTTTTTCAGTTTTATTTGCCTCTTGGTCAATTTAATTTATAATCAAATTAGTTTTTGATCACTATTTATTATTGGACGAGGGGAATCTTCGTCCTCCTTTTCAGCAATCTAAAATAATATAATCAATTTATTATACTTTCTATCATGAACCAGTCACTATTAACTAAAAAAAAAAACAAAAAACATAACATTTAAGACATTTTTTTTTATAAATCAATATAAATTATTTTATGTAAATTTATTAAAATTATAATTTACTTACATTGACAGCCCGAAAAATTGGTTAAATCACAGTATTTCAATTCCGATCAAGATTATTAAATACTGTGACTTTCCCAATTCTTTATAAGTAATATAAGTAAATTATGATTTTAACAATTGTATATAAAGTAATTTACAAAAATTTAGACAAAAAATTGTTTTAAATGTTATGTATTTTTTTTATTAAATTGTGACTGGTTCATGATAGAACCTATAATAAATTAATTGTATTATTTTAGGTTGCTGAAGAGGAGAACAACGTTTCCCAAAACGTCCTATAACAAATAATGAAAAAAAAAACTAATTTGATTATTAATTGAATTGGCCAAAAATTGCGAATTTTCCATATCTTTGATCTACTGGATTATTTGTTTATTGATAAATATTACATTCTGTCTCAATAAAGGACATTTATAATAGAGTTCAGAGAGCACATTCACACCATATTTAATAAATAAAAAAAAAAAAAATAAGGTAATTTCAAAATAATATAAAGCTAAATAAGAACAATATAAAATATCATAGTGAAGGAAGAAAATATAAATAATATTAATAATAGAATAAAAATAAATGAATAAAATAGAATTAAAATTATCTTAAAAAAAAAAAAAAAAGTACTACTAAAATTTATTTCTTAGTTATTAGATATGTATATATGTATGTAGATATTAGATATGTATAGATATGAGGTGTCCTTTACCTTAATGGTATAGATATAATGTGAGGGTTCTCATTGGCTTGTACTAGTTTTATTGTACTATGATTAAATTTTGTATTTAATTATATAGCGATTTATTTGTTTAGACAGCATCACTGAAGTGCGCTAATTACATAATCGACAATTAGCGGATACATAACCCAAGGATGATGAGTATTGCTTACAACCCCTCACTGCAGAGGAGGGACGAATCCGATTGGCCGAGGGGTTCCCCCTCCACCGGAGCCCCCCACTCAAGTCCCCGCAGGCAGGGGGCCGGCGCGAGACAGTTGCCGTCCGCCCGTGATCATGAGTGCTCGTAGTTTTATCGTCCGCACCGCTCACGCGTCGCTGCTCTCCGGCCCGGCCCCCGAGGGGGGCACCGCCCCAGCGCAGCCCCCCAACAAGGACCTCGACCTGGCGGTCAACAAGGCGCTCCAGGCCTTCGACTGGAACCAGGTGCCCAGGGTCACCAAGTGAGTAAAGTCTCCAATTCACAAAATATTTTTCCCATTCATAATTCTCATAGACTTCAGTCAGTAGGGAATCGAGAATTAAATTTTTGAAGTTTTTTTTGTTTAATTTTTTCAATTTAAGTAGGCCTTAAAGACCTAAAAAAAAAAAAAATAATTTTTGGAACAATTATATTTCCAGAGGTAAACGCTTGTATTTTTCTTGAATCGTTTCTACAAAGACACAAAATAATAAACAAACAAGTATAGATCTATGAAAATAAAAATATCTTTCAATTTTAGAGATGGGGGCTCCAACCCGAAAGCCCTTCCCCGTAGATCCACCAGGGACTACATTAATGAAGTACTAATTTAATTACTATATAAATAATTCACTTTGTATTTTTCGGCGCCAAAACATATAATATGCATATAAAATATATATATATATATATATATATATATATATATATATATATATATATATATATATTTAATTATTTCAAAATCGGTATTAATTCTTGGTGTTTCACAACAAAAACAACGAAATCTTGTTTCTTAAATTTCTCAATAATTACAATTTTCCTTATATCGCCAATTTGGAACAAATGTTCGCTCTGAAATCTATTCTCCATTATTTCCCTTAAGGAACGATTTCTGATTTTTAATTGCAGTACTTACATAAATGACAATCTATTTTTTTATTTAACACAAACTGCTAAAATTTAATTTTACAATTCTTAATTAAGTTAAAAGTTAATTTTCAAATAAAAACGACAAGCATCATTGATCAAGAAAATGACCGACTTAATGTTATAGTCAGGGGTAGAAATTAACATAAAGATGTAAACTTTAACAGTTAATGTAAAATTCCTCTTTTTCTTAATGTGGCACTCTTTTTCTAAGCAAGCGACTTATATAAATTTTAATATTAATATTATTCGTGAATATTTCCACTAAAAAAAAGTAACGACATTACATTGAGAAATTAATTTTACTGTATTATAATGTAATGAAATTAGATAAAAATAAAAAAAAAGTATCACAAATTAACACACAATTAATGGAACCCGTAAAAAAAATAATACTGATTAGATAATGAAATGCGTTTGTATTTTTTTTCTAGTTCCTTCAGTAACAAAAAAATAAATCCCGCCAATCAAGCGTTTAAAAATACAGTAATAATTGACAATATTAATTATTTTTTTAAAGATAAGTTTAGTGTTTTATATGTCTAATATATATTAGATACTTTTATTTTTTGTTTTAATCACTCACTGTTATTCAATTATTTTAGTTAAGATTCAATGTTTTTGGTGGTTTCAATGTTTAGATTTAAATAAACGAGATGGGAAGTCAAATTAATTGAAATTCCTTATTTGATACGTTTACATTCATTATAAATTAACACTGAATAAATTAAAGTAATTAAAATGAAAAAGCTAATTTCATTCTTATTTGATAAAGAAATACAATTATACTTCTTTTTTTTTTTAGTTCTGTCGGTAAAAAAAATCACTGCAAATCAACAGTTAAAAAAACGTAATATTAACAATATTAATTATTTTTTGAAGACATGTTTAGTACTTAATACATCTGATATATTAAATACTCATATTTTTAATATTAATCATGTAGTTTTTAATGGATTTAACAGATTTTTATAAACAAGAAGATGAAACTAATAAACTGGTCGACTGTAACCTCACAAAATTTAAAATAAATAAATATAATGTCAACATCAAGATCAACTTCTTTTTAATAATTTAAAAAATGAATTTATAGTTTAAAGTCTATTTATTATATTATTAACGGATTTAATTTAATAACTTCAATAACTTTTTAAATATTATATTAATAATAGAATGATTGAGCCATCTAATAACTATCAACCAAATAAATAAATTTAGGATTTAAAATATTTTATAATTTAAAGACAGAACATTTAAGATGTTTACCTCCTGGAGAAAAGGATAGCATGTGAAAGAATTCCTAGAACTCAACCGGGATATCCAAGTTCCAGCTTTTAGGTTTGGATTTCCTTATCACGAAACTTATGTTTTTAATAAAATTAATTTAAAATCAAATATAGCCCTCTATAAATGTATATGTATATGTTTACATATTTAGAGAGGGACATATTTTGAATGAAAATAATTTAATTATTGTGGGACCAGTATCCCTTTAGAACAAATTATAAATACAGAATATAAATTAACATGTTGGTGGGTCCATAAAATACAATTAAATATTTACAGGATGATTCGTAATAAAATAAAAGTAAATATATTAAAAAGATATAAAAACGTACATATACATAAAATAATCAGAGAAAAGTAAAATAAATACATAAATTTGGAAATAAATGGTTTTATTTTTCCTTATTGATTCGGGAATAAGAATACTTACTTATTACAATTTGTTTCGATGTTTTTGTCTCTCCATCTTCAGGTATGTTAATTGCTACGTTCTAATGGTGTGTTATGATCATTTCATTATTTTTTCTTTGAAACTAGTAATTAATTTCTATTCTTCACTGATGTCCATACATTTGATCATCATTAAGTTGTTTTTTATCATAGAATAGTCGAATTAAAGGATGAATATGAAGAATTATAATCACTCATTTCCTAAGTAATTTATAATTATTCTTCCAGTAATAAACTGCTTAGTGATAATAAAAAATATGGACACGAGTGAAGACCATATAAATGAAATTAATCGAAGTTTCAAAGTAAAATTAATGATCTCAGCATCAGAAGGTAGTGATGAACTTCTCTGAAGATGTGTTACTACAAAACGTCGAACCTAACGTCGAAGTTTTTTATATTTCTTATTTATAAATATTTTTATTTTAGTTATCGTTACAAATAAAGTCATCAAGATTGTTTATATAAAATAGTGTGAAACGAAAAAATATATATATTTCTGCGGATACATTCTAATAGTAATCAAAAATTGCCTTTCTATGTTTACAAAATACTTCAAAATTTTGTTGTTCTTTATTTATATCTTGAGGTTCCACAAGAGGGTTAAAGTAAGAATTTTGTGTAAAATAATTAAATTTTACCCAATTTATTTTTTACTTTAGATATAAATATTTTTGGTCCGATATTGTTTTTAAATAACTATAAGTAGATCCTTCTATAATAGAAATACTATATAATTGAACTTAGTGAGCCTAGTCAATAATTGGGTGTGGTCCTGGAGCAAGATGTACTTGTAAAAGCAAAAATGAATTCGCAAAAAATCATGCCAAAATTTGAGACAAAAAATTTTGTATCTCAGAGTAGGGATGGCCATCGATAGTCGATATTATCAACTATCGATGTCGTTCCTTCGATATATATTTTTTTTTATTATTTCTTAATGACATTTACAACTGTATTATATAAATACATCTAGTAAATTTGAACATATGGATATAATGACATGAAAACACTTGCTGAGTAATTACCCAATGGTAGCACTCTAATCATATGTCTACATTAGGAGATGACGGGGCCATCTTCTTTTCAGACGCCTCAGAGGGTTATCAGGAATTGAAAAGGAAGCAAGGTTAGAAACGTGAGGATTGGGATGATTCTGAAGTTTATTATGGAAGGATAGGTATTTGGATTGGGCCAGATCTGAACCATAAGAAACATTAAGGTCATTATGGATGGTTCTATTTGTAACAAAGTAGGGAACATTGAGGATTTACGAAGGATTTTGAATTGTAAGGATTGGATACCAGAGGAATTCGATGGTTTAGTGGAGCCCCATAGCTCAACTCCGTAAGTCAAAATAAACCTTATTATAGTCATGTATATGAGTCTTTTGTAATTAATTGGAAGTTTAGAGCGTTTGTCTAGTAAGTGCTGCAGTAATCGGAATCGTCGAGCGTTTTCTTGTCGTTTCAGTCTGGTATGAGGCCTTCGATATTTTGAAATTAAAACTATCGCTTTCGGCGCTAAAAATTATACATGAATATGATCGTTATGAAAAAAATTATACTCATCTTGGGTGTTTCATATAAATGTAGTGCATAGTAGAGAAAAATATCGATATTTCAATAATATCAATTATCGATGCCCATCCCGTTTTTAGAGTTTAATAGCGCGAGTGGAACTCTTCTCATTCAGTAATCAATTTGTCCAAATTTGTTTGAACCTTTTCAAACCAAGGCCACTAATGGTCAAAGAAATTTATGGAAGATGCAAATAAATTAGCATTTTGATGAATCCGATCTATGAATGAATGGAAATTTCTCAAAAAAGCTGAGGAAGACGAAGATGAACTGGAACTAGAAAATTAATTTTACTAAGGAGGGTAGAAGAATTGATATTTCCATTAATTAATTTAAAAAGGAAAATAATATTTCTTTTGACGCGCCTGCGTGCTAGAGAATCAATATTTATATTGATATTCCTGTTTCAAAATTGATTATTATTTTGATGAAAATATCGAGATTGGGCCTTCAATATCCCATCCATATCTCAGTGTCATCACAAAATTAAAATCAAATCAATGGAAGTCTAATTTAATGAAAAAACAAATTAGCGAATTGCCTTATTTTAATGAATTATTATTAATTATATCGTTACCATTGTTATTTTGTCCTCAATTGTTACGAATTTTTAACTATTTGTCGTGGAATTTTATTTTTATACCTTATTAAAAGCAAAATACTCGAAACATTTGGAAAGTATATTATTATAATTATTGCTCACTTGCTTTAAGTAGATTTCGTTAATTGTCTTATTAAAAATATATTAGAAGAACAATTTATACTCTAGTAGAATAAATAAACTGATAAATAAAAAAATGGATTAATTCATCAGAAATAAGATTTCGATTTTTAGGTAAAATCAATGATAAAAGAGCTCCGAAACTTCATACTATTGTCCCTTGAAAGCTATTAAAAGCAATCTTTAATCCCGAAAATTTGTGTAAAATTTAATAATTTTGTATAAAAATCTTATTTTTAAGCCCCTTGTGGAACCTCAAGATATAAATATGAAAAACAATTTTTTTTTTTGTAGCCATAGTAAAGCAACTTTTTATTGCTATTAGAATGTTTTCTAGCGAAAAAAGTTATTTTCGTTCCAACCTATGGTATATAAACTATTCGTGATGATTCGATTTGTAACGATAACCAAAATAAAAATATGGGTTTTCCTTTCCATCCTAATACACATTAGTCCGTGGTTCAGGCCCCTTTTTATCGAATTATTGACATCCGCCTGAAACTTCGTAAATAGTTTCATCTCATCGTAACCTACAACTATTTTATTTACGAAAACTCTTGGAATTGGGGCGTTTTCAATCTGGAGAGGGGAAAACTTTGTCTATTTAATTAGGTACTAAAATCTTGTAAATACCCATTTGCTTTCTACTTTGATCGTAAGATAATTTGATCACAAAATCGATAAAAAAGATGGCCTACAAAAATGTTGGGCCGTTTGTCTTATATAACCTCGTTATTTTGAAAATTTGGGGGTGTAGGTCATGCCAAACGCCTCAATATTTTTGAAGGCCGCCTTATTTCCATATTATTAATACCTAATTAAATAGACAGAGTTTGCCCCCTCCAGATTAAAAACGCCCCAATTCCAAAAGTTTTCGTAAATAAAATAGTTGTCGGTTACGATGAGATGAAACTATTTACGAAGTTTCAGGCGGAAGTTGAGAATTCGATAAAAAGGAGTCTGTACCACGGACAACATATACTAAGAAGAAAAACTGCTGATTGTTTCGTTCTTAATTTGTGGCTGAAACAGATTTCCAATTCCTTATCTTAATACTAAAAAATCAACAAACAAATAAAAGTCAACAGTCATTCTTGATTTATATTTTATTATAAATATAAGCGGGTTTAGATGCAGTCATGTCTAGCGGTTTACATTAAAATTACTTAGCAGTTTAAAGTTGCTGACTACAGAATTATACAAACCATTTTTTTTTCTAACATTTCCGTATAAATAATGTTTTGCTTGGTGTACAGGAAATATCATTTCTATTTCTGCTAACCAGTACGAATTTGTATATATATTTTCATATAAACTTTACTTATCTATAAGTAAGATATATGTCTTTATATTTTACTGTATTATCTTCGAACAAATACATAAAAATGGATTAAAATATCTCAGAAACTGAAATTCGGACCTGCATAATGTAAGCAAGGGAATATTCAGCATTTCATCCTCTTTGAGTATGACTATTATCCTATTATTCAAAATTGTATCTTAACGGGACGAAGAGAATTTTTGTTTAAAATGTCCCAAAATTTGAATATTTTAATGGGTTCAAATGTACCTAAAACATTAAATCGACCTGTCTGAGCTGGCAGACGAGCATTTTCGTAATACATAAAATGAATACTATCGACCTATCAGGTTGATAATTTAGTTTAAATATTACGAACTTTTCGGCTCCATGTCTACTGCATCAAGCAATATCGTGTAAGCGGTTCAGAGGAGGAATTATATCGAGGGTTTGGCAATCAATATTCCTAAAATCATAAAAGAGGAAGATCACGAACGACCCAATCAACTTCATTAGAAAAATAAAATAATGGTTTTATTACTTGAAAACATATATTTTTACTTTCACTTACGTATATATGTAATATATAGTAAGTGTATGTATTGCGATCGAGAAAATTTTTGAATCTGAGCGGATTTATACGTTTTGAGGTACCCTGATTCGAAATGATCAAGTCTCGAAAAATGGTCTGTGTGTCTGTGTGTGACTGTGTGTTAGCAGTCTAGCTCAAAAACGAAAAGTCCTATGAAACTGATATCACGTATTTAAGATAGGTATATGGCTTAGTTGTGACGGCAACTTTTTCCTTAAAATCGGCTAACCGGAAGTGCCACTTTATATCAACGCTGAAACACATTTTCACAGTTTTCTCAAAAACGGCTCTAACGATTTTGATTAAACTCGGTGTATCATTGTATAATTAAGTGGTCTTTAATATAAATTAGCTCTTATCCCCATTGATGTCACTTTACAGGGCTTAAATGCCCAATGTTCATATACGTCTTCCTCTAAAGTACCTTTAATATGGTCTATTTTAAAAATATAATTATTTCGCATTGTTCAGAGTTACGAAAAAATGCTAAATATAACTTTTGAAAGAATTTGATAAGTTAATAAAGGAGAAAAAAAATTATGATATCCCAACTGTATCCACTTACAATTAGTGTGACTTGTCTATGTTTTTTGACTTGTCTATGACAGACACTGAAAATCTCTTAATTCCGTTTTAATAAACTTTTCAATGGAAAATAACAGTTTAATGACTTATTGTCGTACAATCCATAATCAATGGATCGAACAATCCATAATCAACGAATCGTACAATCCATAATCAACCGGTGATATAATAAATAGGACTTTTGTTATTTTAATAGCATTTGTTTTTTTTTTTTAGCTTTAGCTCAGTTTAAAATGCAATTTAAAACATTTTATAATAGCCTAACATGGCCAGAAAACAATTTTTATTGAAAGTTCAAAGAGTAAGTGAAAGTTGTGTGTTGCGCGCACCCGATTTTTTAAAATGTATTTATGATATTTACAATTGTATTATAAATAAAAACACATTCAGTAAATGTGAAAACAAGAATATAATAACATGAAACGACTTTTTGAGAAACTACCCACTGGTGTCACTCTAAAAATGTATTTACAATAGGAAATCTCGAGACCATCTTTCAGACGCCTCGGAGGATTATAGGGGATCGGAAGTCAGGTTAGAAACGAGATAGTCCAGTCAATGAGTGATTATAGAAGGAAATGGCGGGGAAACAATTTTTGACTTAGAAACATTAGACTAGTAAAGAAGGTAAACTTAATAAAAGTCTCCACACGTAGGTGGTGAGCCAGATATGGTGGGGAGAGGAGAAACGCCTAGTAGATCACGTTGTTCGACAAAGACGTTCTGTACAAAATTAAAGCTAATAAAATTTGCAATATGATTGATTAGATGTATTTTTTGTTATCTCGCTTAGTTTCCGAGATATCCGTTCTCAACTTTGGCTAATTTTGAATAAAAAAAAATTGCCTCGAGTTTATTGCTGTTTTTGAGTTTTCGCTTGTATGATGAAAATTATCCATCGCATCGACAAAGACGTTCTATACAAAATTAAAGCCGATAAAATTTGCCTATTTATGACCGCCACCCCGGACCATCTCCTTCCTTTATAATGCAACGGTCAATTATTAAATATTCAATGTTTATTGATAGTTATAACTGATCTACCTTTTGAACCGTTGGAGATAAACTAGTAAGAAAATACATATTATTGAAGAAAATTTAATTATTAAAAACTTTCTCGCAAGCATGACATAATCATAAAACGAAGGAATCAAGAGTTAGCTAGTCAAATACAGTATAACATATAAAGTAAAAAATTTTGTTTTCCACATTACAAAGATAGCTGAGGACGGATATCTAGGAAACTAACCGAGATAACGAAACAAGGTATATAAAAATGTTGAAAATTTTATTGGCTTAAATTTTGTATAGAACATTTTTGTCGATGCGATGCATATTTTTCCTGATATAACCGAAAATAAGAAAAAAGTGACCTACTAGGCTAGGCGTCCCTCACATCTGGCTCACCAAATAAGAGTGGGGACTTTTACTATGTTTACCTCCTTACTAGTCCAGACAATTGTCCTTAACAGTCAAAAATTGTGTCGCCGCTATTTTTTTCTATACCCCCTTTTCGAGCATTCATTGACTGGATTAAGAGGGTTTGGATGGATCTGAAGTTTGCTATGGAAGGATAGGTATCTGGATTGGACCAGGTCAGAAATATAAGGAACATTAAGGTCGTTATGGATGATTTTATTTGTGACAAAGTAAGGAGCATTGATGATTGATAAATATGTATTTCTTGCGCAAAATAGAATTTTGTCTATAATCTTAAAGACAACAAAAAAAATTGTTGATTTCACCCACACGTCGATCTAAAAAATTACTTTTATTGTTAGCTATTTAAAGAAACGTCACATTAAAATCAAGTAATTCATTTAAAATAAATTATAACAATGATCTTATCCAAATTACCAGATCTTATCCAAATTACCGTTTATTTCTAATTAACCGTAACTTTTTTTAAGAACTGAAATAAGTAAAAGTAAAATTTTTATCTGAAATCTAAAACTTTATTATAAAAAAGTTTTATAGAACTGCTTTTTGAGAACTTATTTCCCACAAAAAGTTTCAAGGGAACTGCTAAAATAGGACTTTTTTTTAAAAAACTTTTAACCCCTGCTTGCAACTCATCAAGCTGAAACTTTGCAAATCAATTTATTTTTAATGTTGTTCAGTCAGACTTAAGAATTTAATTAATAAATGTTTCTTTACCTTAAACATACTTTTATATCTCAATATTATAAATTTATTTTATTATTATTATAGCCTCGTTCACTATTAATAACGATATTTTTTAAACTTCTTCTAATATTTTTTTTTTCTAATAGCTTATTTATTGAAATATATTACAATCTGTCTCAGGGACATTAATAATAGTGTTCACAGATCACATTCACACTCTATGTACAGTAAATAAAATAAATTATACAGAAAAATAATATATATACAATAAACAAGAATAAAATAACCTAAAAATAAATAAATAAAAAGAACACATGCACACCTATATACAATATTCTAATATTAAGAAAATCTATTTAAGTTCTTCATTCACTCATTTTCTAATTTAGTAATAGTGCAGTAAATAAGTAAAGTGGCAGTACTATTTTCGTACTTGGGTTTATAATGTGGGAAAAATAAATTGGCGTTTTTTAATGATGTTGGTATTTAATACAAAATTATAGTAATGTCCTGCGAAATGCTCATTGAGATTCTTCATAACTTTCTGCTTGTTCCAATTAGTTGGAGTGCCGGCAATAAATTTTAAAGGAAACAAATGGACCGTTCCTTTTCCACCCACCTGATCCTCAGTCAAAGAGAGGCCGCCAAATAATTTCCAACGCTTAAAAATCGTTATAAATTTCGAAAATATTATCCTTCCTTAATATGTACTATAAATTTAATTTTTTTTTTTTAAAACTACTTTATTGAATAATATAATATTCTGTCACATACATAGCAGTACATGCATACTATATTTACAGAAAATATAAATAAACTGAAGCAAAGTAATAACTAAATAATAATAAAAAATATAAAATAAACATAAATAAAACAGTGGAAAGAGTACATTCACATCATATTTACAAAATATATAAATAAATAGAATAATACAGAAAATAATAAACTAAATAATAATAAAAATATATATCACTACTGATGGTGTAAATGGTCGTAGGTAAAAATTGAGATTTTTATTATAAGAGCTGATAGAAAAACTGATAATTCTTTTATAATTTATAAGTATAATTTCATATTTTATTTCCCTCTACTATTTTTCTATTTAGCAGACTATTTATAGCATTTACAGATTAAAAAATGTCACCTTCAGCGAAAATAGAATAAAAATGTAAAATTGTTGCGTACCACCTTTGGACTTATAGTAGCATACTATCGAAAATATTATCGTTTCTTCTCAACTATAAAATTGATTAATTTTTTATATACTGTTTTATAAAGTGATATAACATTCTGTCACAGCATGGACAATTGTTATAATGATGAAAGAGTGCATTCATACCGTATTTACAGAAAATATAAATAAATAAAATAAAAAAAACAAGCAACGTAACAACTTGACAATAATCAAAAAGTATATTTAGTAAATAAAAATTAAATTAAATTAAAGATAAATAAAGTACAATAACACAGAAATATGTATGAATATATGTCATATATAACCAGGCAATATTTTATACTTCTAATTTTATACTTATATATTAAATAATTTTATGCTACTAACAGGTTTTAGAATTGAATAATATTATTTAAGACACGAAATTGTGGATTATTTAGTTTATTCTATGGATAGAACTCAAGGCAGTTAAATACTAAATATATATATATGTGTGTGTTTAAAGTAGATAAATTAATTTCAAACATATTTTTTTATTTTAAATTAAAGGACTAATGTTTTGAGTTAGATTGGTATTTATCTTGGATTTCTTAATGTCTCTGAATCTGATTTGAATTTTATATCCAACTCGCCTTTTCAACGCTTCCAAAACATTTGAGTACCGCCGAATTCCATGAATAAGGTAATTTTATACCTAATCAAAGCAAATGTTTGTACTTCTGTAACTATCGGTAATTAATGGCAGAACAATCCTATCGATGGTTCGGGTTAAAAGTATCGAAATATTAGTTCTCTATTTCAAATTTGGACCATTTATGATAAATTTATAATAATGGAGTGATGGTTGACAGTTGTGAAAATTGAAGAAAAGTTGGTTGGGGTATTCAGTCAAAAAAATAAAATGTAAAAATAAATAAATTATAGTTATTTTTATTTTTGCCGACGTTTCAATCCAAAGTTGAGGCCTTCATCAGGGTTCCGAAAGTACGAAAGGTTCCCCTATGATAAATTTACCTTGCTTATCACATCAGTTTCTAATAACTAATTTATGTATCAATTAAGACTGTTAATTATGCAAGAAGGATATTACGCATTTCACGAAAGAGTTACTCAATCCCACGGTTTGTGATTACTTGTGGGATTTCGCTTGTATGACTTTTCCCATGTTTTTTATTTATTTATTAAAAAGAAAAAAAAGAGAAATATAAACATGTGACTTACGATGATTCTCCATTTTTTTTCTTCCCTCTGTTTTCAGCAGTTTATTTATAATTAACACGTTTCTTCTTTTTTTGTTTTTTTTCATTTGATACTTGTTTTTATTCTTAAAATTGTTGAAATGTACAAAAGTAAATAAATTATTTATTCCCCGAACAGAAACCTGAAGTGGTAGATGATACTGTTTTCCTAATTCTCGACATTGGTTGATAGTACCGAGCTCCAACCACTTAATTTATTTACACATTATTAAGCTAGATTTTTAAGAGTTCAGTGGACCAATGGAGTTATATTTATGTTGAACCACAGTAGCTACTCTGATAAAACAAACTAAGTTGTGAAGAGAGAATTCAATTGCCCTGGGCAAAATACTATATGCTATCTTACTTAATAAAAATTAAAGATAATTTTTTTTATATATTTAATTTACATCCATTAGTTTTGATTTTTTTTAAATCATAAAACTGTGTTGCAAGTCCAGAAACCGAATAAGAAATAATATATACTAATTTAAATATACCAACAATAAACAAAAATATAAATTTGGAAAATACACAGATTAATGTGTTATTACATGAATAATTAGTGTTGGACATAATTATAATTTATATTATAGAGTGAAGTAATTAGAATTAATAAGTAGTCTATTATATTATTTTTAATAAAATATAAGTATATATTCATTATTGAATCCCATATAAATATTTCCGACACAATTGTTTAGCCACTTTGGCGATTTAATACCTAATGTCCTACTTTAGAATTTTAAAAATCTGGTTGCCCTGGACTCATATTCGGTTCGGCAACATACTAATCAAAATGAAAATTGACACACATATGGAAAATTGTGGAATAAAATAATGACTGAAAATTCTAATCCAATCTAGGAGACAACTCATATTTCAGTGTATTTGAACGCAGGTTGTTTTTATTTTTTACTATTTAAAATTTAAAACTTCTTAACACTTCTTCGAATTATTTAGTTGAATCCATAAATCAATTTTATTTAAACATTTTGAGATATTAAAAGTTATTTTTATAAACCTATGTTTATCCTTATGGGTTGTGTTTTTAAATCCTCTTCTAAGAAATGAACCGTCAAAGAGCATTTACACAGAGCCTTCTTTGAGTTGTTCCTTTTAAATTGTCCCCACCTTATTTGTTTTCAAAATGTTTTGTTTTTCATTTAAAACATATATTTTATCCAATAAATTTAAAACAGCATCACCAGCCAAAAGTTGAATATTTAGAAAACTGTATTAAATCATGGCTGCCTTCTCTCCTAATTACATATGTACACACAGAGAGTGAGTGTCCTATAAGTAAAAGGAAATATTTAAAATATTGATAGTAAATATCAATATCCTTAGGCGGATTTACGAGGAGAGCTTTCGGGATGAAGCTCCCCCCCAAAATGGTAAAAAAATTTTAAAAATATGTCTTAAAGTATTATTGCTCGTGTAATTACATTTAATAGGACTTCAAGAATCACTTAAACACCGTTCCATATAGGTAGTTAGTATCTTTCTGTTTTTCTAAAGTGATTATCGTTATATATATATGAAAAAAAAAGCTTCCGGGCTGAAGCCCCCCCCAAAATTAAATCCTGCATCGGCTAGTGTCAATATCTACAAAAAAGGTTTACATTACCAAAAAAAAAAGTTCATATAAACAATTGCCCAATTTCCAGCAGAAAATTAAGAAATTTAATATATATATATATATATATATATATATATATATTTTTTTAAGCTAGTAACGTTTTTTGTTAAAGCGATAACTTAAAAGATATTTGATTAAAGTAATAAAACATTGCTGCATAGTAAACTAGACAAAATTTACTTTAAATTTAATTTGAGTGTGTCATTGATAAAACCATTTAAAGAAGACGGACTATTCAACAGACAAACAGCTGAGTTCCGTTTAAAAAAAGTTATAAATTATTTGTAATTTATCTTAATACCTCACTCTTAGAAAAACTTCCTCGTTTAATAAGCTAATTAAGTTGAGGTTTATTTGAAAAAACATTTGAGATTCACCTCAAGTTGTGTAAAAAACTTATGTGAATTTCTACCCAGTCAGCAAAAATGGCTACACGTAACTGTTGCAAAGCTTTTATTAATTTCTAGTCGTAGGTTACGGTGAGATGAAGTTATTTACTAAGTTTCAGGTGGATGCTAATGATTTGATAAAATGGGGTCTGCACCACGGATTATTACATGTTTTTAAGTCGTTTTTAAATAAGTTTCTTTTATTGCTTTGATAGTTACCATTAAAATATATTTCAGCTAAAAATTTTTTTATTTATAATAAATTAAATACATAATTGGTAATTGGTTGACTGTCGTGGATAATGATGAGAAGAATAGTTAGTTGGGGTGCTCAGTCAAAAAGGAAGGCAAAAATAAATGATAATATTTATTTGTTTACATATGGCATATGTAAACAAATAAATATTATCATTTATTTTTGCCTTCCTTTTTGACTGACCATCCCAACTATTTTTCTCTTCAATAAATTAAATAATATATAAACAAGAAGATATTTATGATAATTTTGTATTCAATGGTTACATGATTGGTTATGGTGTTATTTATGAAAATGATAATTATCAATCTCATATGACTATTATTTTTAATGGTTATTTATATATTTTATTTAAAAAAAACAAAAAAAAATAGGCACCTTTATTTGTTTCTAACCAACAGTAACAATGAAGCATAATTAATCATTATCGTTAAGAACATTATCGGTTTGCACTTGAAACAATTGGAAATTTTTGGTAATTTTGACCTTAATTAATTTAATAAAATGAATTGATGCTATGAAACGGTGATATGTAATTTGAAATTTATTACTTGGAGCATTGTTATAAAATGTTAACTTGTATTGGGTGGAGGGGGAGAGGATAAGATGTAAAAGAATGAAGATGAAATTAAGCACGCCCTTACTGACAAAAATCCATAAATCAAACTTAATGTAAGGTAGGACTTTACAAGAACATCTGATGTTATATTTTCATTTCAAGAAAATTCCTCGTTTAGATATGAACCTATGTTACTTGAGATCCAGATTCGCTCATGAGTTGAATCAAAGTCAGTGATTAAAGAAGGTTTCTTGTATATCATTATCACCGATTCGAGTTGAAGAACTAATATTACCTTGCATTAAACCTTCACAGTATTGTCAGAGATATTACGAT
The DNA here is from genome assembly GCA_928085145.1 of Nezara viridula. NCBI lineage: Eukaryota > Metazoa > Arthropoda > Insecta > Hemiptera > Pentatomidae > Nezara > Nezara viridula. Next base: position 58,909,754 of record OV725080.1, on the reverse strand, counting down.
TTGATCATTAATGGGAATATTTAAGTATTTTATGCGACCTGTATTTTAAAGAGAAAAATCACTCACAGATTCAAATAAGAATTTTAACAAAATATACATTCACTCATCAAATTCGAGTGGCTTTTTCTCTGTAAATATAGTTTCGTGAGAAATTTTATCAATATTAAACTATCCAGACATCGATGCAATAAAACCTAGATGTTTGTCTTTTGAGTCGTAGAAATTTAAAATGGAACTTTATATTTATTTAAAATAACTTGACAACCAAAGGAGTGATTCCGCCTATTATTGTATTTCCTCGCTTTCCCTCAAAAAAGAGTTTTATAAAAGTATTTTGCTTGTATATTTTTTTAAATATCTCACAAATTATGACATAAAGTCGTTCTATTGAATTCATTATGGTCAAAACATTCATAAAACAGAAGCAATTATTTTTATTTATCCTGAAAATACCATCTCGTTCGAAAATTGACGCCCCCTAAATTCTGATGCCCGTGGCCTTGCCTAATCCACACCGTACCAGTTTTTAATATTTGTCCATTCCGGTGGTTTTCATGAGTCGTAATGAAAGAAGGTTTCCTGTAATTCTTCTCGATGTGTTATGTTTGTTAAATTTAAATTGCAGCCTTATTTTTCTGACAAAAAAAAAAAAAAAAAAACACTGATCATTGAAATCAGTGGCAGACTCAGATGAGGAGAAAAAAATGAAATTTCCTCTCCCAAAATAATTCGAAACTCTGTCAATAGCTTCATCTTATCGTAATTTACAATTGTTTTTATTTACAAAAACTCTGAAAAGAAAATGAAGCGTTTTCTCTTCAAATTTATTTATTTCATGACGTACTAAAGACTCATGAACACCCATTTCTCCCTTGAATCGTAATACAATTAGATCACAAAAAAAAAAGAAAATGTTGCCTACAAAAATATTGTGCCGTTCAGCCTATAACCTCGTTATGTTTACATGTTGGGAGTGGAAGTCACGCAAAACGGCCCAGTATTTTTGTAGTACATTTTTGTTTCACGATTTGGGATCAAATTATCTTACAATTCAACTGAAAAGCGAAAGTGTCGAGTTTCTAGTAGCTGTAAAATAGACAAATTTTGCCGATCTTCAGATTGAAAACACCCCATTACCGAGAATTTTCGTGATAAAGAAATTGTAGGTTAAGATAAGATAAAGCCACTCACGAATTTTCAAAATGATGTTAATTATAATCGATTTAATACGATTTCTCCCATAGACTAGGCAGAGGTGCCCATCCTCCCCAAGGCCGATGGCGCATAAAGCTTCCACCACCCTACTAAGTTATTTTTATGTTCTCGGCTTCTTAAAAACAGTGCAAACGAAAGTATAATTTAAATATTCGTTGACTATATACAATTACACGTCATGCGCCCTTTTCCTCCGTGTTTCCATATATCTTTTGATTTGAAACTTTTCATTTCAGAAATACACAACCCTGTCGAAATATGTCCCCTCATGAAATTGAAAACTCCATCAATATGTGCTCCTGTCATAAATTTTGATGGCGCAACTTGGACCATGAAACTCCCTTCTGGGCACCTCTGAGACTAGGTAATATTTGAGGCAACCAAAAAGACTAGGTAATCAAAATCAATTTTCACATCAAGTTACATCAATTTAAAAGAAAAAAATCAGGACATATAAAAAATATTTAATTTAAAAAAAAATCAATTTAACAAAACTTTTGTAATATATTTCGTTATTTTGGTAACAAATCATTGATAACTTTTTATGACCTCTTTTTATTAACCTGATGGAATTGAATATTGATATCTGAAAAAATCGATGGTTGAAAGAAACGAAGTTTTTCAAAAGAAATAGCTTTTATTAATTTTATCAACATATAGCACATAATTTTAATTGTTTATACATACATATTTTCCTCGATATCTTGAGCTTGGCAAACATCCTTGTTATCGTGCTTGTCATCTTGGACAGATGATGTTGTATGGCGTATGACCTCTTTGTAGAATTCTAGGGCATCTATTGTTCTCCAGTCTTTTCCATTTCTGGTATTAAAAAAGTATGAATTTTTTTTTTTTTTGAAAAGTAGATGTAACCGGTTTTAAAATCAAACGTTTCATTTGTCCTAAATTCTGCTACCAACCTGATAGTTCCTACTCCAAGAACTATCCATGGATCCACCTCTGATTGCATTGAGAAACACGAGTGTGTATTCCATGTTGACGAAGGTGTGAGGGGACGCTGAGACTCGTTAGATCCGTTGATGAAGACATAAATAATGGGCCTTCCATTGTGGCCGGCGAAAGGCGATATTGAAAACCCAACATGACGGATGAGCCTCACGATAATTCACTGATAATGTTTAGTGACGAGTGATTCATTCATCCGTTCCCCTTTCGTCTATTAGTTCATTTTTATTCAGCTTTGACTGCAAGTCATCAAATATGGTATTCTTTTCTTTTCTTATTTATTTATTTTTATGTTTAAGTAATTACTCGAACAAAATATTTAAATAATACCGTGACATGTGTATGATTGGTTTCGTCTTAAATAATTATTTATCTCTGTTTCTTTTTATTGCTACGTTTTTAGAGAAAAATTCATTAGTCAAAGTGCATCGGTGTTTTTTTAAAAAGATAACATTTCCTACGTTCGTTGTCATGAATGATTAACGACTTATTCTATCCTAATCTGATATCCATATGCCATTGCATATTTTGTTTATATTGCTTTATTTTATGCAGCTCTCTTGATAATATTAGTGTTCGTATAAAATTTTAGGTTTTATTCTAAGACTTAATTTATACTGTATTGTTTCGTCGATTCCAAACGTTACTGATATGATACTTACTGTCGTTACTTAGATTTCGTGTAATTTTCAATAAATTTAAATTACTTTTTACTCTGAGTTTGTAAAACAGAATAATCTTATCTGTGATTGTGTTTATTTCTATTGAAGTTCAACTAGCTCGTTGTGGTATCGAGTTTCTGTGTAATTTTTACGTCTATTTTTAAATTCCAGTTTAAATAGTTTTGTTCTGACTGAAGAAAATTATTGGCCACGTTAACTCGAACAAAAAGTTTAGTTTTTCTTATGGATGTTTTGTATCACCCATTTTTAGAGTGAAAGCATGCCGATTAAGTTCGTATTACTTACTACTGTTAGTACAAAAGGTCGTACGTAAACATTTTGAACTTTTAATTCTATTTGTGCTAAAGGTGACAGTTTGTATTCTGCAACTGATATAAGCATTCTGCCACGACAAAAAATTCAGAGGGCAATAAATTATGAAATTATACTAATAAATCATAAAGAAACAACTAGTTCTTGTGATTTCCTGTAAAACAATCAATATTTACGTCCGATCTTTTGCACTGACAGTAGTAGTGATATTCATGTTCAGTACGCACTAGATTTTTTTTTAATCTTGAATCAGCAAATACGCAATCTACTTATGCGGATCTTTTTCGCATTTTATTATTCGTTGATGAAGAAACCTCATGGATATCAAACCTGTATATGTTGAGAGATTTCCGAAAATGGCTTCTTCCAAAGATTTTATTCTCACGCGAAAAATTTTAGACCTTGTAATATAAATATTTTTTATACAACGCAAACGGTGAGGAAGCTATACTGACCCTACTTGGCAGTCGTTTTTGTCATGTAACTAACTACTCTTTTTATATATAAACTCTATATTGCGTTAGAGCTAAAAAAAAAAGCTGTAAAAAGTTCAGCTGAAATTTTTGCAGTGATGAACCTATCTACTTATACCAAGACTAAATCTGTACTCTTAATTAACTAATACTAATAATTTCCCAGTTTTGCGAATACTAAAGTGTTTACCCCCAACCCGAGAATGTCATAATAATTTCTGAAAATAATTATTTTAAGCTTAATTAACTTTTTTTTTGGTGGGATGGACCTTTTTTAGTAATTGATCAAAATTACGTGGAAAATAGTCTTATGTTACTCCAATTGATCTTTTTGCTGCATTTTGAAACTTCAAGATATTAATTTTGGTTACATAATTTAGTTACATTTCCGGAAGAAAATTTATCCGGACGTTCTCGATGTCTGCTTTTAGTTGTGCGATACTCCATTCTTCTGATAGTCCCTTATTATCCTGCAAACATGGCCATACCATTAAAACTGACTCAATACTTTCTCTGACGGAACAAACCTTCAGTACCTCTCAGTCCTTCCCAAATTCATTTTTCTCTGCTATTCCTCGAAAGAATTTCAGTTCTGCAGCTGTGATACGAGAATATCTCAGTACATAAGTACTCACAAAAACATTATTTGTTTGTAAATAATTGAGTTTGTTAATTCTAAAGTAGCAATCGACATTTTTAAAGGTAAACATAATACTGAAGTTTTATAATAAATTTGTATTAGCGTCGGCAATTGGACCATAGTTAGAATGACATACATAATCATGTTTGAATGAAGGCATACATAGATTCACAAAGTTTATTACTTGTAATATAATTTAATTATTACTTTATGGATTCAGGTTTTGCGAGTTATTATTTAAGAACTAGCTTTACCCGGCCACGTGCTGCTGTGGCTTAGCTTGGCAAAATGAAAAAGAAAGAAAATAGCAAAGGACATCTGTCATTTTTAAAGTTGGGAAGCAAATTTGTCTGTAAAATGGCTTCAATTTTAATGATTTTTTTTCTCATGATTCAAATTGAAAATTCATAATCATCTGAGTGAATAATCGTCATTCATAATCATCAGAAATAGTCTGAGTTGAACTTATAAAACTAAATTTAAAAAACGTATAATAGTATTGACCTACATAAGGAGAATCATATAACTTCTTTAAATGATAATTTCAATTACTGTAGTAATTATAAAATTTTCGATTAATCAATAAAAAAAATGCTTTTGTTAGTGAGGAAGTGACGTTTGTTAGTGAGGAAGCAAAAGGAAGCGGCCTTTTCTGAAGAGAAAGCAGTAAATGTTTAAAACTCAATAACTCTGCAACGAACTGTCCGATTTCGGTGATTTTTTTTATTTCGTCAGAAATTCAGAAATATTTCATATAAATGTGGGTATTATCAGTCAAAAATTGTGTACTTTTTTAGTTATCGTCAAATAAAATATTGAATTCATCGTAACATTTTTCAGCTTGTTTTCGGGAAAGTATGTTATACACATAAATTAAAAGGGTTGCAAGGGGAAGACTTTAGCCAAGTTTCGTTAAAATCGGTAAAGCCGTTTTGGCGCTACGCTTTATAGCGACGCAATTTTTGCGGCTTTGAACAGAAAAACATTTACATTTTTATTTTTTTTACATATATAAAATTAAAGTAAGACAGAAGTACTATGCCAGAAATCTTCCCAGGAGTGTACGGAACAACTTCCCAAAGTTTCATGGCGATCGGTTGAATGGTTTAGTAATGCACTAAGGACAAACAGACGGACATACATTCATTTTTATATATATAGATAAAATAATGGAACAGCAGTGAAACTCTGATCCTCTACACGCACAGATTTATTTTTTCACTGTGAAAGAAGATTAAAAAAGTTTGGAAAAAATACGACCTCTGAGGTGACTTTAGTTATGTTTGTATTTCGTGTCATAAACTGTATTAGTAATCAAATGAAAACTAAATCGTGCCTCTACCCTTGAAACTCCGATTAAATCGTTGTTTCATATCTCCGCTAGCTCCCTTAATGGGCTTACCGTACCATATCCCTTTCATCTTCCGGTAAACTGAACGGTTAACGAGCCTGAGATAGGACAAATAGAAGGTGTTAGTGGGAGGGTTGTAGCTATATCTATGGCCTATATCTGATATGACGGGAGCGGTAGCAAAGGGTGTTTGTTGCCAGAGGCCGACAGTAAAGCACACGAATAGTTTACGATCGGTTTGATGGTTTCCTCCAGGGTGGTTATTGCCAGCCATCGAGGGGGCTAGGAGGGTTAGCTTATTACTGTCCGTAGAGGTAGAGCTGGGGAACCGCGAGAACTAAGTTGCCATTAATATAATCAACGATTTATGAAAAAATATAGGTTGTTATATTAAAATCGGAATAGAAAATACACTTATTCATTCCCTGAAAAATTATCAATGATGATTGGGATTCAGTTTGGAATTGAAATCATATAATGGACATTTAACATTCAACTTACCAACTAACGCTCATTAAAATAAATGAGCTCTTATATTTTTTTTCGCATTACAGACATCTTTTGCCGCCGTAACAAGCCTGTTCCATCTATACCTGTCTTGGGCTGTTTCTTTCCATTTATCTGAACGCAATTCTATTGCATCCTTGTTGATTCTATCTATCTATCTGCTCTTTGGCCTTCCACGTCGTCTTTTGCCTTCTATCGATCCCAATTGTTACCAATTTTCACCAAGGCTAATAATAAAGCCTTAGTTTTTTTTCACGAAAATCACTAAAATTTCGATAACTACGGAATTTGACGAATGAAGTATCAAATGAAAGAATATTTGATGGAGACGTCAATAACAATAGCCATATACTCCCGACAATAGCGGATCCAGGATTTAATTTTGGGGGGGCGTCAGCCCGAAATCTTTTTTTTTTTTCATAAAAATAACGATAATTACTTTGGAAAAAAAGAAAGAAACTAACCACCTATATTGAATGGTGTTTAAGTTATTCCTTAAGTACTTTTAAATGTAATTACACGAACAATAATACTTTAAGAGGTATTTTTTAAATTTTTTATCCCATAAAACATGGTTATATTTTTCCATTTTAGGGGGCGGTTTCAGCCCGAAAGTCTCCCCCCCCCCCCGTAGATCCGCCCGTGACTCCCGAATGTTCAGTGGAGAAAGTTATGAAAGAATAGATAATTTTTTATATGCAGATATCTCAAACATGTTTTTAAGGAGAAACAGAGTTGAGATTCGTAATTAGGATCCCGAAGAACCCTCAAATACGAATTTTCATAGAATTCGAAAAATAAAATACCAGTTTCTATAAATTGATCTTTCTTCTCCATGTGTTAGTTACTACCCCAGATCGCTCCGGTTATCGTTCGAAGGATTTTTCTCTCAAATCTTTCAATACTTTTTTTCCAGGACGCAGGTTAATGTCCAGGTCTCAGAGCCTTATATTAGAACTGGGTTTCTCACAGCATTGTACATCCTTAATTAAAGATTTCTTGTTATTAAAATCAGAATAGAAAATACACTTATTCAATCCCTAAAAAATTATCGATGATGATTGGGATTCAGTTTAGAATTGAACTCATATAATGGATATTAAACATTCAACTTACCAACTAACGCTTATTAAAATAAATTATATCTTGTAATTTTTTTTCTGTTGGCATTACTTTTTTCCAGGACGCTGGTTAGTGTCCAGGTCTCACAGCAATGTATAACTACTCGCTTTCTCACAGCATTGTACATCCTTAATTTAAGATTTCTTGTGATTTTTCAGGATTTCAATACCTTTTAAAGGTGTGCAATACCCTTGAAATTACGAAGAAATAAATATTTATAAATTTGTACATTTTTATTTCTTAAAAATATTTTAGAATAAAGAATAAAATTGTTTTTATTTAAAATTTTAGTTTTTTAATTTCGAAGAACTATCGCATTATCGATAGTGGAAGAATATCGGTAATATCGATACTTATCCTCATAGCCCCCTATCCAGATAGTGCCGTCTAGGCCAGGAGGCTGTGACAAAAAACCCTTACGGCTCATTGCCGCAAGTTGACATCTGCGTCCTCCCCAACTAAAATAACAGACAAATTACAATGGGCGGCCCCTTTGAGTTGAGCCTTCACTAAAGGTTAGCGGATCCGGCCCTCACACACAGCGAGCTGGCTAGTTAACTTAATTAGTTTTTAAAAATATTGTTCCTATTATAAAATTGAAACTACAATCTGCAGGTCATTTAACGTGTTATAACCAAATAACTAATTATTATTTCAAAACTTCACGATATTGACGTTGAAGTTGTACCAACGGGTTAAGGAAAACAGAGAGATCACTGGAAAATAAGCAGCAGATAGTTAGGCAAAAGTGTTCTGACTATAACTTATGACTTAACCCCTGTATTCTACATTAAAAAATATATTTTGGCTTAAAAATACTTGGAATAGAAATTGCCATTAAACAATCAAAAAAAGACAGTTTTATATATTTGTTTCAAAAGATACACTTATCAAATTTCGCAAAGTTAAATTTACACAGAATAAACGAACCTAATTTTTAACTAAACATGGATAAAGAAAATTTTTATCAAAAAGATATATTAAAGAAATTATTTATTTTAAATTTGTTTCCTTTGGCTTGATGCTTATATTATAATTGTTCATTCTAATCTTAATAAAAAAAACATTTATCGCATACTTTGCCATAACAACAAACATCTGTATTGCTTATCTCCCTCTAGTCATGAGCGAACGTTTCCTTGTTGAAGAAAACTTAAAGCAACAAGTAACATAACAACAAAACAAACCCAATAGCAACGGTCCGTTATCACTACACGTACCACAAACTGGTATGTCCAAGACTGGAATCTGCGACTGTGGGAAGTATGGGAAGCCGTTTGAGATTATTTGCTCCCGGCAAACACCTATCTGTTTGCGGGTGTAGTTAACTTGTGGGAGATGTTTGAGGACGGTAGCTTCGCGTACTGTTGCTAACTCTCCTCCAGCCACTATCTTCTCATTAGTAGCCTTTTTCTAAAAGTCTTAAATACTACCCAATACAACAGCTGCAGATTTGCATTCCTGATCCTTCCGGATCGTAAATGCTACAATGTTGCTCCTGGTCGTAAATCCTTCAACATTTATCAGCTTACAATCATCTAATCACTACACTTCTACGTTGGCGTATGTCAAATTTACATTATTCATTAGATACCATTCCTTTTTTGATCTGTAATGTCTCGGTTTTAATTAATCATATTGCTTAGCGTACCTTCAATGCCGAACCCACCAACGATACTTGGTATACAATCATCACTCCACTCAGCACTGCATAAAGAACAGTCCGAACGTAATCGGTGTAACATAATATAAACGTGTAAAAACTCACCAAGAGACAGAAAATAGTTGTTAGAGATTATAATTGAGAAAATCTAAGCATACAGCCTAATTAAAGCATAAGGCCCTATAATCATAAAAAAAAAATTAAGATCGCATCTCTCTGCAACATCCATTTGTATACCGAAAGGAAGATAACACTCCTGTGGGAGGTTATAATCGAACAGCTGATCAGCAAAACAAATATGAAAAAACGCAATCCAACCAAATACCAAAATAAAATATAAATATGACACAAACAAATAGAAATAATAATAATTTTTTAAAAAAACAAGTAATGAAAAAGCACATAGGAGGAAGGTTATCATAAAACAACAACTGATCACGGAAAGATAAAAACAAATGAATTAGATTTATTGGACTTCTCCAATATGTTCAAAGTATCGGAATAATTCGAATTTTTACGGTGAGTCCTATAATTAACGACATTAAATAAGTTCTGTACATTATTTATACTTTCAAACACCAGGTCCTGAAACGAAAAAACAACTGTATTTTAAAAGTTTCGATATTACCGAAATTATTGTAGTAGATATTTTTCATTTTTTTGGAACTAGAACTATTCCCTTTCCAACTTTTTCAGTAAAGGTTTTACAGACCTTATATTTTTATTTAAAAGTTCTGGCGAATTCGCTAAAAATATGATCTATAAATGGTTAATCAAAAATTAACCGAAAAATCAGTTATTATTGAAATTAACCAATTGTTTAGCAGGATTAAAGTATTTAATTAATTTTAAAGCTTCAATGATTCGATTATGACATGATAAAAATAATGTTCACCTTAATTCTAGTAAACCATTTAATTTAAGTTTTGAAAATTAAAAACATTTTTAAAGTTTTGAAAATTAAAAACATTTTTAAAGTTTTGGAAATTAAAAACATTTTTAAAGTTTTGAAAATTAAAAACATTAAAGTTTTAAAAATTAAAAACAGTTGAAAAAGAAACTGAAAAAAAAATCATTAATACATGGGATTACCAAATAGTTCAGAAGGACTCAAGTTTTTAATTAAATATTTACCATCAATGATTCTGTTATAATTTGATTTACAAAATGTTCAATATAATTCTAGTTAATTATTTATATCAATCTAAATATTTAATAAAATATTTTGAAGTGCTGAAAAATTAGACAAGTTATTAATAAAGAAACTAAAAAAATTAAATAAATCAGTAATTAGTGGAATTAACAAGTAGTTTGAAAAAAAATTATTTTAACATTTATTTTTAATAATTCTATTGACATTTGACCAAAAAAAAATGTTGAATATAGTTTTTGCAAACTTTTTATATCGATCTAAATTTTAAATAAAAATTAATTCATAAAATATAAATATAACTTATTTATTTTAAATATTCCGGTAATATTTTCTTTAATTTATTGCTATATAAACAGTATAGAAGATTGGCATAACATAAATATCAGTTTCGGAAAAGTGTTTAGATGAAAGACAGGAAATAAAGGTTATCTAGTGTTATCTCTTTGAGGCCATGGATTTTTTTTTCTCTTTTCTGTATGCGTACGAATTTTTTTTCATTATGTCAGAATACTATTAAATTTAAATATCAAACGTAATCAGCTTTTCAGTGATAGGGAACACTTAGTTTTTATTTCACGAATAATAAGAACAATTGAATGAGAGAAGTGAGACCTAAAGTATATTTACTAGAAAAAAAAATAAATAAAAATACACTAAGCTATATAAGTTAGATTATTTTAGTTTGACTTTTTATATTTACTACTCTGGGTTCAAATATAGTTAACACATTGAAATGGATACGTACAAATATTTAAGAGAACCACCCAGGATATAGCTCTTAAAGTATATTTTTTTTATCGATACGCAGCTCAAATAAAAACTAATCCCGAGCCACTCGAACGCCTGCTCACACTCAACTTGGATTAAGTTCAGGCCTGCTCAGGCTACCAGCATTTTTTCAGTATTTTTTTTTCGATGCCACGCACTTAAACATTAACCACAACTCGTGTGGTCCGATTTGGTTTGATCTTTCTTCGGGACCATAATATTTATTACTTGTGAACACAAAATAAATTTATGTATCCAATTACAACTATAAACCAGAAGGAAACTGCTATAAAAATATATTTCCAAATATTCGGGTAATATTTATTTGAACTAATATAGTTCTTTACAAGATTTGCTGTGCTCTTTTGCATTATTCGAAATTTAGTAGATATGCTGCGCGCATAATTACTTCAGAGGTTTATTATAATTTTACTAGCACGTAGATATTTAAATGTGTTAAATCGATGATATAAAGTGACACTTCTGGTTTGCCAATCTAGATAAAAATGTCGCTGTAACATCCCAAGCATATGCAAAACTTAAATACGCAATTTCAGTTTCGTAAGACTTCTCGTTGTTGAGCTAGACTTGACATACACACAGACCATTTGAGACTTCGTTATTTGGACTGAAGGGACCTCAAAACGTGTATTTGAAATTTTTCACACAATACTTTATGCATTTCATGTATAGGTAAATAAAAGGAAAAATATGATTTCGGATTACTTAACACCAGAAATACGATATAATCAGAAATAGGAGATACTCGGTTAATAATTTCTCGCTAAATAATAAGTGACGCTAATTTTCCGATATTTTGGTGTAATTTTCTTAAGTTTTCAAAACCTTTTATGGCTTAGTACATTTAATAAATATTATTATATGTAATTTCAAATTTATTTTAAAATAAAGACATAATTTGGATTTATTTAGTTGGATTTTACCTATATTGAATGAAAATACTTTTTTCTATGTATTATTTTTTTTTTTACATTAGAAAATGTTAATAATATTATTGAAGTCGGAGTAAAGAAATAGAGGTCTTTCTTAAATTTATAATAATATTCAAACATTTTTCTTCTATTCGATGGAGACAGATTTATATTGCATAATTTTTTTTTCTTTCTCGTGATTTTAATGAATTTTAGGAAGGAAAGTGATATTTTTTAGAATTTCACAAGACAAATAAAATATTAAAAAACTAAAAAAATGCAAAAACCTGTTAAGTTTGCTATTTTTTTTTTTTTTACAAACAATATAAAACACTTAAATCTTAACATACTGTAAAAAGTTCATTATTTATAACATTTTTTTTTTTTTTTTTGCTTTCATGAGGATCTATTTCAAACCCCATTTATTAAATTTTCAGTCACAGAAACGCCGGACGACATATGCACTTTTGCCCATTTTCAAGTCAAAAATACATAGTTGTCATCATATTGAATTTTAATTAAATAAAATTTAATTTATTTTCTCCAACATATTATTGGTTCTATATTATTCCATAAGATTATTATTTTTAAACCCTTGTATTTACCCTTCTGAAAAATAATATTAGAGAATTTATTGTTACATTTATATTCTTTGGGAACCGAGGCATAATTTTCAGATTTTTCGGATTTCTAGATAGTTGCCACCGTACTATTATCGATGGGACATTAAATCTATCTGTTATCTACTATTATAACACTTGTGCATAATAAGATAGGATACATATTTTGTGCAGCTTGTCTTTTCAAGAACCACGTTTATAAGAGACATACTTTGATGATTTTTACTCTAACAATCGATATCAATATCAATGATAACAATATCAAGTACGATTTTTTAAGTCCTATTTTTCCCCCGATTACTCCCTATTCACCATTTTTGGTATGCGGGGAGGGGTAACATGTTCTAGAGGTGCAATCGAACCCATCCTAACTAGCATGGAAAGACCTTCGACCATTACGACCTCCCATTCTGTTCCAACAATGTACTGTGAAAGAGGGTAATTTCTATTGAATGATTATAATTCTTGTGATATTATTTGTATTGAACTTATTGTTATTAACCCACCATTAATTGATCGCCATTTTGTTCCTCAGGAACTCCTCAGAGAAGAAGAAGGCCCACGTGAAGAGACCGATGAACGCCTTCATGGTGTGGGCCCAGGCTGCCAGGAGACGGCTCTCCGACCAGTACCCCACGCTCCACAACGCCGAGCTCAGCAAGACTCTCGGCCAGCTTTGGAAGTAAGGCACTTTATTTATATATTATATATTTATTTATATCTAATTACAATATAACCTCTGATTCTGATTTGGTATGATGTAAAGGTAGCTCTGAAACGATTGTAATATGTCAGTAAGGCATGTCATATCCTTTTCCGAAGAGAAATCCAAATCGTTTGGATCAGCCATATTTCCTCTTAAATTCGTATCGGCCTGGATCTATAATTGTCTATCATCCTTAACATCATCCAACTTCGGTCAACTTGAACCTATCTCTAAGCCAGCACTTCGTTGGTTCTTCTCCTACTTTTAATTAATTTAATGGTAATGGATTTCGAGACAAAGACGAAAATATTGAGCAAATATTCTAAAACTTTTTTAATAACTATAAAATTAATAACTAATTAAACTAAACTTTGGCCTATTCCTTATATTGAATTATCACAAAAGATGACAAAAAAATAATCATTTTTAAAGTCGTTCATAGCTAATTCGCTATTATGTATACTTTGTTAATTTTGCTGTTTTCATGAACTTTTTGTATCCATTCTGAATAGAGTAAGTAATATAAGCAATAAAAATAAAACATACGAATAGTTGCATTTTCTCGATTACAAGAATTCTTAATTAGCGTTTTATATATAGTTAAATTATTTAAAAAAAAATATATATGTATATACTTAAATTCCTAGCTTCGGCACCCACTGCAGTTATCAAAGAATACTAAGCGTGTTGGGAATGGTCTATGGCAAAAGGCGATCTTCCACTATTTATTTAGTTTGATATATCGAAACAATCGCTGAAGATTAGGAACCTGACAGGTGTCGCCCAGGAAGGCGCTTTTGGCAAGAAACAGCAATCCTGCACAATATCATTGTAGTTCATTCAAAGGCTGCCAGAGTTAATTCTTTTTAGGTTTTGAAAATTGGTAAAGCGGTGCCAAAATGGCGCATAAGGATATGTTTACATTTTTCTGCTTTACTATAAAAAAAAAAAAAATGAAAAGCACTGTTTCATATATATATTTTGAAATTAGAGATATTTACTGACTTGACAGAACCGAAATTGTTGAACCAAGTACTTACGGGATTGACAAACACATTTTTAAGTTTCCTTAAGTGTATCGAAAACAGCGGATTTCACCCATTTTTAAAAGAAACTTGGAAATAAAAATATGATAGCTCCATTAGTTAAGTAAATTAATGAGATACGGGTATTTAAGAGTCTCAGCTAATTAATCTCTGTCGAACTATGTATAACAAAGTACATAATGAACTTCATAAAATGTATCCTGTATAATTTGATATTATTTTTACTTTTTAGAAATTATTGTGAATACTGTTCAAAAAAAAGTAAATACTGTTTAAAAAACCTGACAAGATATGATTCGAGAGATGCTAATCCTTGCAGAAAAAATTCATACATCTACAAATGTTTAGAAGTAATTATCATCTAAAACGAGTTGATAATTTCAAATATATCATAGCAAATAAATAAAATATTTTATGGGCTCAGTGAAAAAAAAAAAAAATTAATTCTAATTCACAATAGACTATAACTGAATTCAAGTTTTCTTGTATCTCTTATTATGTTCTATATTTTACTTAAAAAACTTATATTTGATTTATTACTTATGCATTTTATGATAAAGTTACAGAAATTCATTTATTAATTGATAATTTATATATCAGAAGAACTCCATATCCCTACTAAACATAGGCGGTTATACGGGGGAGGGAGGGGCGCTTTCGAGCAGAAGCCTCCCTCCACCCCTCCAAAAATGGTAAAATGTAACCATGTTTTATGGCGAAAAATATTAAAAAATTATCTATTAAAGTATTTTTCTACGTGTAATTACATCTAATAGGACTTCATGAATCACTTACACACAATTTCATATGCGTAGGTAGTTTTTTTTTTTTTCTCCAAAATAATTATCGTTATATACATGAAAAAAAAAAAGTTTCGGGCTGAAGCCCCCAAAATTAAATCCTGGATCCGCTAGTACCACTAAGGAGCCTATAACCAGAATTTTCAACGATGAATCACTCATTCATCACAAGTTTATCAATGGCGCTGATAACAAAAGCTTTATTGATGTTTTGTTTATTTCAATTGCTGAATTGAGCTCTGGCTCCCATTTATATAATCCTTAAGGACATAGATGAATAATATCAACTCAGTTTAGCTTGTATTCATATTGTTAAAACCTCACTAGCATATTTTATTTAATTGATCACCAATCTTAATTTAATTAACAAATATGTTTTCTCACCATCACAATGATACTTTTTTTGTGATTAAATGCTTAAAAATGTTGTTAACAATTCACACAATAAGCCAAAAAGTCAACATCATTAATTAATTTTGTGATGAAAAAAAGATTAATTATATTTTATTTTTTAATGAATCCTTAATGCACGAACCAAAAGGGTTTAGAATAAATCGGTAGTTTTGACTGTCTGTGTGTACCTATAGGTTAAAATAAGTATTCCTGATTTTAGTTTTTGGAGAGAAAAAAAATTGTTATGATTTATTAAACTTAAATTACAACTAATTTATGTCTCTGTTTTTAGTTTTCTTTATATTCAGATTTTATTGATTCAATTAAACCTGGATTTTGTCGATGTCTGAAGTATTTGCTTTATTATGTTATAGTCCGTGATGATGTAGGTCACGCCAAACGGCTCAATATTTTTTAAGGCCATCTTTTTCCTCGAATCTTTGTGCTCAAATTATTTCACGATTCAGGTGGAAAGCTAATGGGTATTTACGAGTTTTTAATACCTAATGAAATAGATAAAGTTTGCCAGCCTCTAGATTGAAAATGCCCCAATTCCAGGAATTATTGTAAATAAAATATTTGTAGGTTATGATGAGATGGAGATATTTACGAAGTTTCAGGCGGATGTTAATAATTTGCTAAAATAGGGTCTGTGCCACGGGCTATTATATTTGGTGTTTTATATGAATTTTTCAATGTTAAAAGAGGCGTTCTCAAATAATTTATGGTTTCGTACAGATCTGGAAATACTAGGATTATTAGGAAGAGTCAGGGAATTTCAAATCTGCGAGGAAAAAACGAGAAATGTAAGAAAAAATGGTTGAAAACATGGGAATTTAATTATCTTTTCTCTCTAATGCTGTTATAAACTGTAATGTATTATTCATTCGGTCGTAACCATTGTGAAAGTATAATGCAATTATGAGGAAGAGTTTATCCGGGGGTGCGGTCAAACAAATACTAAATTTTTAAAAATATTATTTTTAATTATTTTAACGTCACGTTTCGATCCACCTTGCAGGTCTTCATCAGGGCGTGGTATGTGCAGGAGGTGACACTATTTACGATGAGATGAAACTATTTACGAAGTTTCAGGAGGATTTTTAAATAGATTATCTTGTTCTTTAAGGAATAATTTATTTATTTTCCTTTTCGCCATGCTTCCTAAAAACTTTAATTAAACGTTAAACTTTAATTCTTATAATTTGATAGCATAAACCGGGGGACTCCAAAGTTTTTGACTCGCGGGCCTCATTTACATCTCCACTGAATCTCGCGTGTATGTGATGAAAAAAAAAAACGTCACGTTTTGGCACTTCAGTTTGAAATGAGCTTTCTAGGAGTACCACCTCATGCAATAAATGTAGTTACCTCGTATTCGAGTGACTTACTAAGTTTCGTATTTTTAATATATATATATATATATATTTATTTTTTTATTTTACCTTGTAACCAAAGAACTTTCGCGGGCCGTAGTATGGGCACCCCTGGCCTAAACGATAAAAAAATTTAATGGTTAAAAAAAATTGTGGAGTTAACAAGCTGCAAAACTCTGAAATATATTTGGAAAATCAGAAAAAGTCAAGAAATTATTTTATTTTTTTTAGAACTAACAACTCCGTAGCTGGCTGGACTTTTGCTGATTCAATGTTTGCTAAAAAACAAAAAAACTGTTTAACATTCATGAGTATCTAATTGATGAGAGTTGGTCATTCTTGTTTTTGTTTTCGGTTTAATATAATACATGTTTACCATGGACTGAAATTAATTTGGTGGGAATCCTTCAAGCTCTGATCTCCCTTTGAATATGTTAAATTAAACTAAAAACAGATAAGGACGTGGGAACATCTTTATCAATAGGGGGTTGTTAGAACTGCAGGTGTGTTGTTAGCCCGTATCTCAATCCTATACCTTTTGATTGATTAGAAAATAAATAAATAAAATAAAAATATAAAAAAAGAAGCCTCCCTAGACCCGAAAATGAACGGCTTCCTTCCATGCATCTTAATATTGTATAACATCTGTTTATTAATAGAACTCTTGATAATTATATTAATGGAGCAAAGTGAACAATGCAAACTTTTGTATCGAAGATCAGTTATTCAGATTTCATTCATGCCAACTTTCCGATAAACAAGAATGGTATTGATATAATATATAATTGAATATTTAATAGTTGACCGTTGTATTATAAAGGAAGGAGATGGTCCGAGGTGACGGTCATAAATAAGCTAAATAGTGGCAAAACTATTTTATTAAAAGCCAACGTTTCGACCCGACTTTGTAACGTCTTCTTCAGAGAGGTGTGTTCAGCTAGGAGTTTTACTTAGAACTCAAGTGAATCTCCGTTAGAACTCAGTTCTAAGTGAAACTCCTTGCTGAACACACCTTCTTGAAGAAGACCTGCAAAGTCGGGTCCAAACGTTGGCTTTTAATAAAATAGTTTTTCCACTATTTAGCCTATTTATGACCGCCACCCCGGACCATCTCCTTTCTTTATAATATATAATTGCTTTTATTTTTCATACTGTGGTTTCTTAGAGAAATTATTAATCAATAACAACAGTAATGTTTTTACTCAATCTTGAATTTAACTTAGGCTTCAATTCTTGTTGTAAACAAATTCAAACTTACTTAGGTTTGTTTTCTTTTCTGTCCTAATGATGATGTCTGAATTGGAATTGGGTTTTATTCATTATATGCATTTTAGAGACACAAGGATGTGGCTGAATTTTCCAACTAAACGGAATACTTTAATTTCACAGACAGAAATTTTAACAAATACCACTTAATGATTTTTTGCAATAAACCAATGATACGCATTTATGTAGATTGTTGTCCAAAGTCATAGTCCCAGAATTCTGGGGAACAATCGTTGCTCTCCCATCTCTTAATAAAAATGTTGAGGGGGCAAGAATTTCTTTTGCCCCTCCCCAATAATTTGGGAGTAAACAAAATTTAAAATCAATAATAAGTAAGCTACACGAATGAATAAAATGTGTAAACAAAAATCGATTAAGAAAAGATGACTTGCTGGCTTGGTTTGGAAATACTACTAGGTATGTAATTATTTTATTGATACCTAAATAAACAGGCTCACATTCTCACAGCTCACAGGCTCAGGATGTAAGCCCAATTACTGCTTATTTTTCATTTAACGGAACTCTTTTAAATAAAAGGACTTCAAAAAAGTTAAACTTTTACCATAAATTTGGAACTTTATTAAAAAAAAATTTCCTTAGAATCTTGGCAACTCCTGGTATGAACTTATCCTAACATTATACAATTCAACCACCTCTCAATTTTCACGTGATATTCGTATCACTTTCACAGCAAACTAGTCGAACTGTGAAAAACATTGAATTTTTATTTGTGGTTGTCACACACTACGAAATAAAAGATATTTTTCACTTTTTTATCGTATTCATTTTTAGCTGAAAAGTGAAAAGTGTTCTAGAAGTGTAACAAATCCCTTCCCTCCTGTGTTTCATCTAAACAAATACGTCATATATTGTACTTTTGTAAGATATTTTTTATTTATAAGTAAACAAAATGAATAAAAATCTTTACAGATATACAAACATATAAACAAATAAATTTTAAATATTCAATATTATACTTATTCTTATCACAATAATTGAGTTTAATTTTTACAAGTAATAAAAATCTCGCCAATTTTATTTTTCGGTCTATCGCCTCCTCAATCAAAATCGACAGTCTGTCCAAAGTAAGAATTTATTAAGATGTTTTAAGTATAATTATATCTGTGGCACCTGTTCATAGTGAGTTTATTGCAAAAATCATATTTATGAATAAACGCAATTAAAAGTTTAAAATTTTCATAGGTGCAATTTTTGAGTTTGAACCCATGATTCACTAAGGAATGTTCATCTCTGTAATTGCCTCATTTCTATAACTCTGTAATTAACCCATTATATGCAAAGAAAGAGAGGAAAAGTAGCTCTCTGATGATGTACATAAAAATTCGCAAATTTGGACTTATTTGGACTTTTCGCAGTTGAAACCGATATATTAATGGACTACCTGTTTATTTTATATTTCCTTTTGAAATCGTGGTCTTCGTATCAGTAATTTTGTTTGTATGGTTTAAATGAATGGTTTCTTTCTATTTATCGATTTACTCTATATAAGCTGTATTTAATTATTTTACTGCTTAGTGTGCGTGAATGTGTGTGTAGATATCTTTTAATGAGAAATAAAAAACATAATTCGATAAATAGTGAAAATGAGGATTTGATAATAAAAAAAAATTGGTAAAATGGCTGCTTTTACTGAGATATAATTATTTTTATGGAAATTTTAATTGGATGTTAACTAGATCCAATTTGACATCTAATAATAATTAGTATATAATTGTAAAAATAAAAATAAGGACATGAAATGAACTTTAAGATTTATTTTTATTCAGTTACGATATCACTAGAATCTTTTTTTTTTTTAATTTTTATTATTGAAATTTACAACTTTATTAAATAGTAAATACGACAATTAAATAAGTAACATGACATGTACAACATGAAGAGAAATTACCCATTGGTAGCACTCTAGGAATCTCTATTTTCATTTTTTTGTTATTATTTCAGACGTTTTTTTTTTTTTTTTAAACTTTTATTATGATATTTACAACTGTATTAGTATGAATACATCTAGTAAATTAGACGTTTTCACTTACAAGTTTTCGGTTAAATAAATAAAAGTTAAACTTTTACTTTAAATCTGGAATGTTATTACTAAAAAGTTTCACCCAAACCATTAAAATGAAACTTTTTACAAAAGTTCCATAAAAGTTATTACGATCTTTGATAAAAATAAAATTTCATTCGTAGCAATGAGACTGCTACTACTTTAAATCACTAATATCGAATTTCGTTAAGCATTCTTTTGCACATTATACGTAATATGCACGAGGGAACTTGAACGGCTCCCTCCTACATATTACCCTTTTATTTTTACTATTGTCTCGTACACTTGATAGTAAATAAACAAAACCTATGTTTACCCTGGGATGCCGTCGTGAGGTTAACCACTGGCTAAGTAAAATATTAGAGGACTGAACAGTGATTGGGATGGTCCTTGTGAGACGCCTGGACTCCAGCTATAGATCACTAAAGCACTTCGTCACTGTGACGGCTGCAGCTTCAATTAACCAAGGAGGCGCCCCGCCGGGTTCAAAGGTTCGATGTACCGCGGCGTCTGGGTCAACATCAACAATAACAATGATCAACAATAATGGCTGACCATCGGGTCTTCAACACGATCCGATTTACGAGTATTATTATAAGGCGTTTAACTTCATTCACAAAAGGCATGATTATGGTTTAAAAAAAAACAATCGACTTAACGACAATTCTCATAAATTTGCGTTTGGTCAAAAACTCCTCATTTTATCTCACCAATAAGAAAGTTTGGGTGGTTCATATGTTTGAAGTAACCTATTGCACTAAAGTGTTACTGCCATGACACTATGCCTGAGTCTGAGGTGTTATTGCAATCTAACTTACGAATCACGGCTTATAGCACAGAACATCACGCAACTACCAACTAAGAACCCGGGCTCCGTGATCACAATTCCTGTTTCAATTTATTCAATACCTGCACTATTTAATACCTATTTGTACGTTTATACATTACACAAACTATGGGAAACAAGAGTGCGTAAATGGAGCGTTTCTGTGGGCTAGTGTTTTTGTCCCACTGTTTGTGACTGATCCATCTCCTGTCGGTTTTTCAAGAGAAATCGAAGGGAAATTTGGCTAAGCATTATAGTCACTTTTATGTAATGCCTGTGATGCTAGAGTGATGTTTAAATAAATAGTTTCTGGTCGGATTTAATCCACGTGTGCAAAGCAATCGTTAGTTAACCAGATGATTTGATAAACTGAAGTTTGAAGATGAAAAATAATTACGAGTTGGATCGATAATGGGTAATTGGGTCGAGAAAAAATGAAAAATGTTTCATTTTGGTCACTATTTTTTTGTAAGTCCGACTTAATAGAGTGTTTGCGATGTTATTGAAAGTGCTGCAACCATTTCTTTTTTTAAGTAAAGAGTACTTATCAGTATTCCGATTTGGAGCAGAAACCTGGATAATGACAGATAAACAGGAGAGCAGGATGGCAGCTGCGGAAAAGAGGTTTCTTCGAACAAATTCTGGGAAATAAGAAGAGAGTGCATCCGCTATGGCATCAGAGAGGAACCAGGAATCCTCTCAGTGAAGGAGGTCCCGTAGAGGCCCGCCAGCTAAAGTTGTTCCGCCGTGTCAGGAAGGAGAGGAACACCGAGATCCGGTGAAACTATGGACTAAGCCCCTGACGGTAGTTCTAGAGACCCACCAAAAATGTCATATAGTTGTACGTTACGATGAGATGAAGCTATTCACGAAGTTTCAGGCTCATATTAATAGTTTGATAAAAAGGGGTCTGTACCACGGACTAGTAACAAAATCTATATTTTTTTATTACATGTTACGAACGAATATTACTCAATACGCAGCTACAACGAGATAGAATTGTTAATTTCAAAATGTTTTTTTATCATGCAAATGAATTCTTGGGAAACCAAACCGCTTATGTGATGCGCTAACACTTCATAACAAACACCATCACTCGACTAAATTGCTTAATATCTTGTAAGATCGAATACAAAGAGGTATATTTGCAGTTTTCGAACAGAAAATTCGCGTGTATCTGCCGATAACAAACATATTGCTCAATGCTTTATCATTCCTTTTTCTTGATAGCGTTTCGGTAGAAACATTACAATAAACAATTCCATTGAAGTTTTCAGATGTGTGCGATGAAGGGAACATTATAATTAATACTTTTAAATTTACAGTAGCTTAATCGAATCCAGAATGGTATTTTTATTCACACAGTCGAGGGAAGTCTAACCAACATAAAAGAACCCTTGTCCATATTAACTTTAACAAATTTATTTTATTTTTGAATCTATATTCTTGAAAAAATAGCTTATGAGAATTTTATAGTTTTCTTCATTCGGTTTTCGGGTCCGTATTTTTTTTTCAGAACTTGTAAAAGTGATAAAAAAATCTGTTACGCTCACATCTGATTTTTTATGTTTTTTTGTTTTAAAAAGAATTTTATCATTCAACCAGCAAAAAAAAAAAAGAAGACCTCCTGGGGCACACCCAACCTCTATAAAGGCTGTACTCTTAATTAAATAATTAATTAAGGGGGAAAACCTGGCTTTTTGTTTTATTCATTCGTTTTTTCATAGTAATAACGCGATTTTCCATCGAATTTATTTCAGAATGTTTTGGGAGAAAATCTTAGTATAGACGATTTTTTGCTACAAAATGATAAAAATTATATATAATGAAATATTTTATCTATTTTTACAAGTTTCCGAACTATATTCCTTGGAATGATTTGTGATGAGTTATGGATTGAACTAGAAAAAAAGTGATGAATCGTTGCTTTTTTGGGGGGGAGGGGGGAGAGAGAGAGAATCATTTCGGCAATGGGTTAACAAAAAATTCTGAATCTTGTAAATATGAAGTTTAATTCCATCTTATTCCTTTATTTCCTTCTTTCCATCCATTACCGCCACATAATGCCGACGCATTTAGACCTGCCAGATATGCAGTTAATTCCGGACATCTCCACTAGGATGACATTACACCAAGAAAAAGACACAAGATGTGAAAGAAAAGCAGGTTGTGAACGTAGGAAGGCAAAAAGAGCGTTGAAGGACTCTGAGATAAGAGGTGTTTGGTTAGGTGTCCCGTGGCATCTGCGCCCTTAGCCCACGTGTTCAGCTTCTTATCATTAAGAGATTCCCGCTTCCAAAGTATATTTGCATTAGAAACTTTTTTTTATTTACTATCGGCCAATATCTCTATTGGGCCAATATCTATTACTTCATTTTTTTTTTTCAAATCTAAACCTTCCGGAATTTATTTTATAACCCGCTGTGTCTGGAACTTTCATTCTCGTTAAATTTAGATAACACATGACTTTTATCTGAAGAGCACATGACAAAATGCATCTGATCAACTGGGGAGAACAAAATCAAACGAAAATCTCTATAAGAAATGATGTGATAGGAAGAGTATTTAGTTCGTGCCACATGTGATTTACTGGTTTTCACCGCAATGTAATAAGGATGAGCCAACATACATTAATCGGTGGGAAAACCAATCTTATTCTAAGTCATTCCAATGCAAATTAAAAGGATACTGTAATTTAAAATTTGTATTGTTGTGAGAAGAAAACCATTGCTAGCCGTCAAAGAAACAAAATGGCTCCAATAATGCTGTTAACAGTAATAGCCCTTGATGCGGACCCCTTTTTATCAAATGATTAACATCCGGCTGAAACTTTGTAAATAGCTTCATCTCATCGTAACCTACAAATATTTTATTTACGAAAATTCTCGGAATTGGGTAGTTTTCAATCGGAGGATCGGCAAACTTTGTCTATTTAATTAGGTACTAAAAACTCGTAAGTACCCGTTTGATTTCCACTTTAATCGTAAGATAACTTGAGCATAAAGTCTAGGGAAAAAATGGCCTTCATAAATATTGAGCCGTTTGGCGTGACTTACACCCCCAAATTGTCAAAATAACGAGGTTATATAAGCCAAACGACTCAATATTTTCGCAGGCCACATTTTTCAACGACTTTGTGCTCAAGTTATCTTATGATTAATGTGGAAAGCAAATGGGTATTTACGAGTTTTTTAGTATATAATTAAATAGACGAAGTTTTACGACCTCCGGATTGAAAACGTTCCAATTCCGAGAATTTTCGTAAATAAAATATTTGTAGATTATGATGAGATGAAGCTATTTGCAAAGTTCCAGCCGGATGTAAATCATTTGATAAAAAGGGGTCTGTACCTCGGACGATAAATACACTAATAACTAGAGCCGTCTATGGACGAATTCCGGTTACATATTAACATATGTAGTAATGTCCTAGGACAGTTTTATAAATTTTATTAACATAAAATTTGAGTTCTACCAATGAGTAGTTTCTCTTCATGTTGTACATGTCATGTTACCAATGTCACATTTACCAATTGTATTTTTCATGTAATACAGTTGTAAATTTCATTAAAATAAAAAAAAAAAGTTAAAACTATTTTATATAATAATATAAATTATTCTTATCTAGTGGGGGTCATCGAACATTAATATGTCTTCATCGGCTCTACTTTATTAAGAGAGAATCTAGTATATTCGATATAAAATCGATTTGGAACCAATGACTGCGATCACAATCGATACTTAGGACGGGGCGATATGTTTGCCTAAGCGTCAATGGGCTCGGACGAGCTGATGAAGCGAATGTTTAACTTATCATCAAAGCGGCCCGCCCCGGCGAGAATATTTAGAAGGCCGGCGGCATTCCTAGCCAGGAACTGAGCCAAATCTCACCAATGATCTTATTATTAAGGTGCTCTTGTTATTTATAGCCTTAGGGCTGTGCACAGCTTGTCAGCACTCTTTAAGGGAGAGTCCTCTTCCGGTCTGAGTCCTAGTTTACACCAGATAGCTTCTATGGTGGTAGTGTTGTCGAGGCAGCGTAGAACAGCTGCTGTCATGACTATTTAACGACAGCAGATCATTTTAAAAAAAAATTAGAAACGTAATCGGAGTAACAGATTTTGCTTGAAAATAATTAATAAGAAATATATGACTTATGTCGAGTTAGCACCCTATTCCAACAACTGTTAGATTTTTTTTTTTCATAAAGATTTCAACATGATTCCACCTACCCACACGGAAATTATAAGATTTATTGGAAGTATTGAAAGTTGAAAATTGTAAGACAATGTTGTAGGACAATTTTTGATCCGAATTTTCAACGAGAAGGCATGTTTAGAAATCCCATGAGTCATGAAAATCAAGTCTTGTAAAATGGTCGGTATGTGAACTGCCTTGCTGAAATACGGAAGGTCATACGAAACTGAAATTATATATTTAAAGTATGTATATAACTGGAATGTTACAGCAGCCTTTTCACTAAAATCGGTTAACCGAAAGTAGCACCTTATGTGTTCAATTTTAGATTGTTTTTTTTTCTGCTAGGATTTATTGATCGGTGTGAGAGAGAACTCTCCAATGCCCAACGGCATCCCTTCCTGTCTTGATTTTAGTATGCTTTATAAGCGAGAAGATTCCTCGTCCAGCTTTTTTTGAGTCTTCTAAGAGTTTTTTCGGGCATTATAATTGTTGCCATATCTTGTATAAAAGCGTTGGCAAGTCCATGTAAGTTAGGTGAATTCTTTTACAGTGTGTCCATACGTGGTCGTTAAATGTTGGTATGTGAAGGTCTTTATGTAAAGTAATATTTGTGAATAACCATTGAGCTCTAGTTATAGTCTTGACTGTTTTTGACTGAAAATGTTGTAGTTTTTTTTTTAAGTTAGTCGTTTTGGCTAAGAAGCATTAATAGATTAAATAATTAAATATTAACTAACCCTATTTGAGCAGAAATGTTATTAGGTTGGTAAATGAACTCTGTATGATGCACACCGCATCAGAATTTTTTAAAAAATTTAATGAAATTCATGAATATTATTACAATCCAGTGTGCTTCATATTTTTATTTATTTGAGCTAAAAATAAATTTGAAAGTTTTCCATTTGTTATCTATAAATATTCATTTCCAATTAAATATTAAGGAATAATAATAAAATATAATATCATTATTCGTGTTTGATATTCTTTTTGCATGAAGTGTGTATATTTATAGGGCATTGAGGTACATTGTTGCTGGATTATTAAAAGTTATTTCCAAAATAAATGATGAAAATTGTAGGCATTGGCATTGCCTAAAACCTTCATGATTTATTTTCAACTATGATTCACCTGCGAGGAATTTGCAGATAATATTACATTAATTAAGTTGTTAGGAAGATATAAGAGTCGCAATGAAGTACCATTCAAATATAATGGGTTGTATGCTCCCATTCACTACTCTTACATTCATTAGATGCCTTATCAAACCAGTTAACTATTGTATCAATGGCTGATTGTTCTGAAAGAGAACTTTATGAATGGGTGTCCTTAATAGTAATTTTATAATCATTATGCATTTATTTTTTATATGTCTTTATTAGAAACTTTCTAGTAATAAAAACAAACATTGATTGCTATCACTCAATGTTATCATGCTAGAGGCTGTTAAATTAATTGCTCTATCTTTTTCTATAGAAGAAAGATTTTTGGTTGAAGTAATAGTTGGAAAGATCGTTTTGATCGATTAATTTAACGTGAAAAAGGGGATGTCAGTTTTACACAGTCCCTCGACATAAGTTAAAAATATCTCGAAATTTTGGACTTCTTAAAATTATCTATTGATAACTTCATAAGTGTTTCTCTTAGCAAATTAATTTTCTCGTACTTAATGTTAAATTATATACAAAAATATCGACTAACTTGTACGATGTTCACCAAATTTTCATTTTCCTTCATATCATTATAACAGATATCGATTGTCTTCTGACTTATGTTAGTCATTAAGTCATAGATTTGGACTTTTGATTTAGAAAACTTCAATCTTACAAAGCTATATACCGTGGGATTGGCTGTTTTAAATTAAATATTTGGGTCATTCTTATAATATTTGACCATTATCATTTCTAGATCTAGCAATTCGGATTAAAAAAATTAAAATTTTTGAAGAAAAATTATCTCAACTATTAGTATAGATGTAAACTTATGTAACGTAATAAACTTGAGCTACTCTCTCATTGTCAATAAAAAATGGTAAAGTAATAGAAGCATTTGATATGGAACATTGTGAAATAGCATGTTTTATAGAATAAACTGCGTAGTCTTTAGACAACTCTTTTATGCCTTAAGATTAGACATTGAATGATAGCTGATACCAAAAATAGATGATTTTTAACATTTTTCCGTCATATTAACATTAATCAAAAATGTTGAAATTGGAGTTAGTCATTCTGTCAACTGAAAGGCTCAGAGACTGAAGTTGTGTGGTTAATAAAAGCAAATGGAGTAACTAGATTTTTATTGCCTATCGTGCATGTAATAAATAGACTTTTTGTAATTTTAATGATCTTAATGGTTTGTTATCTGTAAGCTTTAAGCTTTAGCTTCGTTTAAAAAGCACTTCAAAAATTTTATAATAGCCCAACATTGCCAGAAAATAATTTCTATTCAAAGTAGAGCGGTAAGTGAAAGTTGTGTATTGCGCGCATCAGATTTTTTTTGTTTTCAACCTGAAAAAAAAATATGTGAAAAAAAGCTAATTGAAGCTTTTGGACATCAAATGGTCAAATAATATAAGAATGACCCACTTATTCAATCCCTAAAAGCAAAACAAAAAGCTATTATACAACTGTTAAGATGTAAGTTTTTGTAATATAACATACTTCCAGCGCATAACTTCATGTTCTTTTATTCTTGAAATAATACAATTTACGCAAGAAAGAAATTGCAGTTTTGAAGATATAAATAACAAATGAAAATTGGTCTTAGATCTAAAACCACAGATGTTCGAACCGATGAACAACAGATAGATAAAAAATAAATAAAATAAATATATATATATATATATATATATATATATATATATATATATATATATATATATATACATACATATTAATATAGCGATTTAAGATAGTGAGGATAAGATGGCTTGGATAAATGCTATCGACATATTGGGAGGTGCAGTTTTCACCGATACCCATGCCGAGGTTTAGTAAGCGGTTTTCATTCTTTATCAGTCACCTTTCAGACGATTTCACAAATAAGCAAATTATTTCTTTCATTTATTTTGCATCAAGTTGCACTTGATAATGCGTTTCCAACGCTGCATCATGAATTCCGCTGGCCGCTGCATATTAGAGTTTTTTTTTTGTAACATTTCCTGGATGATTTAATAAAATATAAAGCTAACCATATTTTTCTGCACTTACAATATTCTTTCCTTTATTTGTTCTTTCTCTCCGTCGAACAAACTTTACCTCTTTTCGATCTGGATTCCACAATTCCTCTTTGCATCCATCATGCATCCATATAATAATATTTAATCAAGGGTGCCGAGAATGGTTTATTAGTGGGACCTTTGGACTGAAGCCCCTCCCTCTCCAAATCCCTCAACCTCAACCCTGGTTGGGAAAATCTCGTATAGCCTAAAAGGCGAGAAAGGGGGGGAGGACATCTGAACCAAATACTTAAACAATCAAAATATGTTTTATTCTTAAATTACAACGTTAAGTACTTCAGGTACTAAATGTTACCATGTGTCAGGAACAAAATAAAAATTTAACCCTTAAAGGCCTCATTGTTCCAACCAAACTTTAAAAAAATAATAATGTAAAAAAATTTCTGAATCTGCTCTCTTCCAGGAGCATGGCGGAGGGGCATGGCGGAAACTGGACACTTTTTCATAGTTATGTACATTGGGGGTTTCAAATCCATATTTCATGGGGGTTTGTGTTTGGGGTAACTTTCAAAACGCAAACAAAAAAAGAGTAAATCAATAAGTATAATTGTAAATAAACTTTTCCAAAAAATATATTCGATTTAGTTAATCCATTTCTATTTTCTAGCAGATTCAAGTTTTTCATTGCTGGTAATTTTTTTCTAAAATCACTAATTTTTTTTAATAATACCATCTTTAATCTACAGCATATTTTCTTTTCTTTTGAAAGTCGGAATAATTGTACTTATTGCATTCACTCAGGTTTCCAAATTTATCTACAGCTCAGTTTCACGTTTGAGTCCAGCGTTCTTTATATGAGCAGTTACTTGGTCCATTAAAGGGAGTGTTTCCTGTTTTCTATTTGGTGTTTGTTTCCACTAGTTAAATATTTACATTAACACTAAAATTACCCTACAGAATAGTCTTTCATGTTAATTTTTTTTGTATTGATTATCCCTAGAATAGTAATTATTTTTAGAGTTGAAGATTACGTTAGTGGTTACGTTAAGATTACGTTAAAAAATATTGAATTCAGTAGATCAAAATCAGTTGTTCTTAAACATTTTTGTGGCACCATAGCTAAAAGTGTCACACTTGTATGACAAAAAAGAAAAAAAAAATCATAGCAAAATTATCTTTAAAGCGGTATTATAGTAGAATATTTACTTATTTTTTGTGCAATGTTTATAAACTAAATACAATTTTTCCCAGATATCTTAAATTTTAATTACTGTAATTTTATTTCTATTTTAAATAAATATGTAGGTAAACAAATTAACGGAAATCCTATGAGTGTGTATGCAATCATTTGTTATTAAAATAACAATCAACTTAGGAATTAGTGTCCAAGATTAAATAAATAAAAATAAAAATCAAGATGATAAATTTTACTAGATATAAAGCGGAATGTACAATCCTAGCTCGGTCCACACGGTTTTTAGCTAAGACAACCCACAGAAACAATTATGGGACTAATGAAAAAAATATATATTTTTCCATTTTCCCTCCTCCCTCCCTCCCTCCACCGTAGATCCATCAGTATCTACAATAGGTAAACATATATAAAAATAAAAATGCATTTATTCTTTTGCATTTCGACATCCCCTCTTCAGTGGGCTTTGCTGGGGACTCCTGCCCAGCTCTTCTTCCCCTAGCTACGCCTTTGAGTTTGAGTTGGTTGGCAGAACTTTGATGTTTGGGAAATTGGGATGAGGCAATCCGGGTTGACAAATTGATGACGAGATACAGAGCTAATGCTATCCGCTATCACAACTATACCAGAGGGCTATCTCTATCTATATTACGAGATAACCTCGCCGGGCCTCAAGCATCAGGACACTCACGTCCGAGTCCATCAATTATTATTTACAATCAGCATCCTTTCGTTTTTTACGCATCAGAAAAACTAAATTGGTTGACTGATTTCTGTACTTAAATTTTTTAATTAATTTCTTTTTGAGATATGTTTCCTGTTGTTTTTTTTTTGGGGGGGGAGGGAAGGAGGGGAGAGAGACGCAAGAACGGAACTTGTGTGAAACTACAAAGAACGTCATGAATCGAATATAATTGATTGACGTGAAGGAGGAGTGTCCGTTGAGAAGGAGTGGAGCATTGCTTTTAAAAAAAAACGAATGAAATATTAATGCAATTTTCAGAATTTAATATCTGTGTGTAAATACGTTTAAAAATTGATAAACCAACACTTAGTGAAATAAATTGTATCTTCCTATACGACGTTTTCTTGCATAAAAGTATCGATTTTTTTATAGTGTGGAAGACGACAAAAGGTCATTTCTAAAATTTTTTTTTTTTATCGGTACGCCATAACCTCGTCAATTCTTCATCAGATCCAATGATTGGCCACTCGTTTTTAAGATGTTGTTTTTCACAAGCAAAAAATAGTCCCATCCCTCCGAATTTTCTGGAAAAAAAGTTATGGAGGAAAAGAAACTTTATTTGCGAATAACTCAAAAAGTATGTTTTCTGGATTGTACCAATGGTAATTAGAAAGATTATTAAATTGCCTACACAACAAAAAAAAATCGTAAATTTCGGACTATTATTAACAAAGATACAGTCCATTAGTTTTGGTATACTTAATAATGTCTTCCTAGTTAAGGATATTGCATTTAGGAGTAGAATAGTCTACTACATTTTTTTTTCTGGTTTTTATATTAACTTTATTATTTCTTAAAGACATTTGTTTGTTCTTACTTTTTATTTTTTTTTTTTAATAATTTAGATTATCCTATGATCAGGGCATTATTTTGTCTTTATTACTTTTATTATATTTTCAGTCAGAGTTTAAGAATAGGTCATCGCAAAGCAATTTGTAGAAATATTTTGGTCTATTATATTTAATGGAATATTGTAATCGACTAAGGAAATAATATTAATTCCTTCCTTACATAATAAATAGGAACTACTTATTTCCATATTGTTTTGCTATTTCTTCACTAAACAAAATTTTCTGCGATCTTTTCGCACGGGCCAACTAGTATATTTTTATTAATGAAACAAGATATACATCTTTTTCTTTATAATCGTTCTTTTATATATATATATATATATATATATATATATATATATATATATATATATATATATTTTATTCGATTTCTGGATTCTATTATGTCTCTGGAAGCGTAAAACTTAAAATTTTGAGGGTTATTTTTTATTTATAATATAATTTACCAAGAATCAGACCTCAATGATTAGGTTATTACGAAGAGCTGGTAATTTTTCTCCGCAATTCAGTGGTTATATGAAAAGAACAAGCAATTATTTTCCTCGAATTCGAGTTCATGAGTGAATTTCTCGCGCTAGGATGCTCAGAAGAAGGGATTCATAACACAAGTTGCACCATCAAAATAGGCAAGTTGGTGGGATGGGAACATGTTTACAACGCACCTTTACTTGTTCTACGTAAGTATGGAGCAATAATACGTAAGTATGCATCAATTTGTTATGATAGGCAAGTTCCTATACTCAGCGCTGATTTCATTGAAATATTTCATCATTCAGCAGTGATGGGCAGCTATCAATTCTGAGTTTAGGAACGATTTGATGGATTTCAGTGGAAAGATACATACATTTTATATTCATAATTTTTTTTTTTTTTAAAGGTAAGAAAATAACTACTCACTGGATTTATGAATTTCGATTGAAAAATAAATGTACATTGAAATAACAACACTATAGTTATAATGAGGTTAGATGCAACGGATCCATCGATCCGGCGATACAATCGCTGAACAAAGTAACGCGCTGAATTCCATCCATGGTTTCTATTGATCAGTTTAAAAACAGTTTGATGAATTTCCGATGCCATCGCTGAGTTTGGGAACTTGCCATAAATAAGTGAGGGGTGTAATAAAATGTCTTGGGATTAGCAGCGGGATTATACGACATAGCACTCTGGAGAATGGGTATTCCTGTTCCTTAGTCCCTCATTGTTTTACACGAAACACCCTGTCTAAGCGAAACTTCCTAAATCTTGGACTTCATTTGAAATATGACTTAGCTTAATTTAATCATAATATATGATTCTATCAAAGAACTGGAAGTTCATTCCAAATATTTACTTCCAATTTATTTTAAAATTCTGCACCTACAGGAATTTTTATACTTACAAATGTGTCTGAATCTCTAATACTTTATTATTAGTCATACATTATTATTCGTTTTGTAAAAAAAAAAAAAGTGATGAAATCTTATATGCGCTCTTCTTTCCATTTTTTGTGCGTTGGCCTACAACTTCCGAAAATATTTACCGAAGAAACTTAAGACGAAATCACGTTACACTACAAACTCCGAAAAGCTTGTAAGCATTCTGAAATCACGTAGCTCATTACCATATCTTAACGAGGTAAATACGAAAACTTATTATCTCCAATTATCGTCTTGGAGGGTCGCACAAAGGTGTTTGTTTTGGTTTCACTCGGTTCCCGAGTTTGTTTTCCTTTTAGGTCCTTCAAGAGAAATTTGAATTTCATGAAGAAATTTTGGGTACATATCCGTAAGATTTTGTAACTCCCCTAGGTTTTGGCAATAGTAATAAATATAAAATACGCCCTTTTTTATCTCATATATTTAGAACAAACCTTCATTTTTTGAAGTGAAAAATTCTTTAGGCGCGTTTTGCATTTTTTATTAATTATAATATGTTTTATTATTATTTAACAAATAATATATGGATTTATTATATAAATGGATGATTTATTTGATAAGAAATTATAAAATGTTATTTAATAAGGCCTATCTAGTTCTTGAGACCGATAAATAATAATGAATGGCTTAATATTATAAGCAGTTGTTTAAATAACGCCAATATTTTTAAGCATTTTTTACCTATTTATTGTGAACATAATTATACACTGTTTAGTATTTTTAAGAGTGAGCAATGTAGCAAGGTAAAGTTTTACCTAAGGAATGGGTGTTACTAGAAAGCGAAAGGGGTTTACTAGAAAAACAACACTGTGGTGTAGTACTTCTTAGTTATGCCACTCATTGTAAGGCCAGCAAGTTGTGTGGAGGTCTTGAACTGAACATAAGAGTAAATAAAACCACAATGAGGTAGTTTTACAATGTGTGAGAGGATCTAAAAGACTTCAAAATTCTAGGCAAGATATCATAACCATTTGGCTGTAAAGTGTTTAAAAAGTCTATTTTTGAAGTGTATCATAGAGGTGTAACTAGATTAACTGAGGTCGGAGACGTTCAAGATTACTGCCCACAATTCAAGTTTTGCTGCTTCCAACACCTCCATCTCCAAGCTACTAATTTAAACAAATAATGTTAAATTTAAAACTATTTTTTTTTTTAATTTTGGAGTCTAAAAAATAAATTATTAAATTTTTTGTAGCGTTTTGGTCCCCGTCTTTAAGCAATGCCCGGGTCAGCCAAACTGTTTGTCCCTGCTATATATTCTCCTAATGGACCAAAATAGTCAGTATTTTAAAAGATAATATTTTCAGTGATGCTGAAACTATTGTCATTAACCATTAATAAATGTTTGAGTAATCATATTTAGGTTATATCACTTTTTTTTATTTAATTGTATATTAATTTTTTTTATACAAACTTATAATCTTGATCCTTTTTTCCCAGAGAGATGGCTGACAAGGACAAGAAACCTTTTGTGCTAGAGGCAGAGAGGCTTCGTGTGGTACACAAAAGGATGCATCCTGACTATAAATACCAACCAAGAAGGAGGAAGCCACCAGGAAAACAGCAACAACAGCGGCCTATCCAGCAACAAACAGCATGCAAGCCATCAGTTTGCAAGCAGGCAATCTGCAAGCCCCAGTATGCTACCTACCCGTGAGTTTAGATGCCAAGTTATCTTTAGTTTCAGTATATTATATAATGTAAGAACTGAATTGGTTTCTATGATTCATCTCCTGTTTATTCATGTTAAGCAAGCTGATTAATATAATAGTTTACTGTAGCACAATCAATAATCTATAAATCAACAAGCTAAATATTTAAATATAATAAATGAAATGTGTAATAAGTCTATAATATATCTAATATTATTGCTATAATCCTATAAACTACTTGAGGTTGCTATTGAATTTTGTGTTACAGAACAGCCTTAGACTATAGTGGGAGTGACATAAAGATGGAAGATCAACTCAGTTCTAGTGGAGACTCAGAGTATGGACCTCCAACTCCTCCTACGACACCCAACAAGCCTGGATTAAGACTGCCAATACAGCCGTACTATCCAGGTGAGAAACTAGTCATATTTATATTAATTTTATATTAGTAGATTATACGTTTACAGATATTTATGTTAACAGACCAACACCATAATGTTAACTATCCTAGCAATCTAAGGAGTTTTATTAGAAGTATGAAAAAATTGTATGATTTCTAGGAAATAGGAGGTAATTGTAGGTACGTTTTATTCAAAATAAGGTTCAAAGAAATTAATGAATAAAGGAAACTTATATAAATTACTTTCAGCTGATTATTGCTATTAAACAAAATATTGCATTAGTAAAACAACTCACCTCCTTTATTTGACGTAACAGTCTTCAAAATCGATTTTCTAAGATGCAACTTCATCTGCTCCTGATCATTCTTGTGACCAAAATGTGAATAGTTTCTATTTCTCCAAGCTTACAACTGTAATACATATAAGTTCTATTAAATATTTCCCCCACAATGTCTTGTAAGTTTATTGAATAAATCAAATATAATATCATTAATAAAAACTAGAAACATGACTATAAAGTGTGGAATAGTTTTTTTCACATAAAAATAAATCTCAACTGCTGGTTGAATCTACTTTCGTATATAATTATTTTTGCTTCTGATATTCACATCTTGAGAACTACAGCTTAGCATAATAAATCATGTTAAGGGGTCCCAAACTTTCATTGCTTTATTATGTAATAATTTTAATACAATCTGTTTATAATTTGAGACAAAAAAAAAAATTGTATACTAGTTTAAAAAACCAATATGAATAAGAATTGTCAAATTGAAACTCACATTGGCTCAAAATAACCAATATTAAAACATGTAAGATATTTCATCAGCAAAGATAAGTATAATTGTAGAAAACATAATGTAATGTTTGCATAGAAATACTAATCTAAATAAGTACCAAATTGAATAATATTTTTAGTTTTATAATTGATGTATTATATGGAGTGCCAAAATTTAACAATGGACTTTAACTTGGAAAAGTAAAAAATTCTCTTTCTTCTTTTTAATATTTTACTCATTGGTTTGATAAACTATCTCTTATAAAAACAATTAAACTATACCGCATTAGTATAAAATATAAATACAGCATTAGCCTACATGAATTTGAGTTAATTAATGAGTAGGTACATGTTCAGAAATAACAAAATCTTTCAACTTTCAGGTTCTGTAAATGGACAAGATATTCTTCTGGATGAATATCCAGTCGAACCTGTTGACAACAATGAGCTAGATCAATATCTTCACTATCAACAACAACCACCACAATGGGAGGCTTCTGCTGAGGATTACAGTCAGGCTGATGGTCAAAGGTATTTTTTTTTGTAATGTTCAGTTATTATATGGTACACTTAACAAAATAAATTTATAGGAGGGTGCGGGGTGCCGAGTGGGCTAACGCGTGTGCACAGCACCGCGTGTTGTGCAGCAACCTGATAACCAATGTTATAGATGAAAAATAATTACGAGTTTGTGTCCCAGCGACGGGGAAGCTTTTAATGCTGGCATTAATTCTCTACCCTTGGCTTGGGAAAACCCCGTACAACCTAAAAGGCGAGGAAGGGGGGAACCGAAAAAATAAATAAATAAATTTATAAAAGACTGAAACATAAATTAATTTTTAATCTTTAAGAGCAGTTCTGTTTTGATACATAATATTTTATGTATTATTAGTTTATTGCAAAAATTTGTTCAGTGACCGTATAACCTTAAGTTACTAAGAACTTCAATGAATTTTCCGTCTGTGGATTTGGAAGATTGTGCTCTTTTAGTAATTATATAAGGTATATAGATATATATAAATGTTTGTCATTTTACTGTGCTTACTGTATTTTTTTTTTTTTTTTTTATTGACAAACAAGGTTGAATTCATAAAACATTGTTAAAAGTTCACCTCCATCATACAAGTTGACTTTTTGCATAAACCAACAATATTGTTTCCACATCATTAAATATAATACAAATTTTTAACACTGCATA
The DNA here is from genome assembly GCA_928085145.1 of Nezara viridula. Classification (NCBI taxonomy): domain Eukaryota; kingdom Metazoa; phylum Arthropoda; class Insecta; order Hemiptera; family Pentatomidae; genus Nezara; species Nezara viridula. The sequence goes on along the minus strand of OV725080.1, from coordinate 58,873,264 downwards.
ATGCGGCATTTATGTACTTCAATAATTCAATAGTATAATTATAATAAAAACACTAAAAAATATATTTATTTATTAAAAACATTATTTCAGAAGATTGAATTCTTACTATTAGTAAATTTTATTTACTTAAACCTGTGTATCTGATTTTAACTTTTGTACTGAATACTATGTCACAATTCTGACTTATAAAAATAGCCTCCGATTTAATTTATCACCTAATGACTAATTATGCAACAGTTGTATGAAAAATTCAGTATTTTGTTTAAAATTTATAAAAAATAAATCAATTTGCCTTAGATTCAGTACTTTATTTTTCTAATAAATTTTAATAGAAACTGACTAATATAAAATGCAGTTTTTTTTTTTTCACCATTCTTAAATAGTAGTACCATCGATTTTTTTTTTAACCTGTCCAAACTCAACTCATTACAAAATTAAAATAACTGTTTTGACCCTCAGCCTACATAATTGCTGCATTATTCATTATAGATGGCATTAAAAGAGCCATTTTTTTGTAGGAGCCATGATCCTCAGAAGTACTTTCCAGTTGCTACATCTTCAACCTTCCAGGGCTACACACCTGGGCCATACTACTCTCCTCAACCTCCCTATTACCAGCAGAGGTCTGAGCAGTGGCCGACTTTTGTTTGACGTCTTGTTGTTTTAATTTAATTTTTATTAATACCATATATTTTCTTAATGTATTTTTGTTAAAATAGGAACATAATTATTTGTTCGAATCATTTAGTTCTTTCTTTACCAGAAGAAAATATTGGCGTGTATATATTTTTCTTACAGTTAGTAGCTCTCTATTCAAGCATATTTATATATTGTTTGTAAATACAAAACATAAAAGTACAAAATTAATTATCTGTAGAAAATGTATTAAGTATACGCCAAAATATTGTTTTGACATTTTTAGTTTTATTTCTTTTGTGTTGAAAAGTTTTTGTTTGTAAGTTATAGAATTGTTTATTTTTATAACATTCATAATTCCACTTAGTTAGCTGTTACAAAATTTTTCTCTAATTTTGCGAAGATCACTTGCTTTAATACATATACAATAATAAAAGATCAGTTGATGAAGCTCATCTTTGAAATTACTGTTAATGATATATTTCTAAAAACAGTTTATTGTTTAAGAACTGAAATATTTTGAATATTGATAAAAACTATAAGCTTAAAAGTTTAAAAGCTTTGAAGAAGTAGTAGAAAAATGTGCTTCGAATTTAAACTAGCTATATGAATTTTAACTAGCATGAATATATAAAACCAAAAATACTAGAGGAGCCTACACATAAGAAGTGGACAAATTTAGATTTTAAACAGATAATATTGTGATTTTTTATATTACCAATAAAGGACAATCAGCAAGTGCTATTGTTTCTATTGAAAGAAGAAAATCTTTATCGACATATTATAGTCAAGACCATGACAAAATGTTATTAAGATGTTAACTGTAACTTTCATTTATTATACTCTTGTTTTAATTGTTAGATTGCAATTGATCAATTATCAAATTTAAAATGTATTCTCAATTTATTAACCAATTCTTTTATCCTCATCTTGTTTTGTTGTTGTATTTAAAGGAATCGTTAAAACCTTAAGAACCACTTAATAAGCTAAAGCTTAATATGTTTAATTAACTTTTTAAAACTGTGCTCAAATTGTGTATTAATTTATGATTCTGTTGTATATTTTTGTGTATAGAGTACAGTTTGTTGGTCAAATAAGCCAACATCTGATACCAATGATTAGATTTAAATATGATATTATAAACAACTTTGGTTAAATTATGTTAAGATAATTTTAACATAAATTGTATCTTTCATTTTTAAAATGTATTATTAAGAAGAAGAATGTAAATGTTCCGTGTTCTTTCATAAGTGCCTTAAAATACAGTTGTATAATGATTTTTATATGTTACCTATAAAATTGTTTAGAAAGATCTATCTTTATGAAAATATTGCTCTTTATTCATTGTAAAAGCAAAAGAGCTTTATTGTAAATATCCAAGTGATAAAAATATTCCTAGAGTTGTGTTTTATAGGTATATTTTAGTGTTTTATTTGTACAATTTGAATTTTATGGAAATATATATAAATATAGATATATATATTTGAGATTAAATCACAATTTTGTTCTTTAAACCATCAATTACTTCAAAGTGTAAAGTCAAATTTATATTTTGGTAATAAAAAGTTTAAAAAAAAACAAATATTCAACTTTAAATATTATGCGTTTAAACTATATAAACATTTACTTTCCAATTCATCATAACTGGTAGCAAAAAGTTTTCTCTTGCCTTGAGATATCCTACAACTTGCTTTTAAGAGAATATTGTCGCTGCCTTTAAATTAATATTAATTTAAATTAATAGGAGATAGGTGTAGTTTTACCCCAGTATTCCATTTCACATTCTGTAATCCTTAGACAAAATGTCGCTCACGTAACTACTTTTCATCCTACAGTTTGTCTAGAGCGCCAAGATACAGCAGTCACCAATTTTTAAAGCAATTGTTCATATCTTCAGAGTAAATTATTTTAAAAAAACATTGGTAGGTGAACCTAAGTTGAAACTATTGGCAGTCGATAAGTCTGAAATATAAATCCTTAGATAGATAGGCAGTTACATTTGTCTCAAGTCTAAGCATTTTCTATTGAAAACATTATGGCTTTGAATATCATGCCATCCAGATATTTAGGCCTCCATTTATACTGAGGAAGTAAGGCCAAAAGTGTTAAGTTGCCAACTTAGCGACCTTGAGTCAAAAAATGGTGGTTTCAATACAGCCTGGGGGAAAAAATAAATACTCTTATATTCTAATAATAAACAGAAGCAATTTTTATATATAATTAATATTTATCCAATTTTTGTTGGTGTTGTCTACAATACCTGTATCAGTACTAATTGTAACTTAAAAGATGGTAAGTTTTAAAGATAGAAAATGTGTCATTTGCTTATCCGTTGATTAACTAACTAATCATCCATGGTAACAACACTAAGAGGCCTCAATAAAGTTTTTAATGTAAGTAATATTTACATACATTCATTGTTGCAACTCATGTTCAACATAATGAAAAATAAACAGTCAGTAACTATTAAGAAAACGCATTGGAGCTTCTTACCAAATGTATTTTATTAAATCCATCTCTCCTTGAACGTGTTGAAAGATAAACCTTCATGTTTTCCTTAAATCTGTAATGAAATAATATATTTGTTATTCCAAATAAATCTGAAACAGCAATGAAAAAGGAAAAATAATTAACAAGTTTCATACATATTGATTTAAATGTTTGAGATGAAATCTGTCTGGTTGGCATATAACTGATTATCCACATTGGTTTTAATTTAGCAAAAATAATTTATGACTAAAGGTCAAATATACAGTTTCTTTTATTAGGTATAGATTATTTGTAGATGAGATTAAGTAGCATTAGAAACTTTATACATTATTTCAAATTTAAACTTGCTCTATTATAGCATTTACCATTTCAGAAAAACGGATTTTGAATATCATTAGTTATTTTAGAGATATATCTATAATCTTATAGATATTCTGATTATATTCATATCAAATGAAAAAAATTACCTTTGGTTCTGAGTAGTAGAATATCGGTAAAAAAACAATTCAATAATATATTTCTTAAAAATATTCTTATATTATATTTCTAGATATATTCTTAAATCTGCTCCTCAGATGAAAATAGCTATAATAAGAATATTAACACTGTAGAGAATAGAATATAGATTTTTAATCAGGATCGATTCCTAATGACTGGGAATCTACGTTCCCGCCCATAATAGCTTAACTTGCAATATGCTCTCTATATTAATATAGTAAATATTATTTTTAAAATCGAAATCCTAAAATTTAATATAATAGTTCATTTTTCTGTTGGTTTTAAACATTTATTTATTGTTATTTGCATCGTTCATTAGATAGCTTTTAGAGATTGAAAAAACCATAAGAAGAAGAATGGAAAATAAAAGGTTCAAAATAAGTATTTAGAAATGAAATGTACTTCATACATAGAAATTAATTTATACACAAAAAAAAAAAAAAAAAAAGAATTCAGTTTCATAGCACACTATGCATATATAACCTCCTCTTACATTATGTAATTAACAACTACTAAAAACCGAATGATAAAAATTTCAGATTAAATTTTATCCAGCGTTTAGGAAGTTGTTATTATTTTTTTTTAAACAAAAATATGCCCATGTAATGAAAATTTTGGTTTAAACCAAAAGGGCGGGAATGAGTAATATCTGACATAGGTACTCGTCGATGTATGAAGGAGAGAGACGAAACCGTAGTTCAAATATTTCTTGGTATATCAAGGTAAACCACCAAAATTATTAATGTATGACAAATTATCAATTAATATACATAAGCGACCATTATTATAAATGAGCCTTTCAGTTGACAGAATCCAATTTCAACTTTTTTGAGTAAAGTCATTTTAGTGATATTTCTAGTCTGAACAGACAGTGAGTAAGTTGATTCCAGAGTAGGTGCTTGCAGTGTCGAAATATAGAACTGTGAATAAAATTATACATTTTTCCATGATATATTACTAAAATTAATCATCAAAAATGTTGAAATTGAAATTAGTCATCTGTCAATCTGTCACAATCAAGGATATTTATAATAGTGTTCAAAGATCACATTGACACTCTATTTACAATTAATAAAACATAAAAATAATAATACTAAAAGTAGTAATTAACTAAAGTCGAAAATAGTAAAATATTTTTTGCAAGTTAAAAACTATTTTCCGGAGATGAGAGTAGTGATATAGATGTACATCGAATAGTAAATTTTTTTATAAAATTATTAATATCTAACAGATAGTATATAATACAATGTCTATTATATATCTATGATATTATACTATATAATGTCTAACAGATACAAAGATAAAGGAGAGTGATGAATGACTAACTGTTATAGTTGGTAATTAACATCTACGTTTATATTATTGAATGAAAACTAAATAGTTTCATAAAGACTTAAAGAAATTTGTTTGTACTAAATAGAAACATAAAATTGATTTTTGGTTTAACTAACACAACATATATAGTCCACAGCATTGTCATAATTTATATTAATTATGTGAAATTAAGTATAGTATGTTCATATTTATAGTTAGATTAATATTCTTAAGATCTATTCATTTATTTAAAATTTATTTCTGCTGAAAGATGGATGTTAATTGAACATTGTGTGATGAACCACACAAGGGCGTACGCAGCCTTCAAATTAGGGGGAACAGACGGAAAAAAAAAATTCGAAAAAGTTTATCATTATTTTATTTATTTTAACAAATGCATCTACCGATACTGGGTCATTAGCATACAACATTGTATTGGTATATACAATTTGGGATTTTCTTTAACATGAAGTATAACATTGTTAATGGTATCTTAATACACTACATATTTTATGAGAAATATTTCACAGATACTGATGTCTATAATTCTGTTTTAAAGATGAAATTCGTTGATTCGACTTAATAAGATTATAGTACATAGATGCTTTTATAAACTTAATTAAATTTTCAACAACAGGCTTAGTTGCCAGAAGCGATGTCCAGCTTGTTATTTATGCTGCAATCTCTCCTTGCGTCAATCAGGATCTCGCAGTCCAGCAGACTGTGTTCCACGGAGAGACGTACCTCGCAGGTCTTGTAGGTCATTGAGTACAGTCCCTTCACAAGATACGTATGCTTCATAGATGTATGTCCATTACGCATCCTTGCCAGGACAACTTCATCGCGTCGGTTTCTTCTTTCTGCAGTTTTCCAAAGCTCAGGTCTGCTTACAAATAAAACATGTGGCAATGCCTTCACTAAAAAATAAATAAATTTTCGTGTTTTATTAGTAGTGAGGACGGGAGTTTGCTAAGGTCGTCTGGTGGAATATAAACCTGTGGTCTAAAACATAATACATGGGCCAATCTTGGGACTTGGTACCCGGGTCTGAGAAAATGCATTGGCTATAATAAACTTATATATATTTAGGTTTTCAAGGTCTCTTTCTATTGTTCCGTATAGTATTGAAGGGCAAGCGTTAGAAATAATGATGAGTATCGCTGGATTTATTAGTCGTTTTATGAACATTTCTTTATTATTTATTAATTTATGGTTTTGAGATGGTTATCTATTACTTCTTTATTACTAAAATTTTTGTAAAATCTGGAATTGGAAATTCTTGATGTTTAACGGATACATTTGGAGTCATTTAAACTTGCAATTTTAAGTACATATTTTTTCTGTTTGATTCCAGGGTGGGCGTGTAAAACTATGGCATTTTCTCTTTTGGAAAATCTTTCTATAGCCGGTGGGTTTGGCATAACAGGTTGGTGTTTCTGTCGAATTGAGGTTGGGTAGCACTTTTGAATTGCTGTTTTTTTCTATATTTTCGTTTTCTTTCTGCTTTACAGTTGTTGTTTTCATTGCGTTTAGTGTGTCTGATGACATATTGGAGCCTTTTGATATCGCTACAGAGCCAAGAGCTCTGGGCAACTAATCAGGACGTCTAGTCGCCCGATATTTTATAACTATATCAATTGCCTTTTAATATATTCAACACGCGCCCTCAAATTTTCCCAAATGCACAATAAATATTCAATTTTCACATAAACAGCACTGATAAATAACTAACAATTAGAGACTGGCCTGAAGTGTGTGATCTTTATAAATGTACCAAACAGCTGTGTTAGGTTCATTATTATTACAATTTATAATATTTTTATATTAAATGCAATATGTACATTGAACAAAAATATTTAAAAATGAATTTTCTCGATTTTTCCGCAAACCTTTTGTATTATAATAAAGATGATTTTTCTATTTCTATTTCTATTCTATATTATGTTTTATTTTCTTTCAAATTATTTAGGTGGGCCAACGGTTTCTCTACCCTTCCTTTCGTACGCCCATATAAGTAAAAACAAAAAAAAAAGTTGCGCCAACAAATTTTTCCAAGGGAGGCACATTTTTACGGAGTTACGAATTTTTCCAAGAGAACCATCTTTTTCTAGTATTTAAATTTGAAGGAATCAGGAATTGAACCAGGAAACAAGGGGAACACATGGAAGCAAGTGTACATAATTTTAAATTACCTTCAATTTTTTTATTCTACTTTCGCTTGCAAAATTTCTTGGAAGGGGGAGTATACGCCATCAACCTTGGGGAGGATTGGAATTTTGGCCCAAAGTCGGAGGAATCAATGAATTTACTGAAATGTAACTGGTGGTTATATTCTATGAAAGACCCGTAAATTGTATTAAGGTTTGTCTAAATGTTTATACTTGTTGGTACTATTTTTGGAAATACTCTACCCAATGGAATTTCTCAGGATTACAACTTATATCTATGGTGAAATCATATTTGTTGATAATTGATTCATTACTTGCCGAATAGTTTTTAAAATACCACATTTGTTTTTCTCCAAAATCGTATTAAAACTAACACTTTCCTTATAAATACCTTTGATTCATTCAGTCTTGAAGTTTAAAAGGTTTTTAAAAAATTTAAGAAATAACCATTGAAGCTCATACCGCTCTAACTTATTTTTATAACGTATACCATTTTTAAATTCCCTTAATCATGAAAATCAGATTGAGGAATCTCGAAAAATCGTGTACTATGAATTGGAACTTTGACGATTACGATTCTTAACAGAAAACTGGAAGCAATAAATGTTGAGGGACCCCTCCTTAATCCTCCGAGAAATATAGCCACAGTTTTTTGGGGTATTTGGGAGTCAACCTTTACGACTTGAGCTCGTACCCCTAGCGTTCACTCATAACCATCAAACCGATGTGATTTACACACTTTTTTATTTAACTTTGAAGATTGTTTTTAATATTTCATAGCCGTGATAGTCTGATTTTCTCAGTAGTAAAATAAAACCGTCTATATTTCGTTTATAAAGTTAGATTTATAAAATATACTTTATTGAACACATAACAATACTTAGACCAATAACCAGATATTCATTAGAATTAATTTTACTCTCTGAAACTCAATTTAGTTATATTTACAGTTTTTTTTTTGTTGTTTTTTTCTATTGCCATTATCGACCATGTTGATCTTTTGCCGCCTTAACAAGCCTGCTCCATCTCTGCCTGTCTTGGGCTGTTTCTTCAATTTATCTGCACGCAGCTCTATTCCATCTTTGTTGATTCTATCTATCTGCTTTTTGGCTTTCCACGTGGTCTTTTGCCTTCTATTGAGGCATTGTTACGCAGAGGCTTCCAGATGGATTGCTATTAGTTACATGCCCCATCCATCTTAACCTCCGTGCCTTCATATCATGGGATATTTATTGACCAGTTTCTGTAAGCAGTTCTTTATTTGTCTTTCTTCTTTAGTACTCTGATCCCAGATCGCTCCTGTTATCGTGCGGAGTATTTTACTCTCAAATCTTTCAACACTTTTTTCTAGAATGCTTGTTAGTGTCCAGGATTCACAGCCATATATTAGAACTGGCTTTATCATAGAATTATACACCCTTAATTTGAGATTTTTTTCGGATTTCAATAACTTTGAAAAGGAGAAGAAAGCTCTGCTTAAGCTAGTTATACGCTGGTCTATTTCTGCCCGTTGGTCATTAATTGAAGTTATTGTGGAAACGAAGTATTTAAATTGTTCTACTCTCGGGAATGATGTCCCTTCTACGCAGAACCTGTTATTGGGATGATTATCGGCTTACTATCATATATTTTGTTCTGTCTTCATTTACTTGTAGGATGATTTTCTCTCCCTCTCTTACCAGAATTGTAGCGAGTTTCTGAATGTCCTCTTGATTACTTATCATCTGCGTACCCAAGGATTTTATGATTCGTTCCGACGTAGACTCCTCCATTTTCTTGAGATGTTGTTCTTATTATCTTCTCCAGAGCTAAGTTAAACAACATATGTCCATCCTTCTGCGGTAAATCCGTTCGAACTTTGAAGGCTTCAGATACTTTTCCTTGTATTACGACTGTAATCTCACCAACTTCCCGGGAACTTCCAGTTCATTCATGATTTTCCAAAGACAGCTTCTGTCCGCAGAATCATAGGCTGGATCATTACATGGAGCCTGTCGTCACGATAGGAGAGATTAGGCCCGTATCCCAAGCCTCAGATATCCTTTTCTCTTCCCATATTTTCTGGATTAGTTGTTCTAGCTTGGCTCTTAAGTCGTCTCCCCCATCTTTAAACAGTTTTGATGATAGGTTGTCTATCCCTGCGGCCTTTCTTGTTTTTAGCCTTTCGATAGCTATTTCTATATCCAGTATATCTGTTTTTTTAACCTCTTTTTGGTCAAGGTCCTCAGTGTGGTCCATGTCTTCTTCGTTCGCGGGATCCCCTTGATTGAGAAGTTCCTGAAAATGTTCTTTACAGATGTTCAATATACTTTCTTTAGACGCCGTCAGAATACCATCTTTTCCTTGCATTTGCGTATTGCTCGCTTTACGTCCTACTCTTTCTTTCCTACAGGTTATACATATTAATCTCTAAATTATTGTAAATCATATATATATATATATATATATATATATATATATATATATATATATATATATATATTATCTCGATCATTAATGAATTAATTACGTTTTATTTTTCCCACCAATTAGAAATAAATTGCCCGGATCATCCTCAATGTTTTGTTTTTCCCTGACCTCACGATGTATCGCGTACCCATTTAAAAGACAGTTTTCTTTGCCGATAGAACCGAAAAGTATCTAATTAGAGTTCAGAAAAAGTTACGACATGGCTATTACAAATATGAAGTAAAAACTTTTATTATTTTTTATGAGTTATACAAAGTTAACCAAAAACTATAAAAAAATATACTGTTCATCTGCATACTAAAATATGAAATGATTTTGATATTAAAGAACAAAAATTTTCACTTAAGTTAACCAATTGACTTTTCCTGTCTACATTTCAATCATGAATTCATTGATAGCTTTTAAATAATTTGGTTAAGATTTCAGAGATAAAACTTATTTAACAGCTATTAAGGAGGTTATGAAATTCTTAAAATAGAGGGTGACTTCAACACCGGTAAAAACTAATGATAAAAATATATTATTATAATTTATATATATTGATGGAAGATGTAAATATGTGGTTATAAATTTGATATAAAACACTTTCAAAAAATAAGATCGGAACTAAAATAAAGTTTCATGCACCTACATTTTTTTGTTATACTAAAGTCTATACAACATAGGTTCTTTCGGCCGCCATCTTGAAAGGGAAGTATTTTTCGGAGAAGTATGTTATATACATATATTTAAAAAGCATAGTGGAGAAGATTTTCGGCAAGTTCCATTGAAATCGGTACATTCCTTTGGGTGCTACACCAACACAGGTTTTTCAGCTACTTGAATGGAAAGGACGGATAGTAATGTCGAGGTAGGATGATCATCCTCAGGTGACCTCTGACTTCGTTTCCAAATTTTAAAAAAATCTGACCAGTAGTCTTGGAGAAAATGTGCGGGCGGCGGATGGACAAAATTTATTTTATTCGATTTTGACGTTCTACGTATCCTGCAACGTAAAACCTCAAATTTTGAGGAGGGTTCAAGTTTTTGAACGATTATTATGGTTCGTTATTGAAAATAATAAACCAAAATAAAAAAATAAAATGGGATAGCTACAATAGAATTATTAACCGCTTCTTTGGAACAGTTGTAGATCAACTTCAATAGTATATTTCCGCATCTTATTATATTTACATTCCTTTAGAGGTTAATTATCCTCTTGTTATTTAAGCTCTGTGATACTTATCACATATTTAGTTTTCCAAAATTAAAGTATTGAAAAGTATTAAAAAAAAATCTATTGAAAAGGTAAATGGAGGAAGAGATATCTTCTATGATATCTTAGGCACTTTGTAGAAATATTGTTTGATATTTTTAATTAATAAAAAAATTATTGAAACTTTTATACTCTTAGGAAGTGATAGAGCTGCTAACCAAGGATCTTCAGCATCAACCAAATATATCAATAGTGGATCCAGTATACCTCGCGATCGTGGATCCTGTATAAGCTCAGCAACAGCTATAATTGAATGCTTAACTATTAAACTGGAGGGCTATTATGCAGTGGGACAAGCCACTAACGGATCCAGGATTTAATATTGAGGGTGCTTCAGCCCGAAAGGTTTTTTCCATAAAAATAACGATAATTACTTGATAATTAATATTACTTATTCTTATTACTTCATAATTATTTGGAAAAAAAAGAAAGAAACTAACTAACTGTATGAAATGGTGTTTAAGTGATTCCTAAAGTCCTTTTAAATGTAATTACACGAACAATAATACTTTAAGAGATAATTTTTAAATATTTTTTTTTCCATGAAACATGGTTATATTTTACCATTTCAGCCCCGAAGCTTCTTCCTCCCCCGTAGATCTGCCCGTGGGACAAGCTAATCACTTATTGGGATAGCTATCTAGTGTGAGATTTCTCACTGGAGTGTACTAAGTTTGAATGAACTTTTGCAATTGATCGAGAACAAGAACATTAATTCCTCCCTCTTATAGTACATTGTATTTATTTATTTCCTATTTTGTCATTTTTCCACAGACTTATATTCTATTTTCATTATTCGCTCGGACAAAATAGTTTTATTATTTTCTTTATAACTGATCAATTAATATGCAGGACTTATGTTTAGCATAACATGTATTTTTGACATGCCCACTTGAGCGCGCCACTCGATAATACGTTGCATGTTATCTGAGTGACGAGATCTGATTTACTCACGAGTAGATGGTCCGCGACTGGCCGCTATCGGCCGATAGATCTGCTCTCAGCTGACATCCGAATAAAAACAAGAAAGAAAATAGATCAAGAGTGGAGTGGAGATATTCAGCCGGATGACGTTAGGTAATTAGCTGAAGGGATGAGAAGATGGCGAAACGAAGATGGCCCCGAAGATAGCACTCTCCGGCCATCTTGTCTATCTTGGAGGGGGCCACCCAGCTTGCATTCTTATTACATTCCATACAGTCTCCAAAAATCGATATATTTATCGGATATTCTTCATTTAAATATTCGAGGAATTGATCGTTACTGATCGGTTTGTTAACTCGGGATTGGATATGCGGTAATTAAATGAACCACACGGACTTACATCTGTTCAGAATAAGTTAATAAATGTGAATTTATTAATAAATTTAAGTTTTTCCACACATCTTTACGTTTGTAGCCATACTTACAAAAGTATTTTCAGATTATTTTGTGAAGGTTCTCTTGAAACACCTTTACTTTATTTTGGCTTCTCGAATAACTCGAAACTGAAACATATCCCTGGACATTTGCTTATTTTAAAAATAATTAAATTTTCCTCAGAGATGAACTTGATCGTGAAATAAATTAGTTTGAAAATATCTTTGTTCTAACGATACTCTTTTTCTAGTGGCTTATCTATACAGTTTGAGGCCCGGGCCTGATTTATTTTTGAGGTCTCCTAAAAAAATATTTTAAAAAATGGAGAAAAGAGAAAAATGCTCGACCACGAAAGACAAAAGAGCAAGAGGAAATTGTTCGGGAACAAAACAAGCTTCCTATAAGATATATTTTGAATAGAAACGTTTTTCGAAATAGTTTTACAGTATTTATTTGAGATTTTCGTAAAGAATAAACACATCAATCGGGTACGGAGGCTTGTATACCTTATGAAACGATGCTCGAAATTATAATGAAAATATAAATATAAATTTTTTTATGAGGGTTATTATGACTACATACGACTCATATCCAACTACCAATTTATCTTGAAGAAATGAATGGTAATAGTAATAAAATAAAAATACTGCCTTCAATTTAAGTTTTTATCAACTCAATGAAAACCGTCTAATGAATTACAATAGTTTTAAAACACGTTATTGTAAGCAGGGACAGACTAGCTCGTGTATGAGGTAACGTTGTCTTTTAAGTACGAGGTGAGGAACGTCTTCTGTTTCTTGAGATGAATCGTAGTAGAGGTTTATTCAAAAAGGTTGTTTACTGCTAGTCCTTGTAATTAGTTTTGCTCATTAGAACCTGAGAAGTCATTTTCTTGAATAGATGGTACGTGTTCTGAACCCGTTACCATGGTTACCTGCTTGTTTATAAACAGTTATTATGTTAGTATTTAGTAGTGCATTGTTATTCTATATTCTCCTTTAGATGAAAATCCATCTGGATAATTTACATCCTAATACGAAAGCGCCATAGTCGTCGACTTCTAATGCAAGCTGGATCCGTTCTATTCAAATGGGAGAGTCCAAGTGGGAATCAACCAAGATAATCAGAACGTATGGCCGTTTGGCTGTCTCCAGAAGATTACTTAGAGGCTTCCAGATGGATTGCTAGGAGCCACATGCCCCGCCCATCTTAACCTCCGTGTCTTCATATCACGGGAGATTGATTGACCAGTTTTATAAGCAGTTCTCTATTTGTCTTTCTTCTCCATGTGTTAGTACTCTGATCACAGATCGCTCCTGTTATCGTGCGGAGTATTTTGCTCTCAAATCTTTCAATACTTTTTTCTAGAATGCTTGTTAGTGTCCAGGTCACACAGCCATATATTAGAACTGGCTTTATCATAACATTGTACACCCTGAATTTGAGATTTTTCCGGATTTCAATAACTTTGAAAAGGAGAAGAAAGCTCTGCTTAAGCTAGTTATACGCTGGTCTATTTCTACCCTTTGGTTATTAATTGAGGTTATTGTGGTATTTAAGGTATTTAAATTTTTCTACTCTCGGGAATGATTTCCCTTCTACGCAGAACCTGTTAGTGGGGTGATTATCGGTTTATTATCATATATTTTGTTCTGTTCACATTTTGTTCCAAAGACAGCTCCTGTCCCCAGAATCATAGGCTGCTTTGAAATCGGCAAATGCATGGATGTGGATCTGGTCTTGCTTGCTGCTTCTTTATCTGAATCCAGCTTGTGGTCTCGCCTATCCTAGTAATGCGGATATGTACGGTTTAGTAGGATACTGCTCTGTTAATATTCTTATCAATGATTAGTTTACCCAAGTTATAACTTTACGTTTACCGAATCCGGACTAACATGTGTCTCCGCTTTATTAGGAATAAGTGTCACCTGATTACTAGTGTTGCCCAAATGCGAGACCGAAACGAGTCTTGGTCTTGCAAACTCAGTCTTGATCATGGTCTTGATACATTGGTCTTGCGCAAGAGTCTCGTAACAGTATTGCAGTTCCTTATTAGTTTATTACTACAGAGATATTACTGTATTTTTTTAGATAGTAGAAACCTAACCAAGTCCGAATGAAAAATTAGAGGATTTAAATGCAAATGCATATTAGTTATACCAATTATTAACATATAGTAACTAAGATTGTCAAGTATTAGTAACTATTTTGCATTAATTTTTATTTAAAAATCGATTTTTTTACCAGTCCTGGTCTTGGGCAACAATACTGATTACCGTCTACCCACACCTAATACACGGTAGGGTTTCTGTTGCTCCCAATAGCAGCAAGATACCTAGTTGATACCCTTGTTTCCCTTCTATCAGGAATGTGGACATATTCTGCAATACCATCCAAAACGATTATCTACTTTACAAGAAAGTCGGAATTGGAATGATAAATAAATTTTTTTTAAGAAAATGGCCCAGAATTCATAAGCCAGCTGGTAAGGGATTCATCGATGTGAGGAGGGGGGCCTATATTGGAGGATTGGAGCTGCGAACTATGACCGGTGGCAACACTGAGTTGAGAAAACCGTAGGAAGGTTCGGAAAATGGTGAAAGTTAGCACTAGTGAATGTCTCCTATGTTAGCACTGTATTCTGTGATAAAGAAGCCAATAGAGAATAGATCTTTGTTAGGATAAATCCCCACGAGCAGTAGAGCGCCAAAGAATAGGACCTTCTGGAGGCTGACGTCTGGTTGGGAGTTCAACTATTTATTGCTTGTGTTAATGTTTTATCATATTTATTTCTCGAGCTATCTATTATATTTCATTATATAGAAATATATCTAGCTAGCATGCACATGTTGTTATTGTTATTCTAGTTATTTATATGCACATTATTTTGATAGATTGTTTTATTAGTAAGTTCTATTATATTTATTGTTATGTAATATTATTATATTAGTGTAGTTAGTAATTTAGCTTATATAGCTCCATGCATGTTGAACATAATACGTATATTGTTGAACATAATATACTCGTAGAAGCTCAGTAATTATTCATTATTTTTCCTGGCACCCGTCTTACACTCATTCTCGGTATAATCTATCTTATAATATAATACGACAGTTTTTTGCGGTAACGATCCTTTTTCCGACTCTCAGGAGCGATGTATTTTGTTGAATGAGGTATCAAACTAAAGGATATTAAATGCAGCAATGACGATTCATAGAAACATCCACCCGAAATTTAAAAGAAAACAGTTATGAGTGAAAAGAAAATTTATTTGCCAATTACTTAAAAAGTATACATTTCTTTTCTGGATTAGACACATTATTATTTGAAAATTTACTGAATTCTCTACAAAACGAAAAAAAACAACATGGAAATCGTACCATTGTTTTCAATGATACAGCCTATTGTAATTTATGTATTATTGCTTCTAATATTGTTTTCAAAGAAGTGTTATAAAATATGAATTATCGTTTTTACACGAACCGTTTTCGAAACCTTCTTTCCTAAGTTCTGATTATTGTGTAGTAAAGGATAACTCTGACAATTTTTGAGATTAAGTAACTGCCTTTTAAAGCTCTTAAATGTACAGTTTTTCTGTTTCCGTTTGAGCCCAACCTTATACCTGCGGTAGGAAATCTTGATGCTACTGTTGTCATGGATTCTGATTCTTATGAAAAATTACAATTTCCAGCCCTCTGTAGGTACTAATCGAGTGCACCTGGAGTTGAAAAGAATAAAAGAGACCACCCTAGCAAAACTACAAATCGGATACTCAAGGCTAAAACATGAAAACCTATTGACAAAGGAGGCATCTCTTGAGTTTCTTTCCTTCGTGGTAAATATCACGGTGATCCACATCTAGACTAAGCGTTACGCCTATAAAGAACATTGGAGTGAAGTGGATTTGGTAATGATATTGTTGAAATTTTGAAGCACAACACGAAGATGGCATCAATTTTTTTTTATATATTAAAAAAACACAACTTCAAATCAAAAACAAACAAAAATTTCATAAATAAATACAATTTATACTATATATTTATTATTTCGCCATATCTTCGTTAGTTCCAATTATCGGACCATCATTTTAAATATTGTCTAAACACAGCCCCCAACATCTCAGAAAAACAAACAAACTTAATTTAGCCATAAGGGGAAAAGTGTGCAATTTACAGTGCATTAACTCCATGAAGGGGACAGTATAGCAGTGTGGTTAGCGCGCTATACTATTAAAGCAAATATCATAAAAAAAAAAAAAAAAAACTCCATGAATAATTAAAAGGCTACAAAATTTCCTATAAAATAAATAAAAAATACATACCGAAATCGGACCACTATGGGCAAAGTTATAGACTACGGTAAAGTTTACAAATGTTTTGGTTTATTTTTATGAATTAATAAAATAACTATTTTAATTCGACCAAGAAAAGGAAAATGAATTATTCCAACTCATAATACATTGCATATATATTTCCATACTATTCTATCGGTTGTGTTTTCGCATGGGCCAGCTAGTAGATTGTATTGGAATAAACAGAGTACCTCCAATTTTCCAAGGTTTTATTCAACTCAATAAAACAACGTTAATGAATTAAAATAATTTCAAAAAATGTGTTATTTTATGTAAGGTTAAATTTATAACTGTGACCCCCTTCTAAAAAGTTATCTTAGAATATGTTCTGGGTAGATAACAATTAAAGATTTCTGACTTGGTTCTTATAAAAACGATTAAGATATTGACCGAAGTGAAGTAGTAACTAAATACAAGTTTATTTATAAACAGATGTTATCAAAGGTAACGATTCGGTATTGCAAACCAGTATATAATTGTTACCTTTTAATAAATTGCTGAATATGACAGAATTATTTAGCGAAGGACAGATTCGAGAATTGCATGAAGCTTTCTCATTAGCTGATAAAAGTGGAAAAGGTGTAATTGAGGGAAACAACGTTGGTATCGTGATGAGACGGTTAGGACACATAGTGACAGACGAAGAAGCAGAGGCTATGATGGATGAAATCAGTGAAGAACCAAAGAAAATAACATTTGCAGATTTTCTGACATTGATGGCGAACAAGATGAAGCAAGCCAACACCGAAGAGATGGTTCAAGAAGCTTTCAAAGTCTTGGACACTGACGGAGAAGGTTTGATTAGAGTCGAAGAACTGGAGAGAGTTTTGACGGGGCTGGGTGACAGGTTGTCACCCCGAGAGTACCAAGAGATGATGACGGTTATGGGACTTGGAGTGGGTGACCAGATCAGCTTTAGTAACTTCAGGAATATTATTGGTGACATCTGAGTGGTCGTCAAGTTTATTATTTTTAACTCCAATTATTATCAAAAGTAGGAACTTTCGAATTTGACAAACTATCAGAACTTTGGAGAATAAAAATGATTTTAAACAGTTTCACTGTCATTTTTGTAATAATCCAACTGTGTAGTGAATGTTCTGTTTTTGTTTTTTTTAAATGGTGTTTTATATTCAAATTAAACAAAAAGATTATCACTCAAAGAAGTTTTAGAAATTTCGTCTTCTTCGAATTTTCCTTAAACGGTGAGGTCCGGGATTAAGAGTATAAAATCGACGGTCTTTCTGACATTTTCCAGACCACCGTAGAGGTTCATTGCCAAATGGGGTTTAGCCAAATTTGCTTTCTGATATTCTGTAGTTCAGGGCATGTCTGAATAATATGCTCTGTGTTTTGACATTTCTCATAGAGGTGTGCCCTCATCCTGTTGTGACCTGTTCTAAGTCTAAAGACTACCTTGCTCTTTTCTGCTCATTTTATAATAAGCATCTTCAGGATTGTAATGTGTTTTATTTAGAAACTAGCTTCTTAATTATGAATGAAGGATAGGTCTTCATAAAACTTACTTTAACGATTATTCATTAAATTAATCATGAAATAAAAAAATTCTTCGGCTTTATATCAGTATTAACTCCCACATGTTTCCCTCTAAATAATACATATGACTTTCGGCGGATACATGAAAAAATACTAAAAAAACGATTTGAACTAAGATCAAAATTTTAAAACATCGTCTAAAACCACAAAAATAATTTAGTTTATGTTGTCCAAATTTTCAATGTCACAAGTATCTTTCGCACGTGCTTATTTCGCTAACAAATGTGATTCAATGCAGAGCATACCACTGCTTAAGAAAATAGCCAACCGACAACCGACATTCACAAGGAGAAGGTTATTCAGATTTCACGAAAACGATCCTGTCATACCTTCATGGGAGACGTTGAAATATGTCGTTTTGAAAGAGATGTGAGTACGAAAATTGTTATCGAACGTTAACTGTGTAATTTCCCATACTTTTAATTGATTAATTTATTAGGAAACATATGAGTGATATCATATGAGGTGGTGCGGGTATGAAGGGTGAACTCGACACTTGATCAAAAAAAATTTTAGTCATACTATAGTTAAGGTAAACAGAAACTGAAGAACAAACTTTATCATAATTTAATGACCATCTCATTTAATGAGTGACGGTTAATTGAAGTTTTACTGTACTGCGACTCGTTGAGTTCGCCCCATGTGTAGGAACTTTTACTGGGATTTTCTCAATATTCAGATTTCTTGAGTTCGATCTTCGTATCCGCAATGCCTCATATCAAAGACGAACGTTTGTCATTTTTAAAAAGTTAATTTTTGTAACATGGCTTCAATTTCAATCAAATCTAATGATTAATTTTCATAATTCAACTTCCTTACCCTCCATTGGTCATCGTAGTTAATTCTGAACGTATCAATCGAACGCATTCTACGAGGAAGATCCTTTAAGAAACGCTTTTTTCTTTTTTCCGTCACCTATCCTACACACTTGGCAGAACTATTATCTGTCTTTCAGGACATATTTCTAGGTCCTCTCAGTAATGGTGTCAATGTGATTAAATTTCCGTCTGATCTTCACACCAATCCTTTTCTGGTGTCTCATCTCCATAGCTGTAAGATCGTGGAAGCTGGTAGAGTTACGACTTCACAATCATAGCGAACTCGACTCTAGTTAGCACCGGTTCGAATCCGGCCTGGACGGGTTAAAATTTATTAAATGGCAGACCCTCGAATCTCACTGAGTAATTTAAGTCATCAAACATGACAATCGATTGAGCCATTCAAAATTTGGTTACATACCTGCAAATGTGCGAACTAATCCTTTACCCTCTTTGTGGCTCTTCCGGACTCGGATACCAATATAGGTAATTATGCAACCAATAACAGTTTGTTGATGTTGATATGGACAATTATAGTTTATTTCTTGATATTACGACTAATTTTAGGTATTTTTACTTAATATTTAACAAGAAATAATAGTCAACTTCCTCCATTAACGAAAATGTGGTTTACTTTAATTCTTCCTCTCCCTGATACATGTTTTGTTTGTTTTATCGAAGACGAAGGTTGGACTGGAACAGCGTCCTGTTCGACATGATGACCCTCCAACTGTCCATCCTGGTCGGGGTATCCTTGCCGATCGTCATCTACGTCCTCAGCGCTTGGTCCTTGCTCTTCTCCCTCCAGGATAACCTCCAAGGACCTCTTTTGGCTGTGTCGGTCCTCGTCTTGGCCACTCTCTCCTACCTCTTCATCTTACAGTACCTCACCCTTTGGATACGAGGAAAGCTACTACAGTTTAGTTTCGGATGAAAAATAAATTTTTTTTTCCAGACCATTAAATTTTTATTAAGATAAGATTAGTTATATTAACGGCATTTTTTAAATAATATACTGATCATAACAAATGATTTAGAACATTTGTATTCGAACATTAAACATAGCAACAATTTGAACTTGTCTTATTGGGAGCGGTTATAATTACTGCTTGGGTTGGTTGTCATGTCTTCAAAGTTATAAATATCACTTTATGAAACTGATCTAACCAATTGAATATTATGGGAAAAAAAGTATTATAACAAAACGATACCTTAGCTATATAACATTTGAACTCCTCTTTTGTATTTTATATATATATATATATATATATATATATATATATATATATATATATATATATATATATATGATAACGTCTGTTAATAAATAAAATTGCATTTAGTAATTATTTCACTTCATGAAAACCTGAGAAAGACACTTTTATTCTATTCCATTGTTTTAGCAATCGTCTAACTCTCTACTTATATCAGAATTACATGTATATATATATATCTCAGGTCCAATTTTTAATTTATGTGATATTTTAGTTCATATCTTCAATAAAACTCGTTACCAGTTGGTGTTCGACACTATTTTTCCCTGTTTGCCTCTCCAACACTACGTTTTGTTAAGACACAATTTTGAATCCTATCTCATTCCAAAGAATATAAAATTCTGAACATTTCTCTCACTTACAGTATGCTGGTCCGATTTTTACTTTCTGAGATATTTTATTCCAAATGCAAATACACTTAAAAAATTCACTGGTGTGCTAAAGTAGAAAAGAGCTAAATTATAAAATAAAGAAAGAAATTCGTGATCAAATGCCCTTGTACTTGAGAAGAAAATATTTTTCAAACTTCCAATTTATGAAGGGTACAAATAAGATCATAATTTAAACTCTCATCTTAAGTATTTTTTCTTTGTGTTTGTACTTTTACAGGTACTTGTTTTTTTATGATATTATTACTGATTTTTTTTTTTTTTTATGCAAAATAAATCTATTTCTAGAACATTTATTTTCTTAATATTTTTTTTCGCGGAACACCAATGTTCTGGTCCTTCGCAACCACTGATTAATGGTCTACATAGACAGAGGTGATGTTGAAATAATTAAATCTTATAGGATATTGAGTGCATGACGATTCTCATCAGATGTCGCACAGTTCGAACTAAAATCCCCAAGTTTAAAAAATTGAGCTTGTAAGTAAACAGCTGATAATGGTTTCGATAAGGTGTTGGGACAGTTGGTCGCTTTCAGGGATTTCTTGCACACGTGTGCTAGTTCTCACGGAATTCTTCTGTTTACCTTTCAGCCATTATAAATAAACCTTTAAATATTAGTATCATGTAGATTTAAAATTTCAATATTTAAATGTTTTAAATAAAAATATTTATAATAATTGAAAATTATGAATTATTCTGAGGCGTTTAAGGTTTAAGAGTGAATAGGTATTGTCCTATAATTTAACCTATCATTCGGCCTAAAAATTATTGAATTTTGTTTTTTTCTCTTTTTCCATATTTACATGTTCCCATAAAATAATAGATATAACATAATAAATAATCCTCAGAAGTGTCTATTCTCCCCTCACTGAGAGTTATGGTGCACTCTCCTTCCGAGAATTAAATACTCTTTTCCATTATTTAGAACTTTTGTAAAAAGTTTCATTTTAACAGTTTCTGTAAAACGTTTTAGGAAAAAAACTTAAAATAAAAGTTCTATGGAACTTTTTTGTGATAAAGTTCCAGGTATACGATAAAAGTTTAAATTGTATTTATCCGGCATTATAAAGTTCTGTTAAAAAAAAAAAAAACAGTAATTGGACTTAGATTAGAGTTATAATTTGTCTTAATCGAATCAAACATGATTCTATAGTATCATTTTTTTGAGTAGGTAAGATTTAAATAATTTTTTAGATTGAATTTTTAGCGCAATCTACATAATTTTTAAACATTTGAAAAAAATAAAATAAAAGGTCTGTAAAACCTTTACTTGAAAAGTTGCAAGGGAAAAAATTCTAGTTCCAAAAGAAAAATGATCGACAATGAAAATTCCAGTGATACCAAAAATTTATAAAAATATTCATTCATTCATTTGTTTATTTAGAAATATTACATTCTGTCACATCAAGGACATTTATAATAGTGATCAGAGAAAGCACACTCACACTCTATTTACAATAAAAAAAAAATAAATAAATAAATAATACAGAAACTTAATAATAATAAATACAATAAAATAAAATAAAAATAAATACAATAAAATAAAATAAATGTATATAAACAAAAGAACTAACCTAATCATACACACTCGGGCTTGAGTGGAGGATCTGGCCATTGCCAAAACTCCAATAGATGCTTATTTACAAAAGGTCTCTGGGCCACTGCCGCTTCAACCTTCGAGGAGGATTGTAAGGATGGGTGGTGCTGGATAGAGATTGTGCAAGGGGATTTGGATGATAGGTAAGGTTTTGGTGAAATTTGGAGAATTTTTCTGGAATAAGGTCTAGGACAAATGGGATATTAAGGTCATGGTGTAGGATTTTGTTATTTACATAGAACGGAGCATCAACTATTGTTCGAAGGACTTTAGATTGAAAGGATTGAATACGTTTGATGTTAGAAGCTTTTGCTGTCCCCCACAGTTCAAGTCCGTATGTCCATATAGGTTTCAGTATTGTCTTGTAGATAAGTAATTTGTTTTCAATAGAAAGTTTGGATTTTCTGTTTAGTAGTCTGTATAGCTGGCCGTATCGTCGGTTGAGTTCTTGTCTTTTGAGTCTAGTATGTGGGTTCCACGTTAGTCTTCGGTCTAAATGAAAGCCAAGATACCGGACTGTGTCTGAGTAAGGAAGCTGGATGGAATTAAAGTGTACAGGTGGACAGGAACTGCGTCGGAGTGTAAAGGTGATATGTTGGCATTTAGATTCATTAACTTTAATGCGCCAGTTATTACACCAGTGCTCAATCAAGGTGAGGTGGTTTTGGAGATTTAAGGATGCTATGTTGGGATCAGAGTTGGATGATAAGATTGCGGTGTCGTCAGCGAATGTTGCAAGAAAAGTATCGGGATGAACAGGGATGTCAGCAGTAAAGAGGATGTAAAGCACGGGACCCAAGACGCTGCCTTGGGGAACACCGGCTTTAACGGAGTAGATATTGGAAAATTCTGTTCCACAGCGAACTCGGAAGGAGCGGTCAGAGAGGTAGGATCGGAGGACTAGGTACAAGGACTGAGGTAAATGGATTTTAAGCTTGAAGAGCAGTCCGGAGTGCCATACCCGGTCAAATGCCTGTGCAATGTCCAGAAATGCACCCGAACAGTATTCCTTGTTTTCTAGGGCTGAGGAAATATGATCAACAACTCGGAGTCCTTGTTGAACAGTGGAATGTTGGGAGCGAAAACCAAACTGATGGGAAGGAATATTTTGGGATTCTATAATGGGGAGGATTCGTTTCAAAAGGATCTTTTCAAAAATTTTTGAAAGGATTGGGAGTAGGCTAATTGGTCTATAGGATGTTGAGATATTGGGAGGTTTGCCTGGTTTTTGGAAAAGGATAATAGTGGAGTGTTTCCATAGCAGAGGAAAGTGGGTGGTGCGTAGGATACAGTTGTAGATATATGTAAGGAATATGACTGCTTTGGATGGAAGTTGTCGAAGGATTTGAGGGTTAAGGAGATCATGTCCAGGAGCTTTACGGGGGATTAATTTTTTTAATTGAAATTTCACTTCGGAAGGATGAATAGCTTTTGGGGGCAAGGAAAGTGGGATTGGTGATGTAAGGAATTCTTCTACTGTTACGGTGTGGGCAGGATGGGATTCCGGATGTGAAATAAATGTATTGGATAGGTGAATGGCGAACTCCTCAGCCTTATCTTCGTCAGATGTTGCCCAGGAGCCATCATCTCGTCGGAGGGGATGGGAAATGCGGTGAGGATTTAAGATTTAGGTAGTGGTTTTCCAAAGGGAATTGTCGCGAGAAGAAAGGGAGGATAGGTAGGAGTTGAAGGAATGTGATCTGAAGGTGGCTAATTCCAGTTTTAATTTTTTGCAGTAATAATTATAGGAGCAGCGGTCGGTAGGATGTCGGGTACGTTGCCACAATAATCTGGCACGGCGTTTGGTTTGGATTAGGTCAAGGAGGTGTTGGGGTAGAATGGTCTTTTTAGGAATTCTGTAGGAGTCTTTTGGGAAGGAAGCAGTCCAGGCGGCTTGTTGGATTGTGGTAGTAAAGGAATTTACGGCACTATCAAGGTCATCGGGAGTTTTGAGGGTAGTGTGAGGGTAGTGTAATATAAGTGTTTTTTTTTTCGTTCCATGCCCTGTTCTCTTCTTCACAAAAAAGTTGAGTAAAATTAAAATTATAAAATTGTAGTTAAGTTTTTGTCTCTTTCCTTGATTTGAAAGTTTCCCCGACGTAGTGTTGCCCAAATGCGAGACCAACACAAGTCTTGGTCTTGCGCACTCAGTCTTGGTCTTGGTCTTGCAAAAGAGTCTCTCAACAGCCTTGCAGTTACCTATTAGCCTATTACAGTAGTTTTTTCATATAGAGAAAACCTTACTAAGCCCAAATAAAAAAAATTTAAGAGTTAAATACAAATGTATATTGGTTATACCAATTCTTTACATATAGTAACTACATTTGTCAAGCATTAGTAACTATTTTGCCTTAATTTTTATTTATAAAAGCGTTTTTTTTTTTACCATTATTGGTCTTGCTCTTGCAACACTCAGGCGGCCTTGGTCTTGGTCTTGTACTTTGCTAGACCAAGACCTATTTTGGGCAACACTACCCAGAAGCTCCCCGAAAAAATGTCAATAATATGGTTCTCTCCGAAAATTCATAACTCCGTAAATTTTTACGCCATTCCACCCTTTTCTGGGAACCCTTATAATTCTATGAAACAACGATAGTAGCCATATATTACATTCTGCATAGTTATATTTTAAACAAGACAAGGTTTATTTCATAATAATATAAGTGGTAATTTAAACTTTGGGATTCGTATTCTATTATTGGAAACACGAAAGGATCCCAGTAATATAAAAGAACTTCAATGAAAACCTTATAAACCTAATTTTTTTTTTTGTGTGTAACTTCCAATGAAATCCAGTGATAGTTGAACCTTAGAAACTTTAAATTAAAGGCTCTGATACACTAAGATCCGTTGAAAACTGCCTGTCAAAAATTTGTCCTGATTACAATATGCTTCTCAGCTAGTAGCTAATAATAACTATAAAGATAATATATCTAGATTGTAGTGTAGTTAAACCACTCGCCTGAAGTGACTGTAGTTGTTTAACTATTTAACATACTGTTATTTCTACTTTCTTGTATTTTTCTTGCTAAAATACATTTGATACACTAAAATTAATACTTGACTTAATATATTTTTTCTAACTAGAGGCCATATTCCAGAACTTATTACCTCCTGCATAAAAAAGAAGAAGACCGTTTAGATTCCAAAAAAATATTTTTTCCGCCATCCTTTTTTAACCTACTTAACAAATGGTTCGTATCTAATAGAGGCTAACAAAAATATGAATTTTTGTATCTGTCTATCTGTCTGTTAACGCTGTAGAAAAACGAAAACAAGATGAAAAAAAAAATCAGACAAGTCAAAACAGTGTTAATGAAAGAGAGACTTCAACCCTTCCGGCATTTTTTGTCTAGGGTTAGAAATAAGAAAGTCAGTTTGAAAGGAGGGGTGGCAAATTAGGCATCTCGCGTGGGGACAAGGCAGGGAAAAAACTAAACTGAGTTGTCATCCTCGCTCCACCTTGGTTCGGTAAACAAGTCGAACTTCAACCATCTGTGAAATTAACAAACGGGGCAATTAGAAATTCGTGAAGAAAGCTTTTAAATGAACAAACGGTACTATAGAACAGTACTATCGAAAAATATCAAAGAACAAGGCTAATTTAATTTCTTCTTAAATACAACCAATTATTAAACAAAATAAATGTTGTTCTTGAATTTGTAAAATTTTAAAAATAAAATCAATGTTATGACAAATGGAGCACACCATGAAAAGGATTAAAATGGGCGAATTCGATTTTAAATTAAAGTAATTTGTAGTTACGGTAATAATGTATTTATAATTAACTCTTACATTATAAAGATGAATCTGACAAAACTCCAGATAGTTCTGATGATGGGAAATATATTTCGGGACGTCAACATATTTATGCTATGTATATATATATATGCTATGTGACAAATAAAGTAAATGTATAAGCAATAAAAGAAATTATATTTACCAATCTCAATAGAAAATAATTTGTGATAAATACTTTTAAATGAGCAAAGAAAATTATACATTTATCCATTTTTTATTTGATTCGTATATAGAAGGAACATCAAAAAAACTAAAGACCAGAATCATACAATATTAAAGCAACTAAAAAAATGCAAAAAACATTATTACTACTGCTTTGTCGCGATGTAGTAAATTATCAAACTTTCGATTTTGAAAATACCGTAAAATCATATGCAGACAAATATTTAAAAAATAGGAAAAGCAATATATATAACTAAAAATATAGGAAAGCCTATTAACTTATAACATATATCAAAAATTTCAAGAGTCATTATGCACGTCTTACCAATAACATACAAATGTAAAAACAGAGATATATAAAATTGATATATAAATAATAAATATAATTGTGAAGTAAAACAATATATTATATAAAAAAAAACAATAGCGCTTAAATAAGCACAAAGATATAAATAAAGGGCATGAAATAATAAAATAAGATTAGAACAAAGAACAATCCTTGAGAATAAATGCAGTGTAACATTGACATGAGCAACTGCCTCCACAAAAAATGTGACCTCAGTGAAGGTTGAAATATTTATTGTATATAAAATAAAATATAACTAAGGCTAAGTAATATAATAATCTATGAAAAAATTTGCTTTTATGTGTTGAAATAATTAATATGAACCAAACAATACTATAATTGTATTGTTCCCAATTATAAGTCTTTCAAGGTCTGGTGAATTTTTTAGTGTGGCTTTTGGGTTGATTGGTGCTTAATCAGACAAACCATTGCTGGGGATATTTACCAACAGCCATTTGAGAAATTTACTCACCAGAAAAAAAATCATTATATGTATTTGATCAATTGTGAAGATTTGGCAATATTTTTTTATAATTTTAAGCGTCAATCGAATTAAAAGTAGATCCTCCGACTTACGGAAGTAAACTGGCTGAAGTGCCGGTAGTTGGGTTTGCTGAGGTGCATCGACAGCCAAAGAGACGGCCGGCCGCCCCTAGATGCTCGGCGACGACAAGACCATCTGGGTAATGATAGCCTCGGGGAAGATGCAAGAAGGATGGTCCCCAGGGGTGACCCCCGGCCCCTCGTCATCAGTCAACTACCCACGTCCTCCATGACAGCCGTTGAAACTGTCATTATTATTGATTCTCCGCGCTGGTCCGTTTCATATCGATGTAGCACGACCTACACCATTGACGGATCCTTGCTAGAGTATTTCTAGCTGAAAGGAATAGGTCTGGTGTTAACAACGCACACTGAGGATATTTTAGACAATAATGCAATTAATGCCGAGTCTTTATATCTAAGCGATGGTTAGTAGAACTTTAACAAATATGATTCCACGTTTCATCAAATTCGTTCTCTGCTTATGACCTCAACCTCCCCTCCATTACTACGTGCTGAGAGAAGAGGGAACTAGGCTAATTTACTAGTGCTTATATTTATTTTTAAATCATTGTAACATAATATCATTTCGAACATTCCAACGGAATTGGAGTGTTTTTAGTATACTCAAGCTAAATGGCATTGAAAATCTGAAAGCTTTCATATGATAATGCTTTCTTTTTCAGAATTAGTATTTATATAGAATTTTATATTTTTTTTTTTCATCTCAAAACTAATTTTATCGACCTCTCAAAATTCCGCTGAATATAGAGAAATGTTGTAGTTATGAGAGGTTTCATTGTATATGAAATCGACAACATAAGACAGTTTCAATTACATTATTTTAATAGACAGTAAAATCGTATAAAATTAACCTTATAAAAACATAATACAAATTTAATCTTCCCATATCTTCACAGCCTTATTTACGGTTATTTATATCAATTTCAATTGTGAAATGAAATTAATAGTAGGCCATTTGTACACTATTCTCCAAAACTTCCTCCAACTCTGGGTCAAACCGAACGAGCCGTTTTCAAACTATGATTTAATCTAAAAAGATACCTTTGCAGATCCGAAAGTGGAAGTATTTTTCGACAGTCGTGACTAGTATAATTTGATAAAAATTGATACCTACATGCTCATTTATTTATCAATCCCCAATTCTCCTCCAACTTTGGGCCAAATCGAACATCGACCTCTTTAAGGATATCCCTGATGTCTACCTATACCTTATCAATATCATCAAGATCCTCGTCAGAAGGTTCTAAAACTTCAAACGTAACTTCTAGCTAGAATTGATTTCTAAATGACGAATTTTTAAATTTTTCCAGATTAATATTTTCGGAACTGAAACTGTTTTCTTATCTTTTTTTTATATTGCGTTTTTGTCAGAGATTCGCGATTAGTAATTGCCGATCTCCATTCTGCTCCGAAAAAGACGTTCCATCAATTATGCTACTTCGCCACCTACGGTGTAGCAAGATGTGATCGATTTTATTTCGCCTTTGTGAATCCGGAGATGTCCAAATATGTTTATAAATATACTTATGTTTGAACGTAGTTCTTTTTATTATCAGGGTTTTCGAGATGGCATAGTTTATCAGCTGGATGTCATTATCATTACTATACTCTTGCAAACTTTCTTTACCGATTTTAGAAAATAAACTTCTTCCCTATCCACTTTTGCTTATGCGTCTGCTATAATTATTTTTATGCCGCTTCGCGGTAGTTTATCATGAACCTACTCGAGTTTGACATAAAATTCGTATTTGACTTCCTTATCATTCATACGCGCAGTTTTTCCATTTCAATTGAAGAGGGGGATTGAAAGGCCAAAAAAAAATATAAATAAATGTCAGCGGTTCTTATTATGTGTAAAAATTCAACAAAATTATTGTGAAACGAACAAATATGATATTGAATATTTAATAATAAATTTATATATGAGCCTTTCAGTTGACAGAATGACTAAAGCCAATTTTAACATTTTTTATTATTAATTTTAGTGATATTTCTAATGGGGAAATGTATACCTTTGTTCACAGTTCTATATTTCAACAATGCAATCACCTACTCTGGAATCAACTAACTCATTGTCTGTACAGATATTCTAAATTTTCCAACTAGAAATATCACTAAAATGATTTTACTCAAAAATGTTGAAATTGGAGTTAGTTATTCTATCAACTGAAAGAGTCATATTAGTTTGGAAGTTGTAGATTTTTTTTATGTGCATATGGGTATACTTCCGTGCATATGGGTAAAATATCCGAACGAAACACTTGGATTTAGTATCATTTGTATCCATTAAACATGGAAGGAAGGGGGCAGCCTTCATAACATAGTTGCAGTTCTATAACTTTTCCAGCTAAAATGAAGCATGTTAAAAATCCGAAAAATATTTTTGATTCCTTAGTACGCACAACCTTAAAATAAAAAATACAAATATTTCATAATGTAATATATGCTGTCTATAAAAATATTCTATATAAAATATATTTATAAGGAAATCACCTGGAAATGGAGGTGCTCACACAATTGAATAATGAAATTCTAGACAATGTTTCTATTTAATCATCCCTGAATCTCAAAGAAAATTTAAATAATGGGAATATTTAGGTCGTCATGAAATAGTTACATACTGTATCCTCTTCTGCTATACAGTGATGGAAAAAAGTATTTGCACATCATGTTTTTATGAATAAATGAATTCAAGGAACCAAAAAACTTCGCTTTCCTCTGCAAAAATGAAAAGTACATTTGTTAAAAATAAAGAAAACCTTTTGGAAAAAATGACAACACTCCATAATGAAACAAAAAAAATTAAAACAATAAAAGTGCTTGGAAAAAAGTATTTGCACACTATGACTCACAAGCTCTGTATACTTTGGCATTAATCCTCCTATATCCATAGGTCATAGGTCTGTTTACTAATTTATCTCTAATCGTTTATTACCAGTATTCTCTATTCTTTCAATCAGTTTCCTTTAGTCAATAGACAATTACCATGCCAAAGACAAGTGAACTGTGTGCCGCAACTCGCGAAAAAATTGTTTTACTGAGGAGTCAGCAAAAAACATATCGCCAAATTGCCGATTTCTTAGGGTTGAATTTTTCTACAGTGAGATAATTCATAAAAAGGTATGAAGAACGTGGTTCAACTGAAAATAGTGAGCGTAAAGGGCGTCCAAAAAAGTTAACTCCCAGGCTGAAGAGGAAAATCAGAAAAGAAGCTCTTAATAATCCTCTGATAAGTTCTCGGCAGCTGGCTACCATGGTCCAATCAACGTCTGGAGTTCAGATTACCAGCAGAACAATTAGATATGCCCTGAATTCGGAAAGGCTCCATGGTAGAGTTCCAAGAAAGAAGCCATACATCAGTGAAACGAATCGCAAAAAGCGCCTTGCTTTTGCTAGGGAGTACGTACAGAAACCCGTAAGCTTTTGGAAAAATGTCATCTTTTCTGACGAAAGCGAATTTAATTTTTTTGGTTTGGATGGTCGAAGGACGATATGGCGACATCGTAATGAAGCCCTAAAGAAGCAAAATGTTTTAACAACTATAAAGCATGGTGGAGGATTGTGTTTCCTACCACGACGTGGGAAATCTTGTGAGCATCGAAGGCATTTTAAATGCGGAAGGCTATGTGAACATTTTGCGACGTAATTTGCGTTTTAGTGCCGAAAAATGGAAATCCAGGATCAGTACTATTTCCACCAGGACAACGATCCCAATGCGAGGGGAACAAAGGAGTAGTTAATATTTAATGTTCCAAGACAGCTCCACACTCCTCCTCAGTCACCAGATATAAATATCATTAAAAATTTATGGCACACCCTTGACCAAAATGTAAGAAAACACCATATCACTAGTGGACATCACCTTAAACAACTTCTTGTTCAAGAATGGGAACAGATAAACGTAGATTTAATTAAAAACCTAGTGCATTCAATGCCCAGACGTCTACAAGCAATTATTGACGCAAATGGCCTATTTAAAAATATTAAAACTATTAAAATTTAAAATAAACTTGTAAATGCGCAAATGTGCAAATACTTTTTTCCAAGCATTTTTATTGTTTTAATTATTTTGTTTGATTATGAAGTATTTCTTTTTTTTTGTGAAAAGGTTTTTTCAGTTTTTAATAAATTTACTTTTCATTTTTACAAAGGAAAGCGAAGTTTTTTGTTTCCTTGAACTAGTTTATTCATAAAAACGTGTTGTGCAAATACTTTTTTCCATCACTGTATGTCTCCTCCTAGCTAGTTCGAATTGTCTTAATCAATTTTAGTTTACATACATTATTCATTCATTTATCTTATTTGTTATACTTTTTTTTAAATTAAAGTTATTGGGGGGGAGGGAGGATATTCTCACCCCTTCAATATAAATATAGGGTCAATTTTATTGAATTCAGTCTGTTGCTTTCTCTAATATATGCGCAAACGTGTTTTTCTTGATACGACTATATATCTAAAACCGCAAGTTCGATTTGGCTCAAATTTTGTGGGAATTTAGGGATTGGTAAACGTAAAATAAAATAGTGATCAATTTTATCAAATTATATCTACTAAAAAAAAAATACTTCCGCTTTGAGATCATGAAATGTGTTATTTGATATGCCTATAGTTTAAAAACGGCGCATTCGATTTAACCCAAACCTGGAGAACAGTATATAAATTACTTAAATTTCATTTAATTCCATTTAATAAGTAAAATTAATATAAATAATTGTTAACAATATAATGAATGCGAAATGTTGAAGACACTGATTATTTAGAATGGCAGTTAGGTTATTGCAATATTGTTATGGGGTTCTAAAATATTAGGTTTTATCCAAAAAATTAATTGATACTGTATTGTTTGGTCTATTCCATTTCGTATAATATTCAATACATTTAAAGTAATTTATACTCTGTGTTTGTAAAAAAACAACGTCTTATTTGTGATTGTGTTTATTTCCATTGAAGCTCAACCAGTTCGTCTTGGTCTCGATTTCCTCCTTAAATATCGAAGTTATGTGAACTTCACCCATATTTTTATATTTTCTAGCTTAAAGCGTTTTGTTCTGACTGAAGGAAAGTATTGGTCTCGTTAACTCTGAAGAAACATCAAGTTGAATTTTTTCTATGGATTTTCTATTTCCATCCATTTTACAAGTGAAAACATACCTATTGCTGCTGCGAGCAGGATGTTTGAGGCAGTTAAGAGAAGTTTTCTGAACAGGCTCGAGGTGGAAAAGAAAACAAAAGTAGCTGTTTTCAGTTCGACATTTCTTCCCATTTTAACGTACTCTTCAGAATCATGGACGCTGACAAAGAAACATCGATCATGGATACAAGTGTCAGAAATGCGATTCCTCCGAAAAATTGAGGGGAAAACGAGAAGAGACAGAGTACGCAACACCACCATCAGATCGAACCTCAATATTAAGCCGGGCTAATAATGTGATTGAGGAGAATCGACTGAGATGGCTAGGACATCTTCTGCGGATGGAACCAAACAGAATAGCTAGCGAAACCTATCGATCTAAAGTAGACGGCAAGAGAGGAAGAGGACAGCCTAGAAGGAAATGGGAAGATGAAGTAAAGAGCGATTTCCAGAGAAGAGGTCTTCAATGGAACGATAGAAGGCGTCTTGTGGAAGACCGGCAGAGATGGAGAAGGCTCTATAAACTTCCTCCTCACACTGCTTAATGCGGTTCAAGAGGATAGATTGTGATGATGATGAGATCGTATGTATAAATTTTCAACTTTTATTCTATTTGTGCTAAAGATGACATTTTATATTCTGCAACTGATATAAGTAGTCTGCAACTATGGAAAATACAAGATGACAATAAAGTATGAAATTATACTAATAAAGCATAAAGAAATAATGAGTTTTTATGCACTCTTGCAAAACAATCAATTTTTACATACGACCTTTTACACTAACAGTAGTGAAATGCATCTTCAATATGCATTTTCTATTTTTTTTTTTTTTTTTTTAATTAAGGATAATAAAATATGAAATCTTCAAATACGGCACTCTTTCGCATTTTAATATTAGCCTATAAACGAAATTCTTGGATATCAAACCTGCGAATGTTGAAGGGTAACTATATTTCCGAATCGGCTTTTCCCAGAGATTTTATTCTCATACGAAAAATTGTATACCTTGTAATATTTTAATATTTTAGCCAATGAAAACGGTGAGGAACTATACTGACCTTACTTGGCAGACGTTATTTTAAAAATAAACTTGGAATAATAGGTATGCTTCAAAAAATATACATTACGGGAACAAACTGCTTTTAGTTGTTACGTGATTCAGTTACGTGATACTTTTAGTTCAGTGACATAAATGTGATAGAAACTTCGAAACCACACATATATGTGCATTGATAAATGAAGAAACCATATGTTCATGACATATGTTAGAATGTTTAAATGAAATACAAATTATCATCTGGAGATAGGACATAATAAATTTGTTTTCAATTTAGTATATTTACCGCTGAAAAGAAATAAATTTGTTTTTAATTCATTACTGTATATTTAATTATTAGATAAATCTGGTAATGCCACCAACCAAAAAATGAATGGAACGCAAATATGCTTGTTTTACTTTCGAACTTATCAGTGGCACTAATTAAAATAGAAAAAAAAGACAGATGTACACAAAAACTACTACAAAGAAATCTAAATCTAACACAGTTTTATTAATTCATTAAATTAAATTGGATCATTGGATACATGTCCACGAATAAGTCTGGAGTAGCGTTTATGCAACTATCTCAATGGGCATTTGTTTATAACCTGACTTGCTTGGCGTCCATAACTCTTCCAGCTTGGCCCGAAATTATTGTCATTTGTGTTTGTCCTTGCATATTAGCTTTTCTGTTATGCAAAACGGCTGATAAATCTGAAGTTGGGCCATTTAAAAGATGTTATGATGTACAGATCATCTGATCTCATTGCAAGTAGAAAATGTTTTGTAGAACATTACAGGAATTCTTATTTGATCACTGCTCTTTATGATGCTGTAATTGATGCAAACTTGACAACGGTAAAATTTTTATTGGAATCAAAACGAGTGGATCCTAACTTTATAATTCCTGATTATGATGCAGCTCCACTCCATGCAGCACCAGGTATTGGCACAGAGGATCTTGCATTACAGTCTGTTAGGATATTGCTCAGCTATGGAGCTGACCCTAACTTAGCGAATTCCGATGGTACTACACCACTTATGATCTCATGTCTCTGGGGGAGAGAAGAAGTTGTGAGGCTTATGTTAAATACCAAAGCAAATCCCTTTTTAGAAGACAGTGAAGGTAAGAATTCCTTCTATTATGCTTTCGAAAGTGACAATGCTTCAATATTAAATATTTTGAAGGAATATGAAAAAAACATCCTGATCGCAAAGGAGATGCAAAAGACAGTTACAGACATAATACCTAATTTCCTAAATGATGTAAAAACTTACAACACTAAGAAACATCTTAGTGTTGTTAATGACTATGCTGAATTTACTGATATTGAGAGTGATACAAAAATGGTTGAATTCACTGATATTGAAAGTGATGCAAAGATGGTTGAATTTTACACATTGAACAATGGTTTTAGGAATATAAGCAATGTAACTGATAGTAATTACACATCTCTCCTCAATGATGGTCTTATGATTACTGATGATTCCAATCATGAAATCAAGTCATTAAACAAAATATCACTGTCTTTTAAGAAAGAAGTGGAGCAAAGTGATGAAAATTCATTTTATTCAGTAAAAAGTTCCAGCACTCAGGTCTCTGCAGTGTCCTGTACTACAGATAAACTTAAACAAGAACTAAAAAAAAATAAAATTATTCATGGACCAGTTACAAAAACTACTAAAAAAGTGTATCAAAGGTTATTGAACAAAGTAATCAAGGGAAAAAAAAGTGTTGCATTGGTTGATGAATTTTTTTATCATCCTGAAACATTGAAAAGTACTTTTAAGGAGAATTTCATTAATATCATTAATAAATGGTCTGTATTAGAAAAAGACATGTCCAGTAATTTTTTAGACACCAAGAAATTATGGCGTGGTGGTAAAGAAAAACAATTTTTCACTTATTTACTTCTTGACCCATTTATTTCTTGTAATCTTGCTCAAAGAAAAACTGAAATGAATGAAGTAGATATTTGGAAGGCATTTGTCCTATCTATTTTCTATGTAGGAAAAGGTAAAAATTCAAGGCCATTCTCACATTTATATGAAGCTCTTAAAACCATGAACAAAAAAATTTTAAGTGCAAAAGTTAAAAGAATTCAAGCCATATGGGACAAATCAGCCGGAGTTATTTGTATATATATATTCCATAATATTATATCTGCTGAGGCACATACTAGGGAAGCTGCTATGATCGACGCCATTGGGTGTAGAAATTTAACAAATATCCAAAATGGAGAATATTATGGAATTGTTAAAAATTGGAGTATAAAACAAAAGATGCAGCTTGGTGTAGTTTTACTTTATAGAGCTCTTCAAATATATTTAGCTGAAGGTGAGAGACAAATTTTTCCCACCGATTTGACATGACTATAATTTAATGTATATTAATTATAAGCTTATTTGACTAGTCTATGACCATAAATATTTATGGAAAATTCAAAATATTTTTTAACGATGAATAAATTGAAATAGTTATATTAATGAGCTCATTGAATATATGTTTAAATAATATTTTTACTCTGTTGATTATTTTTTAATGGTTCCAAATGATAGTTAACTATGCATTTTCCATAAACTGGGATATCATTTTTGGGAATTGATTGATAAGGTGAATATCATATATACCCTGTCGTTTTATTTTCTCAAATAGCATAATGCTGAGAAACACATCCTGCCTGCGTTTATTTCCTCATAGATTTCTATTCTTTAATTGTAGTTATTTTATTTGATTATTTATCATGTGGATTACTAGTCAATCAATTATAGTTAATGGA
Source organism: Nezara viridula (assembly GCA_928085145.1). Lineage (NCBI taxonomy): Eukaryota > Metazoa > Arthropoda > Insecta > Hemiptera > Pentatomidae > Nezara > Nezara viridula. Next base: position 58,837,258 of record OV725080.1, on the reverse strand, counting down.
TTATTAAAACTTATAATTTTTTATAAATGTGACAATTTTTAAATTCTATTTAATGAAGACATCAATGAAAAAAGTTTTCATTGCCATCATTGGATTCTTCATTATTTCTCCATTCATAATGATGGAATGATTTATAATGTTATTAAATTTTAAGCTTTAAACATATATCCATTGCTGGGAAGAAGGCTGTGTTTTTAAATTATTTTTAATTAACACATATTTTTAAGAAATCAGGTATGGCTGATGTACTATCATAAATTAATAATAGTTCATTATTTTAAATATTTAGGAAAAGAGGTTTGTATCTTCTTATGAATATTTTGTTATGTTTTCAAAACATTTGTTGAAGTGAAGTACTTAATCGAGGATCCTCTAGAGTTCTAACATAAAGGTTCTTTAAAAAATATATATAAAAAGACAGAAAAATAACAAGTTTTCATGAATACTTGTTTAAAATGTTTAAAAATATTAAAGTTATATTTAGAGTATTGAAGAAATCTTTTTATGGAAAACAAATTAAGCTATTAAAAATTTATGAATGTACGATTTGATTTGTTTAGCTGTGCAAATTGTAGAATTGAATACATCATAATTTGTACATAAATATTTAATAAAGATATGTAATAATGATACACATTTACTGTAAATTGATATCTAAAAACAAATAATGTTTTTTCTTATTTTTGTGCAATAGTATAATTTAAGGTTTCTAAAAAAGAAAGTAAAGTTGAATTCATTAAGTTCAAAATATTCGTCTGAACACACTGATACTTCCTCTGTATTCTTCAATGAATTTGTTTAAATTTAATTTATATTTGGAAATATAGTGGCTTTTTTATGAATTTACAGTAGCTCATAAATATATTGTGATATTCTTCAAATGGCAGAATTTCCTATCTTATAAATCTAAGAGAACAAAAATATGAATCATATATTTATAGTTAAAAATATCTATTAGCATGAGATTTACAAAATGTATTTTGAAAACATTCTTCTAAAGTGTACTGCTTAATGGAAATGATAAACTTTAGAAACTTATAAATTAAAAATAACAAGGTGGGTTATTGTGTTAATTATTTTATAATCGCTTCTACAAGATATCTTTAGTAAAATATGAACATGTGCAATTATTTTTGGAAAAATATTTTTCAATATATTATTAAAAATTAAAAACCTTTTATATAAAACTTATCTTTTAATCCATGAATTCAAGTTGTAGTCAATTTATAGTCTCTTATTTACCATTTCATTGACAGGAATTGAAAAACATTGATCTGACTGGTTGGTGATAGTACCTAAACTTTTCACTAACATTTAATTTAAAAGACTGTGTGAAATGTTGAATTTTATTTAATTCACGATATATAAATATCTATTTTATATAATTATTTATGAATTTGGGTTTAATATAATATTTGTAAATTGAGATGTTTTTTATAGATTAATGTTTGCTTTTTTGTAGTTTAAATTTATGTCATAAATAAAATGTATTTTAACAAAAATGAGTGTGTATCTCCTCTTCATTATAAATTATTTTCCAATTTTTTTTTATTATTTTTTTTTACATCTCTTTCAGCAAGGTCAGACAAATATATATATTTTTTTATATGAACCATTTTACAGAAGTAACCTACGTTTAATGACTCCAAACAAAAATAAGAAGATCTTAAATATTTTTACTGAAATGAATTATCCTCGATTTCTATGAACCAAAGGAGTATCATCCGTCATGCAGAATACACACCAGTTGTTCCATTCAAGTCCAGATCTAACATTTTCAGGCAAAACACCTTAATTTTTAATATATAGTAACAAATATAATTTATAATATAAGCTTAGTAACAACCCCATAGCGCGGAGGGAACCAAGAAAAAATTAACTAATTTAAAATGCTGATGTGTATTGTTCAGGGAGGGAAGGGGAAAGGTTCCTGTTTTGAATTAAGGTGAGTAACAAAATAAAATGCTAAATGCTATAGGTATCTCGAGCAGGAGTGGTCCAATCTCTTGTTATTGGCATAACTACGGTATGCAAAACTGTGTCTCAATGTAAGCATTTTTTCTGTGCATTCCCTTCCCAGACATAAAAAGTAACCAATTTTATTCTCTTGACACAATCCAGCAGTAGGGAGTGGGGTAGCTCAGTGGTAGGGTACTGAGCTTTCAATAATGAAGGTCCCAGGTTCGATTCCTGGCTCAAGGCAGAAAAATTATTTATTCTGTTTCATTTGCCGTGAGGCGACACTGGGTAAGTAGACCCTCCTAGAGCTCACCCAGCCTCTATAAAGTGGGTACCCTTAATTAAAATACTTAACCAAGGGGATAAACGTGGCGGTTGAACCTGTGCTGTTGGTTGCAATGCCATCCTCAAACGTGATGTCAAATGTCACACTCTTGACTCGGATAAACTGATTGAAGAATTTTCCATGCTGAAAAATGACAAGGACTTAAATGAATAGTGCTAGCAGTTGATTAATATTGTAAATATTTTGGTATTATACAGGGGTGTCCTCCTCCCCCAAGCTCAATGCAGCTTTGAGAAGTATAAGGAATGTTGTATTATTTACATCTGGGTGTTCCTTTGGTTATCTACTAAAACTTTTAGAAAACCTACTTCCTCAGATATTACAACTAATGAATGACTTTAGTAACATGGGAACTGGTTTAAAATAAAACTAAGATTGGCCTACTTTACTCGCAGGCAGTGCCGGCCTTAGACATTCCGCGCCCTGGGAATGGCGTCATCTCCCCCTTCTAAAATCAAATTTATTTCTTAAGCTGTTATATTTGAATTTTATTTCATTCAATATTTCTCTACTGTAGTTGCTTTATTGATAGGCAAAAATTAATTGTTTTAATACGTTTTTATTTTTAACAATTGGCAATTGCCCCGCTTGCTTCACTCTTTGGCCGGGACTAGTTGCAGGAATGTAGTATAACCTTATAAAACGTGATATATCCAAACGATAATATATTTCTGTCCGGCGTTAATAGGGGGATGTAGTGTCACTTTATTCCACTATCACAGTTCCACGTGATAATCCGCAGCGATACAAAGGGACCGTAGATCGTGTTGTATGCGCTTGAGCCTACAGGGGCTTAATAATAATTATTAAGCCCCTGTATTGAGCTTAAAATCTTATTTTCCTTGCGGACAATATTATTCCCTCTCACTAATAATAACACGAGTTTTTTTTCTGTCTCGAATACAAATTTATTTTATGTTTTTGAGAAAAAAAACACCAGGCTAGAATCTAGGATTTATCTCAACAAGTAATTACAATAAGTCTGTTATGTGCTCCTATAGTTCATAATTGTTTCAAACGATTAGCACAATTTTTCCATCGTGACTCACTATGTCATGCAACATATTTTTTTAGATTTGGATATGGTATCCGCAGTTTTGATATTGACAGCGCTTCCTAGAACAAAAGAGAGCCTAGCGTTTCTCTTGACAGTATTTTTTTGTTAATGTTTTTTATAATATACAGTAGCATCATCTCTGCCCATTCCGCTTTTCGGTTAAAAATTATTTAACTTCTGATTCTGCATTTATTTTTTCGTCCATTTAAGTTTTATTTTTTCATCCTACCGCGCTCCTTGTTTTCTATTCCCAAGTTCCTCAATCATAATTCAGGGCTTATGAAACTGTGATTTTATTGAATTTTTCTTCTTTAAAGTAATTTGTTGTATTTCCTTGACTAGAAGTGATTGAGTTAGAGTGGATCTGTTAGGAACGGTGTGGGTTCGATACCCAGATTAGTTAACATTATTTCCCTCCCTCCCCCGGTAACGAAATAAATTTTAAAAATATATTTAGAAATAATGATTCTAGATCTCCATCTGAGGATGGAAAAAAGGACAAGTAAGCATATTGGCTGTTCTAAATCCTATTACTCATATTTTGAATACTTTATACTCCTACCAGTATTTAACTTGTAAATCTTAAAATAATTTATGGCTATGACTTAAGATCATATGATCTCGTGAACAATCTTAAGAATTATAACTAAGTATTTTCTTTCTTCTTTCTTTGTGGCCGAAAGGGAATAACTTAAAATGTTCAGAATCGAGGTTTTGTAGAAGGAGTAGCTCTTTGTTAATACAAACAGCAGCGGTGTTTATGTTTGGGTAAGTTTCGTGGTTGTGGTTTTTGTGCGTCTCCATATGAAGTCTTTTAAATACTTAAGTTGTATTTTGTTTAGTTAATAGCATAGCCGAATTTAGTTTCTTTAAAATTGTATATTATTATTTTTATCTAGTAATGCTTGCAAAGAATGCCAAGGGTTGTAAAGTGGTTTAAAATTGTATTCTTACGTCAATTTGTTTACTAGTATATTTTAGTGACCGATCATGGGGTCCAGTAAGAAAAGTAAGAAGGAAAAAGAAGAAAAGTCTAGTGAAAAACCATCAGCCCTCAGGTTGATTCTGAAGTTTGAAGGATCATCAGAAAGTAATGAACCGGCTGTAAATAATGTGACAGATCCATCTGATGAGTCTATACAGTCAGCTAATTCTCTGGATAAGAATTCCAAAAAGAAAGAAGGCAGTGATCAAAAGAAAAAGAAGAAAAAGAAAAAACTAAAGACTAATGGTCCCCAAAATGGAAATTTGTCAATAGTGCTAGAAGCATCTGAATTACCTGTTAAGGAAAATGCAAATAAACCTGAAACTCAGTCAGAACGTGAAAAGCGTCTTGGAGTACCATCTTTGCGGCAAAAACAAAATAAAACTCCACTGCAAAGGCTTTTGGATTATTTACAGCAACAACTTGAAGACAAAGATACTCTCCAGGTTTTTGCTTGGCCTGTTACTGACCAGATTGCTCCTGGATATTCAAAAGTGATAAAAACTCCTATGGATTTTTCAACTATGCGACAAAAAATTGAAGATAATGCTTATTCCACATTAAATGCATACATATCTGATTTTCAGTTAATGTGTAACAATGCAATGCAATACAATCGTCAAGATACCATGTACTTTAAGTCTGCAAAAAGATTATTACATTCTGGAATCAAATTTCTTAGTGTTCAAAAACTACGGCAACTTGCTCGTACCCTTCCCCTTATAAAGCAAATCTCACCAGAACAACTTGGCTTTGATTTAGACTCTGGTGAGCCGATTGACTTCGAAGATGAAAACAGTTTAGACGAATCTGATGAAGCAGAGAAAAAAGATATACCTAGAAAAAGGCGCCATAGTTCACTTGATGAAATACATGGTGATCTTACACCGGAACAAATACTAGAGCTTGCTCAAAAATCTGCCTGTTCTTATGATGAGAGGGAATTTTTAAAACGACGGAAAACCACTTTTAGTATGGGATTCTTGAGACAGAGGCAGGATGGTAGTACTTCTTTAGCTATTTTTGTGCCTGGTGAAGGTGTTGATCCAGACAGACCAGGAGAAAGAGTAGTTACTTTAGGACAGCTGATTGGAAAACTCAGTCATGGTACTGGTCAACTACAGGGTTTTAGAGAACATAGGCGAAATATTGCTAAAGCTGTAAAACCTCTTAATTATGGTGCATTTAGTTCATATGCCCCTTCCTATGATTCAACATTTGCCAATTTGTCAAAAGAAGAGTCAGATCTTGTTTATGAAACTTATGGAGAAGAAACATCCGGATATGTTGATAATGTTTTAAATTTAGCTAAAGTTTGTGATTATACATTAGTAATGGTAGATAATTTGCTTGATCTAATGACGGGTGGTGAGTATAGAAAGTCAAAAAATGTTATTGATGAACAGAAGAAATTTCAAGAAGAAGAAGAAAGAGTTCGAGAATTAATTGAAAATAAAGGAGCTGTTAATTCTAATCATTCTGATTTATCTAATACTAAAATTGAATTTGATCAGTTGAAAACTCTTTCAGATCTTGGAATAGATACTTCATTTTTGAAAGAATTTGAGGAAATTAATGCAAATGCTAATCCAGTTCAATCCAAACTTGACTCAACATCGCAACTTTTGGAGAAACTTCAGCAAGTTCAAAATGAGAGGCTCTCTGCTCCTCAGCCGTCTCATTTAAGCCAGATTTCTCACCCATCAGATACTGAACTGAATTTGGCAGACAAAATTGTTGAAAGTTTGACAGAAATGGCTAAGCAAGCGCCACCTGCCGCAATAATACCTGTACCAGGAATCAGGAAAGCTATGGGCGTTGTACCTGATACTGTAGATAACTCCACTAATGGTAATGGGAATGATTCTTCAAACACAAATCTAGATTGTGTTAATTTATCAGAAGAAGAAACATCCAATAGCATCGGAATTGCTGAGTTAGATTCAGATATTAGAGACTTCTTAGAAAACAATTCATCAATGAATTTTTCAGTGCGTAAAGAAAAGAATCTGGAAGAAATGCAAACAGACTAATAATTTTTATGGAACTGAGCTGTTTGTGAAATGTTAAAACTAGTCCCAAGTTTTTTTTTTTTTTTTTATGTGACCTATGTGTAATGCCACTGTTACTTATTATAATTAGTCCATCTTCAATACTTAATATAAAGTGTTGTTAATTATGAGTAACTAAGGTATTATTGTATTAAATTTATAATCAAAACTTATTTATTTTTGTATTTAATTTTTTTAAATTATCAAGTTCCTTTTTTTTTCTTTATTGTACAACTTTTTTTTGTTAAAAAAAGATTGTGTAATTTTTTAATATTTAATATTTTTGAGATTAGCAGTATTGTTTATATATAATTATTTGTAATGCTTTATAAATTTTAATTGAAGGAATCGAATATTAATGTTTTATTGCGAAGTTAAAAATTGTAGTAAGAAAAATTTGGATGAGATAATTGTTAAATGTGATGCCCTTTGAGTCCATTAAAGGTTACTAAATCGATTTTTTAATTAGTTTATATTTAATATTAATCACGAATGCCTAAATTCTTAAACTCTCAATTCTAATATGGTACAATGTGTAGTTCTTCACTCAAAAATCATTACAATCATTGTATTTCTTGCAGTCTGTTTCTTTTCTGTTCTTTTATTTATTCATTTTTATTTTTATGAGATATTTGATTGAAATTATACATTTATTTGAAATTTAAGAACTTATTATTGTTCGGTGTTTCTTTGAAGTATTACATCATTAATATGCTGAATCTGACCAGACTTTGATGCTTTACTTTTAACCATAAAATAATTTTAAAAAATTACATTCCCTTTGAACAAGAATTAATGCTTGAAACGTGATTGTATTTTGGTTTCAAAAATTAAATTTGTGAGTCATTTTTAATGTTCTTGTTTAATAATTTAAGAATTGTTAACTTGTTGTTAAGTACATATTGTTGGTTTATTGCAAAAAGTCAGGTAGAATTTTGATGAAGTTAAACTTTTATATATATTTTTGCAAATTTCAACCTTATTTATTGATACAAAACACAGTAAGTGCATCTAAATCACACAAATCCTTTAATACGTTACATACGAGTGCAGAAATGATTTGCAGAGGAAAAATTCATCAAAGTACTTAGCGATTTCATTTAATGAAATCACTTTTTCTAATAAACCGACGATCTTGTCATTAATAAATAATAGAGAATCAGATAAGGTATGATGTTCTCTTGTTTGAAATAGACTTACAAAGATTTTTCTTAAAGAAGTATTTATTTAATTAATTTTTAATGTACATGTTAGACTAATTACATTCTGTATGTACTTAGATGTTGAAAATATTGAGAAATAATTTATGATTGTTCTATTAATAAAAGTAATGTATTTCTTTTAAAATAAAAACAAAATTTTATTTATTTAAAAATGTCTAATAAACAGTATGTGCAATTATATCTTGTACGATTTCTATCACTGAACATCATTACAATTTAAGGTTTTGAAAAATTAAAACAAGGCGAGAAGTATGCCTGAATATGTGAGGAGTGAATGGTTAACTTCTTTCTTAATGGTGAAACGAAGACAGGGTTGGTAAGAACTAAATGAAGAAAGGTTCTGTATGGGTTGGGAACAAGGAGGTCATTGACATATTTTTTAATGAAAATAACATTTTGAGGAAATAATGGAATCTAGGAGGTCATTAAGAATTATGTCAGGTGCTAAAGAATTTCACATTGCCAGAGATCTGATCAGGGTATGGAAAGATAACTTTAGATAGTTTTTTGACGTGAATTGAATTAATAATGTGATAGGGGTTATTGTGGTTGACTTTTTGTAGGGAGGGTAGAAGAAATTTGCTGAGTTTCTACAAATATTCGGCCACAAAAACTCCCATTCTTGAACCTCCTTATCAACCGAAACTGGTGGCTCTACATTTATTGACTGGTAAAACATAAAAGAGGAGTATTCAAAAGATTCCTCATTTTTCCTCAAACGCTACATATAGCTAGCTTGGAAGAAGACCAGTACATAAAAAATTGAATTATAAAATTTGCCTTAAACACCTTGTTGATTTTGACTATGCAAAAGTGAAAACTATGAATGCATATATATAGATAGATAGAAAACAACTTTATTCTGGGACAAAGTCTCTTTAGAATAACAAAATTGTACAAAAAGACAAGACTACTTCTGCCCTAAAAATTTAAAACAATAAATAAAATTAAAAAAAAAGTAGAGAAAACATTAAGTGAACAAACTATATAAAAAAATAAAAACTATATACAATGGTAGACAACATAAACATACACTTCAAAAAAAGAAGAAAGAAAAAATAAATTAAATTCTCATAAATAAGCTCTTGTTTAAGGTAAGTTCAGCTTTAAGAAGTTTCTAGTTTGAAAAATGAAAGCTGTGTCTGTCAATACAAACCTAATTATGTAAATGATGGATAATATGTAAATACATCATTGAGTAGCATGATCATCTATTATGGAAGATACGTATAAAAGTTTAATTGTATATAAGAAAAACATTAGTAGTAATTAAAAAAATAATGTATTGAGTGGTATCAAAAGTAGGAAATTCATGTAATATCTCTAGCAAAGAACAGCATTATCATATGGTGCTAACTGACATAAAATACATGTATAATGTCAATTAGCAAGTATCTGATAGTTTTTGAAAAAGGAATAGAAATAGTAGATTTTTGAATGTGAACAGGGAGACCGAAAATTTTGAAAGGGAGGGAATTCCAGAAATTGATGGAACAAGCAACAAAGGAGTTTTGGAATGGGGCAGATCTGTGAGAAAAGATGTAAAGGTCAGATGGCCGAGATCTTGTTAGGGAATGGACTAAGGACTTGAATTGGAGAAGGTTGTAGGCATAAGAAGAGTGATGATGTTGATAATTTGATAAAGCAATGTGCCTAGGAAATATTATCTTCTGAAGGAGGGGAAGAGCCATCCTAACTCAGTGTAGTGGTTGGAGAAAGGGACGCGTTTACAATTACAAAGCTATTCATTAATCTTTTACTCTTTAAAAAAAAAGTCAATAAAACAGACTTTTTTCAAGAATATAAATCCAGATGGATGAATTATCATGTATTTTAGGAAAAAAATCAAATGAATTAGAGAACTTATATTTCTCATTACTCTCTGATATTTTAATGATTTCAGATTCAGTTATAAAAATGCATTTACAATTTAAAATTTCACAAAAATGCTAATTTTAAAATGTACTAAAACATCACCTAACAACAAAAATATTTACATTATATTTTGGTTTCTTAATAAATTATTTTTTTCATAATTCACAACCTTGTGAAAATAATTGGTTCAGCTTATATAATATTGTTAAGAAACAGTTTATGAAGTTTTTCTAAACTTCCTCTACTAAAGCCTAAATATAAAAACTATTTTTCAAAATAAATTTTTCTTTTCTTCGAATTGGAATAAATAAAAAAGTTTTTCCCTCTGTCATGTCACGTATATTTTTTATTTCTATGAAAATTTATATCTATTAATTTAATTATCATTTTAGACAAGGCTGAAAATAAGCTAATTGTAGGAACTAGATTTAGTGCTACTTTGATCAGTGAACCACTTAGAATAGGTTATAAAAAAAATATATACCCTTCAATAAATATATATTAAAAATTTATAATTTAAGATCTAAATTATAAATTAACATAATTCAAGTTATTTAATTTTGTAAATTATATTACAATGATTTACAACCAAGAAATAATATTACATAGTCTCTTCCAATAATACATGACAAGAATATTGTAGCACTATATACAGCAATTATACATAATTTTCAATTAGTCGATAAAATTAAATTATTTTACACAATGTTATGTGGTGGGTTCTGTTGCGCAGGTGCTGACTGAGGGTTCATTGCAGAATTCAGAACCTAAAACGTACATTACGAAAATATTTATAAAATGAATGATAAAAAATATTTCTAAGAGTAATATAAACCATTAATTATCTATTGACAACAATAATTATATCTATAATTACATTTTGAACAACTTGATCTCTAATAAAGCCAGATGTAACCGAAGTCAAAGTTTCATGAATACTTTTGTCACTTTTACCAAACTTGCACTTAAGATACCCATAAACATTTGATCCGTTCAAAGCTAAGGCAATTATTACTAAAACCTGAAACAGTTAGAATTATTAAACAATAGTATTTAATAATTAATGTAATAAGATTGAATGATGATAGATCTTTACATTTAGTATTGAAATGCAAACTTACAAGCCATTTAAACTTCAGACTGAAGAATGCGGCTATAAACATGAGGCCCCAGAAAAATGGAAAAACGAAAAGGCCTGCCCAAAAAATCTTTGATTCTGTTCCACTTATCATCATACTTCTTTCAGGTTCCTTAAAATAAAAAAAATATAATCAAAGATAAATAAAGAGTCCAAAATAATATATTGAACAATAAATTAAATTACATTTAAAAAATATTCAATGAGGTTACTAAAAATAAGGAGGGGTTATTTTATTGTGGTTATCTGTCAAAGCTATCTATTACTCATTATGAATTGAAAACTGATAATTAAAATAATTTGAGTTATTATCTGAATATAATTTTTATATAATGAGAGTTTATTTTAATGTGTCACTAATCCACCATTAAAAATTATTGATACGATCTTAAAGTGACATAATGTATAATAATGTAGCCTCATTTCCAAGTCAATAAATTATTTCTTGACACTAACTCATCATTTTTAGTGATAGAATAGTAATTATAAAAATAACAGTCATGATTATTTAAAAAATGAAAATATATTCATATAACCTTGAAAGTTCATAAAAAAGCTTTATTTTTTAAATTATCATGTTTATTGATTTTAACAAAATGAATTCAGAACCTCAACTCAAAGATGAGTTATGAAACGCAACAAGACAGAATTATGAACATAGGCACTACAAAACCTAAAGCCTTCGGCTTACCAATTAAAACTATAGCATTGAGTAAAAGATAGTCAACTGAGGGTGAAGATACAGGAAGTCAATCCTATTCAATTGGCTAGAGTCAGGCCTTTTTGGTGAATTGTGGAAATTTCTTTACTATTCTCCAAATTTCCTCCAAGTTTGGGTCAAATTGAACGCGCAGTTTTCAAACTATAGACTTGCCAAATAATACGTTTGCTGATCGGAAAACGAAAGTATTTTTTCTAGTTTTGAACCAAATTGAACGAGCTCTTTCTGAAATATTGGCATATCTAAAAAAATACGCTTGCGTGTGCGTAAGCAGAAGTGCTGGATGGAATTTGATAAAATTGTTACGGGACCATCTTGGCACCAATCTGCATAATCTCTGAAAATTGGATGAATGGTACTAGCTGATATGCCCGTCACATCGATTTGACTAGAGACAGACAGACACCGAACCAAACTTGATCCTTGATGTCTGAAACGTAAAACGTGAGTGGAAATTTCCAATTCTGAGTACAAAATTTTTTTTAACCTCTCGCACGAATACAATGCTTCCCTACCTTCGTTAGTGAGGAAGCAAAAAAAAAAAATGAACTTATAGTATCGTGAAAACTGTAATTGTTGATTGGCCAAATATAAGTCAACTGTGTCCATGTATTTCAACACTGGGAAACACAATTATCTAACTTAACAGCAACATTAGCGCAAAGCCTAACTTTTTTTTTTATTTCTCTTTTTACTGACAGCAGATGGAAAACATCAAAAATACTATCATAGGGAAAAAAACATTTAAATATTTATAATGATGTAGAGAGGGTTGACCATGATATAATATGAGGAGTTGGTCGGAGGGAGGGTGGGTGGGGTGGTCAAACAAATACTACATTTTCAAAATAGTATTTTAATTGTTAATATCGGACACTGCAGGAAGCAATAATAAAATACTATTTTGAAAATTTAGTATTTATTTGACAGCACTTAGTACTTATTTTTTTTTAGTATGTCCTTTGATAACCATAGGGAGATAGGTAGCTCAGTGGGTGAGCATGGACTTCCAAAGCTTTAAGGTCCCGAGTTTGTGTCCGGCTGATGAATAGTAATTTATCATCAGCTGTAGATCGACCCTGGCATCGGGAGTCCCTCCTGGGGCTCAGCCAGCCTTTATAAAGTGGGAAAACCCTGACAGTTGAGCGTGATTTTAGCCAAATCACCTCCTAGCACAACCGTTGGCCTTTTAATAGTGCTTCCTCACATTGTAGGACTGGGGATTCTGCTCGAATGGGGATGGGTTCCTAGAGTTCGAGGGTTTTCCCAAAGGTGGTGTTGAGTGAAGTAGCTCTCTGAAATCTGCTAAACATGATTTCTTTCAGTTGCAAGAAGGAATGTAGAAATTCCCGCAGCTGCCAGAAAGCAAATTTGAAGTGTTCGGTTATCTGTAGAATCTGTAATGACCAATATGGTGAAAACCTGCCTTAACCTACTGAGCAATGAGGGCAATAATGTGGGAAGACGTCTGACTATTCTGACAGCTAACTCGCCAGCGATGCTATTAAAGAAGTCCATGAACGATAACAGGTTAAAAGTTACAATTAATTATATTAATTAATACTAGCCCAGATGTTACAGATACCATTATTTCTATAAATTAATAATTATCAACATGTGTGAAGATGAGAAGGCCGAGCATATTGAGGCATGGATCCCAGAGTCCCCGATTCTGAACACTGTAGGTTCGATTCTTACCGAGGTCAGTTATTTTTCATTTCTTAGCGGCCCCGGGAAATGAATCTTGAGATTCCCACTCTGGTAAGTACGCGACGGCAACCTCAAGGTAGCCATCAGGGGTTGGCAAAGAGGGCCATGTGCCCCACTTACTGGACTACTACTTCAGTACTTGAATAACTTCAACATGCCCTGATAATGATCCACATGCTTGGGCTGAAATGTTGGTACAATTAAAAAGTATTCACAATGACTGCGTTCTGACTATTTATCACCTATAATATTTAATCTAGTTTTGAAATGCATAGAATGTTTTTATCGAAAACGTGCTGCCTCATAGAAAAAATTGGGAAAAACTAAAAAAAAGTGGGAAAATTTGGGATATGGGAAGTTTTTGGGATATTCAAAAGTGATCTGGAGGAAAGGGGGAGAGAGTGGAGGTGCCGAGATTGAAAACTTGGATTTTGTATCTCAATCATACCCTATACAAGAAAATAAAAATAAACTTTCTACCCCCAATCAATACAACTTAAGATGTACAAGGTTACTCGCTTATAAATTAAATGTTGTATTCATTATTGCTAAACTCTATATGGGTTTTCTAATCCCATTTAATATTAGTCTAATTGAAAAGAAAATTTCCATCACAGCCAGGCTCAATATTGAAGTTATTAGCAAGAAATAATCTGTGAAATTACAGGTGATAAAAATATAGAAAAATAATTTACAATATCACATACCTTTTTAGATTCGTACACCCAATGAGAAACACCATTATCATCTATGTAGTTCCACCATCTCAATCCAACCATAATACGGCCTATATTGACAGTAAAAGTAATAGAATAAGAATAAACACAATGGTAATTTACAACAAAACAAAAAGAACCAATCTATAGGATGAATTTCTGTAACAATGTCCAGATTCTACAACACTATATATCAATGATCAAAAATTAGGTAATAACTGATAAATCTAGTTACATCTTCATATATTGACATGAAATTCTATCCTTCAGTTCAACCAAAATTATATCTGTAAATTTCCGATTTACCTGTAACATTCTTTACTGTCCAAAAATCCAATGAAAGCAGTAGGACTACAATGATAAAGCTTGTTATAAAACTGTCACTAAACCAGCTGCATATTATATAAAAGAATAAAGCGGCACCTCGGAAAGCAATATGGAAAAATGTAACAACAGGATGTCTGTAACAATTGTTTCTTAATTAGTTTTATAAATCATAAAAAATAAGTCAATATGAATAATTCATCTTACGGTAAAGCACCACCACTCCCTGGCTCTATCCTAAATGGAGTAGGATTGTCTTCAATTAGGGGTGCCTGGAATATTAAAAAAAATTAAAAAATAATATAGAAAAAAATATTTTAAAACTTGATGAGACAACTAACCATTACTGAATCATCAAGATGAGGCATAGCAGTCAAGGAAATAAAACAAACATTGATTAATAAATAAGTTTTCTAATATGAAATTATTTAGAGGAAAAAATTAGTAATGGTATAATTGGTGGGGGAAACCATCACCACTTATAATTTACACAGTACACACCATAATATGCCCTGGGTGGAAATATCAGCTGTACGACCTAAAGTAGAAAATTTTGGCTATTCATTAGAAAGTTTTTCAATCGAGATTTTTATAAAATAACAAAATTTAAAATTGGCAAAAGAAAATCTCTTCAACGTCTGACAGGAACGTCAAAAGACTTCTGGAGCTAACAACCTTTTCATAACCTGCCTGCTAACCTTCTCCATGACACCTCTGACGTAGTCAGAACTGTGGAAGGTGGGCATTTAAACTCCATTATCAAATATCTTGTTGTTATCTTCTTGTGGTTCTCTAACCTGGCCCAACGTAACTCATCATTTATTTGTCCTTTCAATTGAGGTTGTTGGTGTAGTGGTGTCAACCTTGGAGCGTGGTCTGGCTCGTAAATATTTGTCCAAGTATCCTGGAAAACGAATGCATTATCAGGTTGGCAGTATATATCTGGATAAAGTTCAAAAACCGCCGACAGGTACATTTTACAATTTTGACTGTACAACGTCTGTGATATGAAGATGTCAGGAATTGGCTGCATTTTTTGAACAAGGAACCAGAGGACAATAACTCATGGCTTTAGTCCTTTCTACTTTGAACAAAAATCTATTTTATCAATCTTGACAGAAAGGTCCTTTTGGGATAGCCCCGTTTTGGTGTTATCCTTTCTTACTTTAATTTAATTGAGATTTAGACTTAACTTTGTTGCAACTAAGGTTGAAAGATGATTAAGGAGTATAAACCAATTGTACAAGCCCTATTAGGCACCTGTTTTACATGGGCTGTAACTGCTGCTGGTGCTTTGATGGTTATTTTCTTCAGAGGAACCCAGGTAGTCATTTATCTGTCATTAGATTGAAATATTATAATTTCTATTTGTAGTATTTGATGGGATCGATGGGTTGCATGTGATTTTATAACTGTTGATTTCTTCTATTCCAGCCAAAATTATTGGATACTAGTTTGGGGTTTGCTGCTGGTGTAATGACGGCAGCATCTTATTGGTCCCTGCTCGGTCCTGCTATTGAAATGGCGAAGGAGTCCAACGTATATGGAGCAAGTGGCCAATATGCATTTATTCCAGCGTGCCTTGGATTTCTACTTGGAGCATCATTCACATTTGCAGCAGATGTTTTGATTTCAAAAATGGGTATTGAATCACCCAATTTATTACTAGGTATATACTAATTCTCCATTGAAACTTTTCCTTTTTGTTTTTGATATATAGTATTTTATTTCCACATAATCTGTATTGCTTGAAATTAAATTAAAATGAGGGTGTTTATATTGTATTATTCAGAGAAAGTGTATTAGTAATGAGTTGTATAACTATTTTAGTTTCTGAGGACTAATCTTATCATTTCTCATTTATTTTACTAATGTAAAATTTGTTACTAATCAATTTGTTAATAATAAATAGACTAAATAATTGTGTAGTTAGCAATATGTTTTATTAACAATCTTAAAAAAGAAAAGTAATAATCATTTATTTGAAGACATTAAAATTGTTTAATTTTACTTAGTTTGCAAAAGAGGAATTTCCTTTTATTAACATTTTATTTCCTCGGGTTTGTGTATTCTATTTTTTTTATTTAAATTTTTTATATGACATAGTAGTACATTCGTCATATATTCGATGGATCTGCTATTAATCCTTCCACCTAGCCTACATATATAATCATCAGTTATCTTATCGGACAACCCATTAAATTTATATATATATATATATATATATATATATATATATATATATATATATATATATATATATATATATATATATTAAATATGAACTACCAAATAACTTTGAAGGACCTTAATGTTAGTTTATCATTTTATAATTAGGTTTATTGGGGTAACAACAAGTTCTAAAATTAATTAATTACTCATTGTTGTTATAATTAACAATTAAGTTAACATTCTACATAAATTCTGTTACTTCTTTGATTAGAAAAAGTAATCTGATGTTGAAGGTTTGGGTTTCTACTATTATCATTTCTCTAAAAATTTCTATTTTGAAAATTTATAAAGTATTTATTCTTTTTTAATTTAGGTATAACCTTTCAATTACATGTTTATTTGTTAACGCAAGCAAATACAAAATGAATCAAAAGAATTTTGTTTAACAGGAAAATTCTCATCTTTGTTTTTCATTTCTTTGGAATCATTTTGAATTTTTGGATAAAAGATTTTAAAATAACTATATCTTTTGTTTAAGATTAAAATGATTTTGTTCCCTCAAATCTGGTTTTATTTGGTATATCATTACATTGCTTAATGAGTAATGATTATTAGTTACATGATCAAGCAGTGAAGGAACTATGGAAAAAGTATGTAATTTATTGCATTGTTGTTAATGTAACAGTAATTTATTTTTACAGTTTTTAATTTTTGTGTTAATTCCCAAATATAGAATTTACTTTTTTTAAAGTGAACAATATTGCATAATATATCAGTTTTTAGGACAACAATAATCATAGAATTATTACGGATTTCTTGAATAATTGAAGAATAATGAATAGAACTACAATTTATAGCTATTATATCAAAATCAAAATAGACTATTAGTTCTTACATACTTCTCCTAATGCACTATAAGCTTCTCAATTCTTTATTGCTTAAGCTTTGGGTTAAAAAGCTTATTCTTAGAGAGCGTTATCATTATGTAATACATGAAATTTGAGTTAACTATGGTCCTACAAAATGTCTGGCATTTATAGTGAAACTAATTTCAATGTAAAAACTTCAAAACATAATATTAAAATTCATAAGTAGTAATTTTTATCAGATTTTCTCTCTCAATATTTGGTATTATTTAAACTATGAGTAAAATAATTTACAACATTATAAGCTATTGCTCAGGAAAACCTTAATATGTATCTATGAAACAGTAGAAGAAACATAAATAAGAAACAAACCATATATAAAAGGGGGATTGTGAAAAAAATGAAGTAAGCTTTATCTCATCATTGGAATCATTTTCATTACATTCTGTTATTAAATATGGTGAATGATATTTTTTTTGTTTATGCTAAAATCATATCTTGATCACCTATGTATTATTAATTTTTCATTCTGATGAAAGTATTCATTTTAGTTAAATAATCATTTGGTTTCCTTGTTGTATCTTTGTTTAAAAACAAACAGCAGTTTTCATGCTGTTAAATTATAATTATCAATTTCAAAATTTCCCTTTATCATTTTAAATTATATTATTATAGAAAAGAGTACTTCCTGTAAGTGCAGGTGTTTTATTGACTATTAAACTGAAATGATTTTAAAGTGAATGATTTGCCATTAGTTTTAAAAATGCTTATGAACATTTATTTACAATTAAATAGGGTTTTCTTTACCTAGTAAAAATATCTTGTTATTCTCCTTGTTTTATTAAGAGGTGGTTCTATCAATATAATAAAACATTATGGAGGCCTATTTTGTCCGTTTCTGTTTGATAGTGAAAATGGTTTTTTTTCTTTTATAAGTTTTATATCATTCGTATTTCTAAAATCGAATTATATGTCTGTGCTTATTTATTACAGGTATAATTTTTATTTTAATAGAATGTAATAAAAAGCGTATCACATGATTAATAATATATTTTGAAACATTGTAATTAACATTATTCAAGGTTTAAATAATGTGAATTATGCCATGAAATCCTGTATTCGATTTTAATTTGTTTTCCTATCATCTCTTTTGTACTGGGGGACCTGCAGTTTTATTTCTTTGTAGTGCTGCATTATTTATACTGATATCTATATCTTTGTACAATATCATCTTATATTTTGTCGTCATTGTTATCCAAATTACTTTTGCTATTTATTTAAACTTTTATTCAATTTTAGTATACAATTTAATCAAAGCATTGTCATCTACAAACAGAATAAATGAATTAATTAACGGGTATAGCGGTTGGCCTAATTATTTCAAGTGGTATTTGCTTAAATTTAATCTGAAGGTTTTTATTTGTCAATTTTTAAAAATATTTTTGAAGTAAAATTATTTGTAATTAAAAATTAGGAAGTTTTTGTATTTTAAAAATTGCAATGTTTTTAAAAATGTGAATAATATTTTTAAGTTTATTGCGTATTATTGTTTTTAAATAATTCTTGTTTTGTAATATTTAAAATTAATTTCAGAATTTTTTATTTTATTAAACACTCTATTTTCTTGTTTCCAAAGAGAAAATAAATGTGTCATTTAAATATCCACATCTGGTTTTAAAAATTTTAAACAAATTTCTTTCAATGTATATTATTATAATGAACTATAGGTACATTTTAGTGATCTCAATTTAAAATTTTGAATGAAACGGAAAAAAATAATAAATAAAATAGTAACATTAAAAAACAAATAAAAATCTAGGTACTAGTTCACAAGAGTTCCGCACGGATTACGCATGGTTCACAATCACTTCGGTCACACTTGTTCATGGAATCCCGAATGCGTTCGGGTTTATCCGAAAGAGAACGAAGGCGACCGATCTCTTGGAACAGTTACTATTAACTTTCCCTCTGTTTAAGTACTTCTATAACCTTAATCATGTTCAGTTATGTAGTAGAAGCAGATTTACCTTCACTAGAAAATAGTTGATGCTTCTATTATTAGAAATCCAAAAAATTACATAAACTAGATAGATGACAAACTAAAAAAGGCTTGCTAAAATAAATTATAAATGCAATTATTCCAACTTCTATTGAAAAACTCGAATAACAAATAAAAAGATAATGTATTACATCAAATTATTTCTTATCCAAATGGTAAAAAAATCTTTTATACACAGTTATAAAAGATAGTATACAGTAAATGCGTATTTACAGCCACTACATGTAAGCATGTGTCAATAAAAATGTTATTTGTAAAAGCATTTTTTTTTTAACAGGCCTTGAAGAAACGACTCAAACATTATTTTATATATATTTTTTCTTTTTCTTTCACAGTGATAACCGTTATATTAAAAATTAATAATTGATAAACCAGTAAATCCACAATTCGTTAATAAATTGTTAATAAGGAAGTTCCACGAAGGGAATACGTTGATTTTTTTTTTTCAAAAATGTATGAAAAGGTGTGAGATGGGGCAATAGCTGACGTCATAAAATATGGCAACATTCGGCTGTTTTCGGGATTCCATGAACAAGTGTGATCGAAGTGATTGTGAACCACCCGTAATCCATGCAGAACTCTTGTGAACTAGTACCAAAATCTAAATAAACTAGTGAAATAATAAGATACAAAAAAATAAATAAACCAACATTAGGATTTGGGATAGTAAAAGATCAGGATCTATCTTTTACTATCCCAAATCCTAAAGTTGCTTTCTTTATTTTTTTGTATATTATTATTTCACTAGTTTATTTAGATTTTGATTTTTTTTTTAATGTTACTATTTTATTTATTAAGTTCTTATGGTTTTATATTTATATTACATAAAAAAAAAAAAAAAAAAAAAAAAAAAAACATTAACAGAAGTAACAAATCATAACACATTAAATAGTTTATGATGACTTTTCTAACAGCTTCTATTTATTTCTTCTTACTCTAATATGTACTTATGATATTTGTGTATACTTCTCATGAGCATTTTATGTCAGGAAAGTGAGAAATTTTGTAAGGAATTTTCTTTTTTGTCACATGCCTCTTTGTCACTTAATGTTTTCTGTTATTATTTTTAAAATTCTACTAATGAAACCAACTATTTTTTCCCCTTGTTTTAAAAATAATTTTTAATCTCACAAGTTTCGAGATTTAATAAGGGCAGGCTTTGTTATCAGTTACTGTTTATTTGTATACCTTTTGGTTTACACCATATGTTTTATTCTCCAGTGAATGGATAATATCATTCTAATAACTGTAATGGTTTAGAATTCACAGATATTATGGCCAGCAGTCCAGAAAGATACCTCTATAAAAATGATTAAAGATTTAGTGAAATGATATAGTGTATCTATTTTTTTTTAATTAAGAATTAATATCTATGTTTTAATTATACTACAGTAGTATATCTTCATCTGTGTGGTTTGGTAGTTATTTTTGTGGATAAAGAAAATTGTAGATAGCTATCCGATATGATTAGCCCAAAATTAAATTACAAACAAAAAATTATTATAATGTGAATAATAGAATTTTAAAAAAGCCTGAAATTGTATATGCATGCTGAATGTTTAGCTATTTTGGAATTCTGTAACAAAATATAAACTAATAATTTTATTTTAAGTTGAGGAAATAATTTACTAAATGATTTGGAAAAATCTGGGAATGAGATTGTTGAAATTAATTGAAAATCTGGAATGAAATATTTCAGTAAAAAGTCTTAAAGAATATTTTAATACAGTTTGGTTAAGTTTTCCTTTCTCTAATTATTTCTGTAATCAGAGATCATTAATAGAAAGACAAATTAATGAAGCATTTATTAATAAAATTAACAAAAATATCTTAGTTGGAGCCATAATAGTGTAATATACGTATGGCTATTTTTCTTTTCTTGGTATCGACTCTATGAGGTATTGACAATTTTACTACCTCTTGTTTTGCATTTTATTTGGGTATAAGACATTGAAATCTACTCGAGTGAGTGTCTAATAAGACCGGAGGATTTTTTTCAACTAACATTATAAGAGTAGATGTTTTTATAGCTACAGACTTCATTTTGGTTGAAAGACTGCTTTGCAGTGCAAAAGATATACCTTAAGAATAGAATTACATTGTTATTTTTATTTGAAAGAGATTAATCCCTAACAAAATGCTTAATTCATACTAACCTAATAATTTTACTTTTACCCTCAATCTCCCTTCATCAAATATTAATTTTTATTTGTAACCCTTATATACAGCTTCTGATTCATCATTGGTTCAAAACACACTTCGAGAAGTCTTAGTTTTCTACTGCAGAGTTGTTGAACTCCTGTTTATTTGTTTATTATTTTTTAGAATAAATCAAACATAAATTATATTTCTGAGATTAAATAAATTAATGTTTTCTTTACAATTTTTTGTTTAGCATTGTGATGTGAACATATTAGTATAGTAAAATATTGTTTTTTTTAAATGGCTTTTCAGATTGTTATAATCCAAATTCATAATAATTTTATTTTTGGAAATAGTGAAATCACATTGGTACTATTCAAAATATCAGCTGATTTGATCCTAATATCACCATTAATTAAATCATTATATATTGAATGATGTGGTCATAATCATAATTTTTTATGTCAAATTATTTCTTTGAATCCTTCAATATTTTTGTAATGTTCCCTTTTTATTAAACAATATAATCGCTGGATAAAATTAGCCCATCACTTTAAAGCCACTGTCATAAAACTCTTTGATGACTTTGTCCTTGTCTCTGTCAGTTTTGTAATCCTAATGATGTTTTCATTTTCAATCTTGCTTTTCAATATTTTTTTTAAATAAATGAGTTAGTCTTTAAAATTAAACATGTATCAGTAAAATTAAAATTTTCTAGACTCTTTTTTTTAGATTACTTATCATATTTATTGATTATGTCGAAATAAACCTTAGAATGGATTTATAGTTTTTCTATAATCTATAATACTTAATGTGATGTGCTAATTTCATTATGGAATTTATAATTTACTAACATGTTCATTATATCAGTTTGCTATTCTAATTCAAATCAGCATGTTATAACAATGTTTATATTGTTTATAACTAGTTTATTTTATACTGTATCCTGAATCATCAATTATTGAAGCCTTGAACATATGATAAGAAATGAACAAGATTTTTTGTAGCATTGACGCTCAATTCTTTAATATTTCATTTATGTTGAAACTAAATAGTTATTTGTAAATTAATGTTTTGGGGGAAGTATTGTTCTGTTTTTTCCTTTTTTTATTATTATTATTTATTTTTTTATAGTTCCCTTCCACAGGATATTAAAATCTTCATGTGTTTCAACTAGTATTGGTTTCATTCCTTTTTTAAACACCAATACCGAATTTTATGATTTTTGTTATAGCCAATTACAAGGATGATAATGACAAAAAGACTGATGGGTTACATAGGCATAGGTGCGAGAGCTCTATATATATTGATCCTAACACTGAAGGTATTAACTTTGAATTTTAATAACCAATATAAGGGCTTTTTGCTTTCTCGATTGTTGAAAAAAAAAAAAATAATAGAAACACCTAGCTGTCATATTTCAACTGCATTCAAATTAATTTGAATATTGTGGCTTTCTTTATTGGCATATATTTCAGTTATTTTTCTTTAGAAACACCTGCATTTAAGGGTTCTAAGAAGTATAGCACAATAAAAAAAATTGATTCTTTTTATTTAGTGAGAGTGTACAATAGGAGACACATTTTTTATTTTAAAGCGTTATTACAGCCGATTACTCTCCATTCTGTTTATTTTGTTTTCAAATATATAAATTGCTAAGAAGGATAAAAACTGCTGCTAATTTTTACATTGTCACTCATTTTGTTTTCTAGAAAATTTAAGTTTAGTTACTGTGAATAAAAATTTGGTTTCAAGACACTTAATCACTTTGTTCAGATATTTCCTTATGTTCATATTTATCTATTGATTAGTGTACCATTTAAAACATTATTTATTAATTGTTTTTAATAATGATTATTAAGTTTTATTGTATTTTGGACAATCATTAAGGCATTATTGAAATCTATAATTATTTTATGGATTTGATTCCCATTTTATATTATGAGAAGAAAAAAAAAACTTTTATAGTT
Source organism: Nezara viridula (assembly GCA_928085145.1). Lineage (NCBI taxonomy): Eukaryota > Metazoa > Arthropoda > Insecta > Hemiptera > Pentatomidae > Nezara > Nezara viridula. The sequence continues at coordinate 58,813,944 of OV725080.1, read as the reverse complement.
TGTTATAGTTTCCAATCTACTTGTGATTGTTATCATTATTGTCTTTTGACTTAGAGATTATCTAAAAAACATTATATATATACTTTAAAGTTTACAATAAAAGAAATTAATTTTGTTTACAAAACTGGCTAAAATCTTAGCTCACATCTTATTCATTTGTAAGTAATCATGTTCATTCATACACAGCAAACATCTGTTGTGTATTTAATTTTAATTCTGAAGTTATTTCTCTCTGCTTAGGGTTTTTTAATTAGTCCAATCTATAAGATCTTTTGTAAAAATTTTCAAGCAGGAATTTGGAGTTCATAGGAATATTTTTCTGCTTTTTATTATTTGTCATTTATTAATATTTATAAACTTGAATTTCATTACTTTTTTTTTTTACTACTTAAGATCAGTTTAGTTGAGAAACAACTAAGTGTAGTGCAATGACAGTTTAGGTATGAAAATGTAGGTGTTCTATATATGGTCTATACCACCTTGATATGAAAAGTTTTGTTTGGCAGATTTCATTCTTGCAAAAAAATGGTTTAGAAGAATTCATTTTGGTCGCAATAACTCATACAAACCCAGGTCGAGAAAAATTGAATGACTTTTTAGAACTGACAGGCACATTATCTAGAAAAATTACAGGGAAAAAGTTATGAAGAAAAGGAAATTTTATTAACGCTAGACTCTGAATTGAAAAGTATAAAATTCATGGTGCTATGTAGTATATAGAATTTGAAAGGTTTCGAAATTCTCTTGAAAACTAAAAACAAAAAAAAACTAAATCATCCAAATTTGATATTTTTTAGCAATTATACAGCCATTTGTATTTTATACAGGTTTTGATTTTTTATTTTGAACAAAATGTTATGACCAAGGATAAGAAAATGAATTCCTTCCTTTTATAAATGCATTTAATTTTATTATATTGCCATTCGTTCACTAACCAATATACTTAGCGAACTATTTGCATGAACCAACTAATATCATAATTATTTTCTGTAACGTTTATTGAAATTTTAAGTAAGTGACTGAGGAATATTGATGGGGCTTGCTTCTCTTCACAAAATATTGTGGGGGATAGGTGAGAGGTCACAAAGCAGCTTGCTTCTCCTCTCCCTCCAGCTGGCGACTATGAAAACAATAATAAATAGTACTAAACCCAAGATCCTTCATGGGTCATAGTGGTACAACTTTTAATAATAAATAACAAATACGTAGAACTTCATTATATGTATTCTCATTTGAAAACATTCAAGTTTTATCTATAAAAATTAATTTATTTTAAAGAACTCTTTCAGACTCTGTTCGTCTTGATTTTTTAGGACCTTACTATCTGCTTTTCTTGGATATAAGAAAAGGATTTATTGCCATGACATATTATTCTCTTCTGCTCCTTGTATATAGTGTTTATAGCAATAAATATTGCTTCATTCTTTACTGAATTACTTAATCTATTTATTTTAAATGTGTGTGCGTGCGTAAGTATGACCTAGGAAAATTTGTTGAAAAACAACTAGGTAGGTGGGTGTATTTCATTAGAAATTAGCTTCTGGTTTTCTGAACTGGATAAGATATTGTGGCTAAAATGATAATTTTTTTTTCCATGTTATAAATATCGGCTATTTATTAAAACAGTAACATATGAAAATAATGTCTTAGATGCTTAAAAATAAATATTTAGAGTTTAAAATCCTAGTAAAACATAGTACTGTTACAGCACATTTCTTATTAACAGTATTTATCAACATAATAATTCATGTTATTATGGGCACCTGAAAATCTTTTTATTTATTTTGTTACTGTTGTTTTTCTTTTAATAGGAAGAGTTAATTATTACTCCAGTTTAAAAAATACAATACTTCATATTTAAATTTATAGGTTGGTATTTATGAATGTTCTTTACAATATTCAAAGGCTTTGTGTGTCATCTTTAATTAATATAATTTCTCTTTTATTGCTTTCTGCTGATTTTAGATTTGGTTGAAATTTTATAATAAATAAATGTAAATTAAATTAAATCAGGCCCCTATTATAATGTTATTATTGCCACTAAGGCTGTATTTCATGTCCCTATACTCCTCTAGCTCACAATTAGAACTGTCTAAATAACAAGATTTTGTATATATAACAGCGTTTATAAACACAATTATAATAATACTTATCTTGACGTCTCAACAATTTCTCAAGCAGAGTAGTATGACTATTTTCATACTACTGAAAATTAACCGATAAACGGTGCATGATATATATGGTTTTTACATTGATATGAATGTCAATAATCAAGGCTGGAACAGCTTCATACATTTAATATTCACTTGAAATTTTAAAATGAAAAACAAGACAAAATTTAGGCTCAGTTGTGCGTAAATAACAACGTTCCTACAAATGTTTTCATGTAGTTGCAGACTGCACCTAAGTAATCGAACAAATAACTGTATATTAATGACAGAAAGCATAAGATAACTAAAAATTAACATATTGGATTTTGAGGTCTTCATGTCTGGCATGTTATTTTTAGTTAGTGCTTCTGATTTTTAATATTTATTTGACATTTGGGGATACAGATTTGAAGGAGATGATAATTAATTAAAAGAAAATGAATTATGATACGGCTTTTCTTAAACATGAAGTTCCATCTGATACAATGATATAGCTTTAACAGATTAAATTGAAGTATTAGAATATGGTGAAAATAGAGATTTTCTCCTTTTCAGATATTGTTAAAATGAATTGTAAATGACCTTACTAATCTGTTAGTAAATTGCATTTAACCTACTACTCCTTTATTGAATAGGAGTACATTTTTACAACACCTGACAGCTACCTAGGGGTTGCCCCTTATACTAAACAAAGTGGGAGTGTCAAGATTCAGTTATCAGGGACTGTCTCGTAATATTTGTTTACTGAAACTGGTAGGTATAGAACTTGACCTATTCTGAATCAAACATTTTGGGATCCTATTTCAACATTCTTTGAATATCAAGATATAGATTATTTTTTCATGTTTGAAAAAGTTCTTATGAATTTTATCTTATCTAGTTGCCATTTTTGTGAATTTTTTATTAATGACAGAAAATAAGTTTACATCAATAGAAGCTTCTCATACTGCTTAGCAGTAAAAGAGATGTGATTAAGTAAGTATGTAAAAAAAAAAAATCAGTTAAGGCTTATTGTGACGTCCGTATTTTTGATGAATTGTTTATTAAGTAGATTGTGTCAGTTGTATATAGCTGAGAATGTAGTTTTAGAGAGGGTTGACATAGCAGGTGCTTCTAACCAAAAATTAACCTTAAAATAACTTCAAAGTAGTTAATAATTTGAATGGCTTTAATTGTTTTAAATTTTAATGATTTTCCTAATGCAAAGAGCCCTTTTAATTTAAGAAGCTATTACTTTTTATCAATATATGTATATAATTTATGCTTATGGAATTTAGTATTGTTTAAAAGATTATTTTATGTATTTATTTTGCTTGCTGTGTTTTGCCCTTTAATATAGCTGTTTGAATGCTGGTTATTAATTTCTTATTAGGATCTGGAAAAAAAAATTAAAATCTGGTTTTTAATTTTCAGTTTAAATTTATCTGAATTCATTTAAATTAATATTTATTAATGTCTTTTGTATAATTAAACACTAGTAAAGTTGATCATGATAGGCATCACTATAAAACGACAATCCTCTTGCACTATTATGGAGGATGATTGAGAAAGTCACATGACATTTTCTTTTCAGATGCCTTAGAGAGTTCCTGTAAGTGTATTCTAAAGCAATTTAAAATATTCTCTGGATTTTATGATGACAGGATGTATGAGAAATTTAATGGTTTGGTTATACCCTATTTTTCCACTGACATCTTAATAATTTTAAAAAGAGGAGGGAAATTTTTTTTTTTTTATGATTGTCCTGGCTTGGTGACTAGAATGGTAGGCTGATTGCAGTTTAACCATTGTTTCTTGGTATTAGGGTTCTTCCAATGTAACCACGTTCCTTTACAATCACCAATTCTTTTAATAAACAATGTTTAGGTTTTTCAAATGTGGTTGATAAATTTGTACTCGGTGTTGTGCCTGTTGAGTGGTCAAGTCATGGGGATCTAATCTTGATAAGGGATTTACTTTTCCCAAATCATCCTGAATTGGAGAACTCCAAGCATTTGTCAATTCCTGAATACGTTTTGGTAATTCTGTTTTAACGTCCTACAAAGCTTGTTCATCAAATTATTGTTTTCTTTGAGAACCCTCTTTCCTCTTGAGGCTGATGCCACTGTTCAAATTTCTGGAACAATCTACTCACAGTCTATTAAGAACAAGCATCATCTTCTATGAATTGCCATACCAATTGGTTTGTTCCACTGGTGGAAAACTTTTATTAATTAATATGATTAAATGCTAAGAAAGAAGTGAATGAAAAATGAGATAATTTTTTACAAAGTAATATAATATATTACAGGGAATTAAATGATATCAACCTTGATTGGATTTGTAAAACAAATAAAGCCAATCATTGGATAACAATTTCCAAGAAAATGAAATTTATCATTTTTTTTTATGACTGATGTGTTTAAATATTACAATTTCTGTACAAACATAAATCTGCCATTAGCCTCTGTGGGAACAGATGTTGTTTTTTTAGCCTAATTAGATTTTGTTAATTATTCCAAATATTTGACCTTTTCAAAATGCCCATATTGCTAATTTTAAAGTACTGTTTTAACATTTTTAGGCAAACTTTATATTGTTGAACATTATTTAATATAATTATTCAGTAATTAAGGTTATGCCCTTTTTAAAAATATAATGTAACAATCCTTTGAATTTTAATAAAAGTTTGAATATTGCATAAAAAAAAAAAAATAAAAAGTTAAGGTTTATTTCTTGTCTTTAACATTAACAAGAAATTAATACTACTTTTGAATTTTTTTCTGATAAACATGTTCGGTATTATGGATCATTAAGTTGTAATACTGTGAGGAAGTTGTGGGCAATACAGTTATTAAATTTCTTAAATTTGTTGCATAAATCATTTTTTAATATAAATACTAAAATGAAAATGGTTGGGTATCCATGGAAGGGAACACCACATCCTAAAACATCTTGTGCTGAGCTCTGTTATCTGTTGACAGTATTTTCGCACCTTAATGAATTTCAGATATTCTTTTACATGATTATTCTTATCTACTCTTGTTTTCGATTTTGGTTGATCTTAAGCATAGGGCCAATAAAGGAATAGTCACTAATAAAGCTATTTTTATCAACTTATAATATATTTTTGTATTATAAATATAAAAAAATTCTTTTTTTAAAATTAATATTGAAGTCTTCAACATATTTATTTCTCAATAATATATTTTTTTTTATGGTATGTGTCCTTTGCTTGGATTACATGATTTTGCTCCACATTAGCGATATTAATTAAAGATATAAATCGAAAATTTAGTGATGGTTGAACTTTATAAGGTCAGTGGTGACCAGTTGAGTATGTCTTGACTTCTTTTATAAATCTTCTCCTTCTAAATTTCTCTTTTTCTAGCTGATTCTTTTATTATTAACATTGCGAGTGAGTTTGTTCCATTTATATATGATTTAAAATAGAAAACAATACGAAATTTTAGCTTTAGATAACATAATTTTCAAAATATGATTCGAATTTTTAATTTTTTAGTGTCGGATATCAGTGTTGAAGGGGGAACTGGTACAATCACGAGAAGAAGAGTAACAACACAGAGTCGGCACAGGCATCCTACGCTTCCTCAGGTAGACCTTCGACTGCAGTGGAAGAGGATATTACTTCTTATTATTGCTATAACAGTACATAACATTCCTGAGGGACTGGCTGTTGGTGTAGGATTTGGAGCTATTGGAACTTCATCGTCTGCATCATTTTATAAAGCCAGGTACGATAGTTTTGTTTTTAAAAAATAGTTTCTAAATTTACCAAAAAATCAGAAAACTGATTCTAAAAAAACTCAATTTGCTCAAGTTGAGCAGCTGCACAATTTATTATGCTTTTTCCTCTCCTCTATTTCTATTGCTCATGGTAAATATTTTGTTTTAACACTAGCTATTTCGCTGATTTACTTATCCAGAGTATGAACTGACTTTTGAAGTAATAGATAAGAATTGGTAGATATTTAAATATCTGTACTCTACACATTTATATATCCATATCTTTTCCTATTTTTTGATGAATAACTATTACAGATATTGTGTTTCCTCCATTCCTCACCTTTGGGGCTATATGCGGTTTTTTTGGGATAGAGGAGAAGGTGGGAGATTAAGGCCAGTTTAATAAGCCTAATAAGTCCTTCCCGGTGCTGGGGCATGAACTCATAATTTTTTGTATCTTGTAACTTTGTTTATGTGGTTGATTGCCAGGCAACGTGTGTTGTGTGTTTTGCACATGCGTTAGCCCACTCGCCACCCTGTCCCAACTATTACTTATCTTTTTTTTTCCTTTCTCTTCTTCCCTAGCTTGCCTTTTAGGCTATAGGGATTTTCACAAGCCGAGGGGTGAGGGCGGGGAATTTAAAATCTTGTACTTTTTAATCTTCCCAAATCTGTTATTTGGTTGCCAGGTAACTCGCGGTGCTGTGCACACACTTTAGCCCATTCGGCCACCCCGCCTCCCCCCACCTATTACTGATCTGTTTGAAAACTTGGTTTATGTATAAGGTCTTGTTTATTGTTTTTTGGTCCATCATATCAGATCTATTTATTTAGTTCTTTATTACCCTACCTTTAGCTCCCCTCATGTTTCAAAATAACATTTTTTTTTTTTTTTATTAAACGAGAGAACAAGGTTTCTTGCTGAGCTGTTCACATATCTTTCCTTATTAGCTCATTCTCCTTGAGATGGATTACAACTAAAGCCACTTTTTTCTTTTACTTAGAATTCGCCATTAGAAATATATTAGCTCCAGCTTGGGAGGAGATGCTTTAGGAGACTCATTGAAATGTTTTTATTTTCCTATTTCAGTCTTTGATGCCTTTACTTGTTGATTTTACTTTTAGATATATAGATGTGTCATTTATGTTACACACATCCAGACTAGTGCATTTGAAGTTCTTCCATTTCAATTTCAATATAGACATGTTCAACTCTTCTCTGATTATTTTATTCTGGACGAAATTTATTTTTATTCTTTTCCATAATATTTTTCTCTATCATTTCTGCTGAAATATATATTGAGTACAGCCCAATGTTGTGCTCCTTCCACACATGATAACTGGATGAATTATTGTTTTGGATATAATTAACATAGTTTCTACATTACAAATTTAGTATTATTGATATGTTAAATAAAAAGAATTCGCTTTGCATAGTCATTTCTTTCTTGTTTCAGTTTGCTGTATTTATTTATTATAATTAATTGTTATTAATCAATTTGCATGTTTGCTGTTTAGCATTATTAATTTACTAAGATTACTCTTTGAATGTTTAAATAGGTAGAAAGAATATAATGTTAAATAAGATTTATGGGTGATAAATAGTTAGGACGCAGTCATTATAAATATTTTTTTATTTGTGCCAATGTTTTAATCCAAACATGTGAGTTGAAATGTTGGCACAAATTTTTATAATGACTGCGTCCTGACTATTTATCACCCATAATATGTAGAATAGTTGACTAGCTTCCTTCAATAAATTAGATTTACTTTTTATATGGGAGAAGTAATTATTTATTTTGTTTAATCAGTGCCTGTCGGGAGACCCTCCTTGGGCACACTTATCCTCTTCAAATTGGGTACTCTTAATCAAATAATTAATTAAGGGGAAAAACTGTCATTTGAGCATGATCCTAGGCCAATCAGTTTCTGGCACATTCCTTGGCTTTGAAACAGCATTCCCTTACCAAGTGTTGAATCCAAGACCCTTCATGGGTTGTAGTAGTGCAAGTTTTTTATTTATTTTTTCTGTAGAGTTTGCATAACCTTTTTGAAATTAAATGTAAAATGATTGTTAATGTTAAAGTTTAACCAGCCTATTAATATTGGTCAAGACCATTCAATGTCATACAAAACTAATTGCTTATATCAGTTGGTTATATTGATTTATATTTGTAATTTATTTTGATCCTTCAATATGAATTATTAAAGAAATGACTTTTGTCATTGTTGGGTATTTTCTGGTAGTTTGTATTCAAACGGGACTTCTTTGTTTTTTGTTTTGGATGAATATGGTCAGTTTGTATCATTGAAATCATTGATTGACATTTCATACTTTAGTAATGTATATTTTTACTAAAATACTTGAATTATGATTTAACAGAAACTAAGATTGTGAGTAATGATAATTACTAAGCATCTTAGATCTCTCTACATCACCGACAATCAAGTTAACGACTGATTCAGTATACCTTAACCATACTTGTTTTATTAGATTTAGGCTTTTATTAGTTTTATGAATATACTTTATCAAACTTTTCATATTCTTTTTAAAGCAGAATAAGATATTTATAATTGATTTGGGATTTACTTTTGTATAATTTATTAAAAACCTTTTGTACATTTATAAATGAAAACGAGCAATAGAAAAAAAACATAAAACGAATTCCAATTTGTTAATAAAATTATGTACAGGCTAAGTGTAACAATATGTTGGTAGTACAAAACATATTCTTATTTAACCGTATAATAGAATGTGCTTTGTTCTCTTTTGTTTGGATCTGAATGTAATAGATTTCATATAATTAATAATTTTATTTATTAATAGGTTTAATCAATGGAGGCCTGGTTTTAAGAAGGTATGAAATAGTAGAAAGAGCTAGGTTAAAAATAGTGTTTGAAAAAATCGAAATATTGACTAATGATACAGGAAATAAGGAAAAAATTCTTACTCAGGGGTGGCCAAGCGGGCTAACGCATGTGCACAGTGCTGTGTGCTCTGCCCGGAAACCTGATAACGAAAGTTACAAATTCACTTCTCTGTGCCTGGGGCGCTTTTAACTTTGGTATTAATTCTCTGCCCTCACTCCCTAGTCTGAGAAAATCCTTGTGTAGTCTAAAAGCGGAGGTAGGGGAGACCAACAAAATAAAGGCAGGAGTTGGTATAACAAGAAAAATCTTTCAAGGAAAGTGAAAATTAGACATTAAAAAACAGAGAGTGTAGGATTTACCTAAATAGAATCGTTACGAAGAACAGTAAGAATAATGCATGGACCAGAAAGAGTAGAGGAAGACTATCGACTATAAAAGAACAGTGAACTTTATAAGCATATTGAAAACTTAGAGATATCGATGAGAAAAAGGAGACTAAAACTCTTTAAGCATATGAAGAGAATGGATTGGAGTAGGTTAAAAAAACTATTGATAAAGTGATAAGACTGTAAAACACAAAAGGATACCCGGAACAAATGAAAGAAGTAGGAAAAAATGAGTATCAAAAAGGAAGGAAGATTACCATGATCGGGAAAATTTCAGGAAAATGGTGAAAAAGATAAAGGTTCTTGATAAATTAATTTACTTTGTGTAAATTTAATACGCCATGAAGTTTATCAAACTTCTCTTTTTAAAAGAACGTGATTTTAACCAATATTTTTAAAATTCCATTTTGGAATTGCTGAAGTCTCTTGTTTGTGTTTTCTGATTTGTGGGATAGTAGTAGAGCACCATAGAGAAGAACGAAGAATAATTTTGTTAATGAATAGTTTTTGATTTAAGCTGAGGTTTGGGATTGTGAGGTGACAGAATTTGTAGGATTTATGAAGTCCTAGCTCAGATGTCGGTCAAGTTTTATTCCTAGTTATTGAAAATTGTCGATATTTTTTGTATGAATCATTAACTTAATTCGGTAATTTTTCTCTTATTTTCTTATTATTGGTGGTAATTTAGGCCTCATACATGAATTAATTTATTATAAAATCATTCCAAATTTTGCTACTTTAGGCATCACCAGGGATACACTATAATTTTAAAACATTTTGATAATATTTATTTGAAAAATATGACATAATTTCTCAGAGGACTAATTGAGAGACACTAATCTGTTAATAAAGTCAATGAAAGCAGTGAAAAACAATTATAAAAAAAAAACAAAAAAAATATAAAATCCACAGTGCCCAATATTGCTCACCAAGTCCTGCTCAAATTATTGTCTATCTTCATATAATCCCAACAATAATTTGAACCTTTTATTTCTAATATTTTGGTATTACGTTATATTGTGCTTCCTTTTCTATTTCATAATAATTATAATTATATCACAATATGATATAAATAATATTATTTATGATATTATAATTAATACATTGTATTGAATAGAAAATGTCTAGATCAAAAAATAACTTCTGTCACTTAGGTAAAATCAAATTACCACCTCCAGATGAATACCATTTCCCATACCAATTTTTAGTCTAAAATATTCATTTTGTACAAGGAGAGTAAAGGGTAACAGGAGCTCAACAAATATGTAATTAAATTAGCAGCTATATAATTTGTAAAATAATCGCCATAGGAGAGCAGCACTATCTGCTAATAGCAGCCTAGAGGACTGAGCTGAAAATTTGAGCTCCTGTTATCTCCTACTCTCCTAATATTAAAATAAAATAAAATATGAAAGACACTAAAAACTGTTTTATATAATAGAGAGATAAAAATAACACTTATTAGATCCCAATGGCCCTACTTCATTTATTTCTGTTACACTAATGTTTTAGCCCTTAAGCGAAGGAAGAAACCTTTAAAAAACAAAATAATTAACACAGACTAGTTACGTTTGCTCATTAACCATATATACATACATATTTTTTATTTTTAAGTTTTTGTTGATTGGAGATATAAGAATTCCATTCAGAATTTTGGAATGTCTACGAATGACATTGTATATATGAGAAATTAAGTGAAGAAATAGAACTGGAATCTTTAAAACAAAATAAAGTTGTGATAAATTGAATTATTATTTTTTCTATTCAACTCCCCAACAATTTGCACATATTCTACTGTGTGCCGTTAAGCACTTGAACAGACTATACCGCCGTAACCCGAACCATGGCCAGCGGGGGGATACAACGCCCCTAAAGACGATCAGAAAATATGAATAAGGAAAAAGGAAGAAGGAAACGACATAAAATTGGTGGCCAGGAGGCGCCTGTGAGCTGGCGGCGAGGCGCTAAAGAGACCCTAAACAAGAATGGGGAGAGAGAGGGAGTGAGGGTGGGAGGGTGTGGAGAGAGAGAGAGTGTGAGGGCGGGTGGGTGTGGGGGGAGGGAGGGAGAGAGGAAGAATGTTAACGAGAAGAGCGAGAGAGAGCAGGCGCCTCCCTCCCTCCCCCCCCCCCACTCCCACTTCCACATTCCATTAAGTCCCATTGCACAATGTCAAGGTGCCAGGCTCACCGCTACCTAAATATAGATATAGTACACCTATCTTCTCCATTATTATCACCATTACTTATCCTCCTAGTTATGTAATAAAAAATGACATTATATGATTGGGATGAATTGAGAAAAAAACTACTTTCCACTCGAAAAAACACTTTCCTTTGAATGAGGAAACTCACTCCTGTTGTTTAAAATTTCATTGTGAAGCTAGATTATAATGAAGGACGTTGCGGCAATAAGTACCCGTATTCCAGCAGATATCGACGTTCTATTTTTTTTTAACAAGTTCTATATAACTGTCGTCTGTTGGTCTTACAATTTCCTATTAAATCTCCACCTTTGGCAAACTGATTTGAGATTATCAAATCTGTAAATATTAGAAGACGTTTTTAATTGTTTAAATTTCTTTACAAAAAAAAAAAAAAGCTTTTTACATGAAATAAACACATCCTTGACTATTTGGAGGTATAACATTTGATAAAAAAAATATTGTCTATTGAACTTAAGTGTATTTCTCATAGGTCAGTAACAACAGAAAAATAGCCCATTAGTGGATCCTGATTGCACTCACATCCCCTGTATTTGTTTCAGTGTCGGCTTCATTTTTAAAATATAATTTATTTTGAATCGAGTCTGTACCATAATAGATATTGAGTTTATTGAATTTGTACCTTCATTGCAGCTTATTGGTGAACAGTTGTTGATAATTATGATGCCATTGAAGGCTAAGCATCGAATCTTTCTGAAATTTCCTTTAGGCAAGATTCCAAATTCAATGATAATTTTCGTTTTGTTATATGGGCCTTTCAGTTGACCAAACTATATTTTCAACATTTTTGAGTAAAGTCGTTTTAGTGATACTTATAGTTGGAAAATTTATGAATATCTGCACAGACAGTGAGTGAGTTGATTTCCAGAATAGGTGATTGCAGTGTTGAAATATAGAACTGTGAATAAAGGTATAAATTTTCCTACTAGAAATATCACTATTAATAATAAAAAATGTTAAAATTGGCATTAGTCATTCTGTCAACTGAAAGGCTCATATGCAAACGCTTCCATTAAAGAATCCCGGACTTATTCTAACAACCATTTTTTGTTCAATTTAACTTTTACGTATATTTTAAAGATGTGTGCTGCAACACTGTGGTTAGAATTTATTTGGTTGTACCTCAGGAACAATATTTCGTAATCAGAAATAATTTACCAGGTAGGAGGTAATCGAAAAAAAAAAAATAGAAAAACAACTGAATTTATGTAGCGTTTAGTAAAAACGTATTCGTCTTTTTAAAACTGAGCTTTGATAATGTAATAGATCTTTCCAAAATCACCTCAATACTTTGTTTTAATAAAATTAAATCCGGTTTTATCTCACCGCTGGTGTAACATAGTTCTAAGTTTGTTTAGCTCCAATCATTTGTTTTCATTCTTTACACAAAATACCATTATAAAATAAAAATGAAAAAGTGAGATGAGTGAAAAAAATTTTTGCAGTCAAAAGATAAATGATTGTGTTTGGGGATGACATTTCAGTTCTCTTGTTTTGTCTTTATTTTTGTGATTTATTAACTTTTTTTTTCTTCTAAACCGGTATAAATTTAAATTACCTGTATGGTATTATTTTTTTAATGAGTTAAATCATCGTTTATATAGAAGTTCATAACAGCAGATAAAAATGAGTTTTGAGAAAATTAAAAAGCTCTCATATGTCCAACCTTTAATTTCTTAATTTCATAAGTACAGTAAATCTTAATAAATATAATATTTTTTTAATCTAATCCGTTTATTTGCATTGAGAGATTGAGTCGTATTTCATTGAAATTGAACTCTAGTTAACTTCATTTTTTTAATTTACAAACGTATTCTTGATCATGGAAACATGAACCCCACCCAAAAATCGATATATGTAAAAAAGGGCTGTTGGTTGGATCATTATTCCCGGATATATTTTCAAAGAAATGCAATGTTTAATTTTTATGTTTTAACTATAATTCTTTATATTAACTCTATTGCCTATATGAAATGCTCTTAAAAATAGTAATGTTCATCGTGAATAATAGTAATAGTTATACTATGAAATTTAATTAACATTTATATCCTGATTGTTATGTGAAAATATTATTAATTATATATATTTATTAATTATATATTGGTATACATACCAATATACAATTGGTATACAATACCAATATAAAATTGGTATACATACATACCAAAAATCATATGATGCTTTATTGATTTAAGTTGAATAAGTTTGGGTTTTTAAGTACTCTCTGTCCTTGACACTTTGCTTTGAAAAACTCTGGTCTTTAATTATTTTTACAAGAGGCCAACAAAACCTATGAGTTTCTGGCATAATTTTTCATGATATAAAAATAACTTCTAATCCATCTTAAACCTTTTTATAGGTGCACTGATCATAGACAAATCATAACGCTGATGTATAAAGCACTCCAATCGATCCAGTATTTGTTATAGACGTGCAAAACTTTTATTTGAATACAAATTGGGCTTATACGATTTTGAGATGTAATGTGTGTATTGCCGATTTGTTTGATCACTTTCCAGATGTATGCTATTTTCCTTTTAGAAATGTTAATTACTAAAGGGAGTGGCGTACCTCAGTGGTTAAGGTACTGACTTCCTATACTCAAGATCCCGTGTTCAAATTCGGCTGTGGCAGGTGATTATTTATTTCGTAACATCATCCAGGGATCGACTCTGGAATCAGGAGACCCTCGAGGGACACACCCAGTTCTATGAATCGCGTACTCTTAATTAAATAATTAATGAAGAGGGAAACCTGACTGTTTTAGCGTGATTTTATCTCACCTTGCTGTACTATCGTTGGTCTTGAAACAGTACTTCCTTACTAAGTACTTATTCCAAGAATTTTTGTGGGTTTTAGTGGTGCAATATTTCTTTTTTTTTTTTTTTGTCTATTTACCGAATTAAGTTAAATATATTTTCTTCCTTCTTTCCAAATTTAAACTCTTTTGCACTTCCACGTGGATGTTTCATCATAAAATATATCTGGACCTTGCTACCCTTACCTCGGACACAAGGCTCAAGCGGACGAACCGCAGGAGAAGGAGAATGCCGAAGATGGTTAAAAACAAAGGAGGCGCTAGGAGCACTGACCGGGCTTGGACCGTTTCGAATGAATGAACCTGAGCCCCCACCCGGGTCGTCCTCTCGTCTGGGGGTCCGGCTAGCGTTCGGTCTCTTTATTGCCATCTAGCACACCGCTCTTCCATTTCCCACCAGGAGCCACTTTATTTATTATATGTACCCTCGATGTCTTAAGCTCTGCCATCGTGATCGGTTGCTTGTTTCATAGAAACCACCTGAGGCTGTTAAACACATTACTTTCACAACTACACCAAACAAAAACAACAAGTCAAAAGTTTATGAATGATACATCCGGGAGACATTTTTTTTCCGTACGGTTAGGTTAAGTTCCATGAACTGGATTAACTTTGAACCTTGCTCGCAGACTTGGTCCCACCAACGTCTTTTTTTCGGTTTTGTTTAGCCAAATTTTCAACAAAGCTTACACACCAGTTGCCATAACTAGGATCATTGAGGTTTTGGATTGTAAGGAGTGGTAGGGTCTAATTCAATAAAACCCAACATCATGTGCCTAAATGCGTCAGCTTCAGGTCATATAAGTGATATTTTTGCATGGGAGGATCTGAGGAGCCTCCCAGAATTGCTCTTTGCATCCAACTTATTAATTATAAATTATTCAGTCTTATAAATATTTCTTCTTTCTGTCCCTCAAAGACAATTTCTAGATTCGTCTCTGCATTTTTATAATCAGGAGGTGTCGAGAAGAGTAGGAAGTTATCACGGGAGTATATTTTAACAGAGTATTAAATTTTTGAGCGGAGAGGAGTAATTTTGACAAGGTTATGAAT
Source organism: Nezara viridula (assembly GCA_928085145.1). Classification (NCBI taxonomy): domain Eukaryota; kingdom Metazoa; phylum Arthropoda; class Insecta; order Hemiptera; family Pentatomidae; genus Nezara; species Nezara viridula. The sequence goes on along the minus strand of OV725080.1, from coordinate 58,798,716 downwards.
TTTTGCAGGGATCTATATTTTTGTGGAGTTTCAATTTTTAGAAAGTTCCAAATCAGGGAAAAACACGAAACAGACAAGTGTAGTTGTTTATGATCTACAATGTTTTATAATATTTTCGCTTGGATTATTTTAAAGAAGAGAAGAACAATTACATTTATAGGAAGGAGAAGGGGATAGAACGCGCTATCGCGAATGTGGACTTACAGTTAGTTTAAGTATCACTGAGCTGTAAAATTTCCATTCGCGAACACAACCATGGCATATCTATTGAATGGCGATGTTGGTTGAAGCGTAAAGAGTAGGAAACATACATTTTCTCTTTTCTAAATTTTAATTCATCTGCCATTTATATTCAAGACAAATTTAAATGCATCTGAAGAAAAAACGTCCATTACCTCGTGTACAAATTGCGGCAGATAGACATACTCAGATAATATTTGAGTGGCGGATATTGAGAAGAATCTTGGAACCAATCAATGTAATCCAATGACAGAGGACTAATGCGGAATTATGGGAACTCTACGGGGGTGCTGATGTAGTGATCTTTGTTACGGTAAGTCACCTTCGATGTGTTCAGGATGTTGTAAGAAGATGTCGTTCCAAAAAAGATAATACAAGAAGAAATCAAGAAGGAAAGGTAAAGCTGTGTTAATTAATGGTTTATCAGATGCCTTACCCATGCTTCAGATCTATAATTGGAAAGCGTGCGTAGGTTCACGCCGGACTTAGCGTTACATAAGAAGAATAAGAATTGAATAGCTCAATATGTTTTAATATAAATATGGAGAAAATTGGTCGAAGAAAAGATTAACTTCCCTCAAATTTATCCTAATCCTACCAGATATTCTCTTCAAAACATATTCAAGAGTACGCTCATTCATATTGAAGAACGGCAACAAAATTTTATATCTCTTTATTTTTCTATTGCATTGTCTCTATTTATTTTATTAGGATAGTCTTCTTTCCTTCCCTTTATTGCTTTTAATTAATGATAAATATGATAGATTGAGCCAGATGATCTGGGAAAGAAGCGAAGAGCCGACGGTCGCAGATGGTTGCCGGTGGACGAGGTCGGTACCTCCAGCCGCCCGCCGCATTCCTCGCCTTGGGTATCTCACATCCTTGTCATCCTGGCAATAACTGCCGCCTCTCTACTCTCGTCTAGTTTATGTCACGCTTCTCGGCTCCTCTATGAAAATATTTGCAACTTAAAATTCATTTATTTAATAAATTCCATATTAAAAATAATGCAGAATAATGTTCTCTTAATATTATAGAGAAATCTTTACAATAAAACATTTGCCAGTACTATCCTTGAAATCTTGAAGAACAAAGACAATAATTTTTGGATAGACAGAAATCATTGCTAACTTGAAATCAATAGGATCTCACAAGCAGGGGTGCCCAGGAGAGGGTTTGGGTTGTAAATTACTCCATAAAAATTTTTGATGGGATATGTTTTTCCGGGCTTTGGATTTTTGAGGGAGTCATATTTTATCCTTTTCTTTTTAGTTTACATATTTTTACTAATCTATGAATTTTTGGAGGAGACCGTGTTTTAATGGAGCTGCAGTTTGGTGGAACAGCCATACAAGGCAGCATTTGTACAGTTTGAAGGAATAAAAGAAAAATGAAAGAAAGGTGTCTTAAAATATCGATTTCAAAAATATGGTTGTTAAGCTTATATGGGACATGAAGGATCAGGTATAGATCTATTTTATCATAAAGCATCTAATACAACAGAGTTGCCCATCTTCCCAAATATAGTGGCGCATGACCACCCTCCCTTTTCCAAGAAATATCGTTGCTCTCTTTTTCTTAAAAACGGTGTTTGTGAAAGTAGTTTATTTACAATTTCACTTGCTCTGATCTCTTCCATGTTTTCCCTTGTTTGAAAGTAATTCCAAACTGAAACTACAGATGGTTTCAGTAATAAAAATTTTGATGTCGCAACTTGTACCTTGCCACCGCCTTCTGGACATCTTTATACTACAAGTATGTGACACAAGTCTCCCTCTCTTGACTTAGTGAAATGAAATTGAAAATCAAGTTGTGATCTGTTACAAAAAGTAAAGTACTGACGATTTCTCCTTTGGAAACCAAGCAGCTGCCCCTGTCCTCTTTATTTATTAATTATCAGAAGATGGGAGCGTTTATCATGAGATCGAATTTCATAGTTGAAAGATAAGAATTGGATAAATTTAAAAAATAAAGGAAGCAGAGAAGTTATGTGTCGATATTCAGACAATTCTGTCTGGATTCTCATTTCAACTCCTCATTGAATCGTAAATTATGAATGAACGTCTACTCTTAATATTAATGGACGTTTGATGAACCTTTTATTGCAGTAGTTTTAGCAAATGTTTACTACATGTATTTATAGAAACATCAGTTTGTTGTCCTGTGAATGAATTATTACTATGTTTATACTCATGGTTTGTCTTGTTCCCTCTTGTACATTGTGAAGCAGCCAGTGTATTGTTTTCGTATTACTATACCTATAACAGTCTATTGTGGTAATTAATATAAATCAGTAAAAACTCATCAAGAGACCGAAATTAGATGCTAGGTTATAATTGGAAAAGTCTAACCACAGAGCCTTCTGTCTCTACTTGTAGGTAAACGACAAAATAATCCATCAACGTTTTGACCACTCAGGAGTCATCAGGACAGAAAAAAGTATTCACGGATCTACTCAAATAAAAATTCTAAAAACAGAGGTAGAAATTCATTTTTTAAAAGAAAAAACAATTTTCTAAAACTTCATACCTTACCATAGAGACCAAGTAACATTCCTCTATCTGGAGTCGCAGAGGGAAACATACGTGAGCCAAGCATTACTATACTTTTGAACGAGTGTTCTCCCATTGTTTTGGATAATTTGTAAACGTGGTGAAATAGGATTTGATTTTTGACAAAGGAGTACTACGCCCCTACAATAATAATAATGAACTTATTTTTTTTTTATTTATTTAATTTTTTTTTACGCATTTGCTACTTTACGCTCGTAAATGACCATAAACGAATGGTACCATTTCAAACATTAGAAAGGGAGCGCGTCCCCAACGTTTCAGTAAGGATACGACGCCTATGCTCCATGCCATTCATTCGCATATTTCGACTGGTGAAGTATGTCTCTCCCAGTTGTGGATTAGCGGAGACCGCCGAACACATTTCTATAGCCTTCACGGACTATGAAACATTCAGGGCCAAGCTGATGGAGGAAACTGCGCCCTACGTTTTAACGATGAGCCAGTTCCCCCCAGCTCATTAGTAAAAAAATAAATAACCAACACTTCTAGGAGCTTATACGAGTGGAGGAATATTGTGTACCCAGTCTACTTCTCGTTGGGACGGACAGAAGAAATCGGGAGTACCCAGAAGGGGTTTCATGGCACAAGTTGTGCCATCAAAAGTTTTGAAGGAAGGTCATTTTCATGCGGTTTTGAATGTTTGAGAGGGGCGAATTTCTACGGGGTTACAAATTTTTGGAATGAAAAGTTTCAGTCTAGGTAATAAGGGAAAAAGCATGGATCCGACTACAGCAAGTTTAATGATCTTTGATTCAAATTCTAGTTTTTCTTGCATGTTTTTAAGAAGAGGTGAGTAATAAAATTTCTTGGGAGTGGAGGTAGATGCCTGCGACAACGATTTTTTGGGGGGGGGGAAAGGGCACTCCTGGAAGAAATTATACCGACGGACTGAAAAGGGGCGGAAGAGGCCAAATTCAGGGATAGAACGCACAGCACAAGATTGTGTACGACTTATTTGTGAATAATTTATGTGTAGCACTAGATTTTTACTTAGCACAAGTAATTGACGAAACACCAAAGCTGTGTGCAGTTGGATATTTCCATTTATGATAATTATTAAATAGATTTAATATAAGAAAATATTACATTTTAGCGATGTACGATGTTGGATACTACCTTCTTCCCCTATATGATCAAGTTGAGCAGTTGCTTGAATATATTTCCAGGAAGTTGCGAGCTTGGTACGCCGACTGCCAACCGCCCCTTAAGCATCCGATTTAAAAAAACAACAACTTTATTATGGTCTGACTGACGAGGACATCGTTCCCTCGGCCCACCTGATCGATTTCAATGCCGTAGGATTTATTTCCATTGAAGAGGAGGTGGAGCGAGGAGGAGCCCCCGAGGAATGAAGGAGGCAGAGAGAGACAGTGAAAGGAAGGGGGGAGTTATTGACTGTTCCGCTATTGCATTCCAGCCAGTGCATTGCCTCGCTCGGGGATCTTCTCTCATCCTTATAGTACTCCTTTATCTCCTCTCTTATACTTTATCTCTTCTCATTTTACCTTAATATATATCACCTATATATCTAAAGCTGCGTTTAGACATTTCAAAAACTATGGGAAACTCAAATATTTAAATGGCTTTTTTCCCTATGTTAGTGTTTTTGATGTTTTCCTATTCCTGTTCGTAACAAGAGAGGAAGAAAGAAAAAAAAAAGGTTTGGGCTTAGCGCTAATATTGCTATTAATTAAGTCAGATAATTGTGTTTCCACAGTTCGTGAAATGTCTAAACGTACCTTATGAATACATATTCCTCTGAAAAAAAATTTGAATCACATGAATTTCAGGTAATTTATGATACGTTTCGTCATTTGTAAAAACTCTCTGACATTAGATAGCTACCTTTCTCCCTAATGCAAGCGAGCGAACATCACCGAAATATGTTTCTTCGTATATACAGCATACTTTTTAAAGTTTAAATGATAAGAGATTAACTTGTCCCGCTGGAATATGTCCCTCCAGTTTAATAGTTAAGCCTTAAGACACAGCTATTCCTGAACTTATTCTAATCAATTATTGTACTAAGCTTAGTACAATAGATCCTTGGTTTATAGTTTTCTCACTTACTAAGAGTATATATGTCTATTATTGAGAGTATAAAAGCCATACCTGAATCCTTTTATTTTTTAAATATATCAAAATTTGTTTTTCTATATTATCCTAAGTTCCCATGAGATCTTAGAGCTGTTCTCCTCCATCTACCTTTTCAATTTATTTTTATTTCTCGAAGACTAACAACAAGCAATATTTTAATTTTTCAATACTAAATACGAAAAAAGTATCCTATGGCAGCGTTAGGCATTCGGTGCAAATCACGATTTATCTAAAAAAAAACTGGACTTTTTGCGCTTTAAAACGCACGAATTCGTTAGTTCCTTTGATAGCTCTGTCAAAATTGTAATAATATAACTTATCCTGTTTCTTATTTGTGGTCTTTAGAACCTCCCAATTCTTTTAATGACTTTTATTAAATATTTTCGATGTAAGCAAAAACCTAAATTTAAAAAGATGATTCACTATTATAAATGCCCTTGATGTGACAGAATGTAATATTTCTAAATAAACAAAAAAAAAAAGATGATTGAATCCTTAATATCGAAATATATAAATAACACTCTTAACGGAAGAGAAATGTTCCCAAAAATATGAAACATGAACATTATAAATTCCCATCTCATGTTTTAAGTTAAAGCGAGATCCCTAAATTTAATTTTCCAATTCCAGGTAACTTTCCATTTACTTTTTGTTTTATTTCAAACTGCACGTGGCCCTCTCTCTCTCTTTGAAATTCGTTATAATCCTGCTATAAGAAAAAGAAAAAGAAAAATGTGATATGTATCCCATGGCAACCGTGGTACCTTTGGAATGAATTAAGGTTTATATCGTAATCGGTAAACTATAAGACCTTTAAACGCCGCATACGTTCTGAAGACATTTAACGCGCAATTTGTCCCAACTCGAGGGAACCTCCTACTTATTTCAAAGTTGTAGTGGGAACTTAAGGATCCAAAGTGATGTTTGTCACTTCTCCATGCAATTCTCATTTGTTTGATACCTCATTCATCAAAATCTATTAATGCTACTTTATTTTATACTGTGGAAATGATATTTTGGAAACATTTCTGAATGAACACAACTAGTATCTTCCTATCTCGTTGGCACTACAGCCCGAGGGTGGGTCTTGGCCTCCTTTAGGAGCTTCCGCCATCCAGCTCGATCCATTTCCGCTGCCTTCCGGTTCGGTGTTCCTGGTAGTACCTGGAGCCAGCCGCCCCGCTATCCATCCATCTTAGCCTGGGTCTGCCTCTCCTTCTGTTGCGGTCAATCCTATACTCGAGGACTCTTTGGAGAATGATATTTCTTCCCATATACACCCTCCTCCATCCGAATCACATGGGCCAGCCCAACTTAACCTCTCAAGTTCTTTGAAGTAGGCGACGTTCAAGTCGTTATACTGAGTGTATAATTCCCGGTTTCTTCGTCTCCTCCAAACTTCTGCTTCTTTCAAAGGGCCGTATATTCGTCACAAAATTTTCCGTTCGAATATTACGAGGTCATTCTCACCAGCCTTTTTTATCATCCATGTTTGTGAAGTACAGGCCAACACCGACGTAATCACAGTTACTATTTTATCTGCATACAACTAGTATTTCATAGGATGAACACTCACGTTCTCCCAAATGGTTTTATAAATCAGCGAAACATGTTTATTCTAATATTATATATATATATATTATATATATATATATATATATATATATATATATATATATATATACACACCATTATCAAGATGGTCTGTTCAACACATACAATTATGCTTCATACCTCACCACGGATGTTAGAATAACAACTCACTTAATAAGTGCTTACCTTGTTTCACTGCAAAGTATCTCGCCAGTTTAATAGTTATGCAATAAGATACAGCTGTATCTGAACTTACAATAATCTGTTATTTAATTGCTCCTGTTATTAAATTAAGACCTAATTTTTTGTTCATTAGAGCCTTGGTTTATAGTTCCCTTATTTACTGAGAGCATAAAAGTCTTTCACTATATAGAAATCAGGAGAAATATAGAAATCATATCTGGACTTTGAAAATATTTAAAGGAGTTTCTTTCTGTATTATCCGAAGTTCCCAATGATCTCATAGAGCTCTTTTTCTCTGGTAACCTTCGCAATATATTTTTGTTTCTCGAAGAATAACAATTTTTTAATTTTTAAAATCTAAAGACGTGATAAATATATCATAGCAACAAGATACAAATCTTCTGGATATAAAGGTACAAAGAATATGGGGCAAAGGGGCTTTCGGCAAGAATTTCGATTCATCTCGAAAGCGAGACATTTTTGGTCTCTAAAAGACAGGGCATTTATTGGAACCATGCTGGGTCTTGACCGTGTCGAAATCATCAAAACATAATTTATCCAATCTCGATTTGTTGAATTTAAAACCATTTGAATTTTGAAACTTCCCGATTTTTTAATTATGTTATTGAAAAAAATCGAAAATCGAAATTGGGATTCGTAATTTTTCTCTTTTGTTTGAAACTTCATTCATCAGAATCTATTTCAGTTGAGCAGAGGTTCCCATTCCTCCAAGTCGATGGAGCAAGAACCTACCCCTCTCCCCTCTTCCAAAGATATTACTCACCTCTTCTTGAACAGAGCAAGCTAAGCTAGCATTAGAAAAATCGTAGATCATATTCAACTACACTTACTACGGTTTGTTCCATGTTTTTCTCTTGTACCTTAGTCCGTAAATTCATAACCCCGTTGAAATTTGCCTCCCTAAAAAATTCAATAATCCTTCAATTTATGCCCCAACCAAACATTTTGTTGGCGCAACTTGCGCCATGAAACCCCCCTCTGGGCACCCCTGCTGTTGAGAGCCGGATTTGACGTGACCTCGTCCCAATATTTTTGTAGGCTACCTTTTATCTCGATTTATGCAATAAATTATCTTAGGATTAAGGATCTTTGGATAGGATAAAGCAAATCGGTATTTATGAGTTTTCATAACTAATTAAATAGATAAAGTTTCCCAATCTCCTGATTTAAAATGCCCCATTTCTGAGAATTTTCATAGATAAAAAATTGTAGGTTACGATAAGATGAAGCCATTCACAAAGTTTTAGGCGGATGTTAATAGTTTGATAAAATGGGGTCTACAAATGGGTCTTCGTGGGTTTTCTTTACCTCATTAAAATTGTTAATTTAGTGAGAAATCTCCCCATTTCTAAGAATTTTCGTAGATGAAAAAGTTGTAGGCAGGCTTCAGGGGAGAGAAGAGGCGATGGCCAACATGGAGTGAGGGTGAAAATATAGTTTCGCCTCTCCCTCCCCTCACCCCATCCCCAATATTTCGAAGAATCTAAATAAAATCAAAATCAATAACAATTAATCTACATAAACGAACCAAATATGTAAACTAAAATTAATTAAGAGAATAGGAAAAGTAGATTAGATGGCTAAGCTAAGCCCTAGAAGTAGGTACACATGTATTTTATCACGCTCTATGTTTCTATTACTGAAACTTTAGTTTATATTCAAAGATTATAAAATCCAAAGAATATATAATTAATTCATGTGCACCATTTAAATGAAGATTTTATCACATTTCTCGCGTTAAATTTGAAGCATTGGAGAATTTGAGTTTATCTTACTGCGTCAAAACTGTAAATAAAACTAAAACTATGTAATACATTCGATTGTTTTGTTAGCATATTTTCAAATATATCCGTATGAAAAAACAATTATGTTTGGTATAATTATTATATAGTTCCTAATTGGTTGACTGTCGTGGATAATGAAGACAAGAATAGTTGGGGTGGTCAGTCAAAAAGGAAGGCAAAAATAAATGATAATATTTATTTTTACATATGCCGACGTTTCGACCTGAAGTTCAGGCAGGAGACAGGTAGTACTTCTTTTATTTCTTTCTTATTTCAGCTTTCTCAATTTCTTCCCTCCTTCCTTTCATTCCTTTTCTCTGTTCTTAACTCTTTATTATATTATACATTGTCTGTACATCTTGATAGACTTTACAATATCTCAATTTTCTATCTAACTACTCCATTCTCAATGTCTTAATTTTACTATTTATTTTCATTTCTTATATAACTTCATATTTCTTTTTTATGTTTTACATTTTATTCTAAGATTCCCATTGTAACACTTATGGCACCCTTTTTGATTACGCCTACTTCATCATTCCATACTTTGTAACGGTTATTATTATTTATCTCTTAGTTCTTAGTCATTATTCTAACAATTTCATTTTACTTTATATTTATTTATTCATTTTTTTAATTTTTTACCATCACTACTTATGTTTCTCATACCTTGTTATCTGGTTATTTTCTTAGCCCTGATGAAGGCCTGAACTTCAGGTCGAAACGTCGGCATATGTAAAAATAAATATTATCATTTATTTTTGCCTTCCTTTTTAACTGACCACCCCAACTATTCTTCTCTTTATTATATAGTTCGTTTTACAATAATTATTATCACTCATAATTTTATAAATAATATAAACCGAGTCTTTTATGGGGTCCATCTTCTCCCCCCCCCTTTCCAACCAGAATGGAAAGTCTGCGCCTATGATTGTAGGTTAAGATAAGATAAAGCCATTCACGAAGTTTTCGGGGGATGTTTATCATAAAATGGGGTCTATATCGCGAACTAATGTGTGTAGTTATGAATTTGAGCATATATATTTCAAATGTGTCGGAAATGTTTATTTAAGCGAAACAACAGCTGTATTTAACGGATATCCTGGATAAGGCGAGATGGTAATAGCAAGGATGGCTATGTAAAGAGGAGGACTCGTCCTGAACGGTAGCCCGCGGACAAAGACTGGAAGCTCGGTATGTCCTGCACACTCCTTTCCCGACGGGACAGTTACCGCTATCCTCCGCCGGGCTGAATCCTGCCCGTCCCTGCCTCCGCCGTTGCAGGAATGTCGGGAATGCCCAAGTACCTTTCTCAGCAAATTGCTTTCCTAAGCTCTGCACGGTGGGGCGGTGTCATCTCCTGGAATCTTAAACGAACCCTTGACGTATTGTCAGCAAGGCTGTCGGGTAATGGTCTGTTACCATCGTGTTCGGGAGGAGGAAATGACAGACGCTGGGTTGTTGGCTTCATCGAGGTGTCAAGTCTTTTAGTAGTCCATATTTTTTTTTATCGCAGACAGGATCTTCACGTTTTATCATTTTAGTTATTATTGGTTACGTACATGAAACACGCTGCAGATTATTACACAATGGTTTAACGTAAAAAATGATCTTATATCAATCTTAATAAATTCCTGTGGCTTACTGTATAAACTTAGAGGAAATTGCGGTAATAATTTACAAATGGTCTAGTATACATTACATTAAATTCTATTTCAAAATTAGTACAATTTTTAAGATTGTAATGGCTGTGAAACGTTCTACGCCGTAAGCATATGATAATAGGAGGTTATATATGTTTCAAAACTGTATATCAATCTGTAGTCGAATATGCCCGTCACAACTACTGCTGTTAATTGTCTTTGATGGAATTTTAAGAGGTTTTGAGGGTTGTTACCTAGACGGTCTAATAACTTTTTTTTTTTTTTTTTTTATAGGATTCCACTTAGTTTATTCGAAATTAACAATAAATGTCCCCTCCCCTGGTATTTATTCCCAAATGACAGATCATAGACCTTAAAAATAGGCCATTATGTAACCAATAAAATTGGCAAGGGTGTAACTCATTACACCTACCTCCGTCAGTTCGATTTGATGAAATTTTCCGAGATTGTGGGAGTTGATACAAATAAGATCCAGTATTTATTTTATCAATTTCTTCAAGTTGGGCTTGCGTTTTTCCTTGACTAAAATACCCTTCAAAAATTTTTCTTCTAGATTTTATTCTCCACCAACATATCGCAGGTAATTATGCAACCAATACAATTGTCTGAGAAGCTGATATAATACTGACCTTTTTGACAGACAGGAAATTGCGGTAATAATTTACAAATGGTCTAGTATACATTACATTAAATTCTATTTCAAAATTAGTACAATTTTTAAGATTGTAATGGCTGTGAAACGTTCTACGCCGTAAGCATATGATAATAGGAGGTTATATATGTTTCAAAACTGTATATCAATCTGTAGTCGAATATGCCCGTCACAACTACTGCTGTTAATTGTCTTTGATGGAATTTTAAGAGGTTTTGAGGGTTGTTACCTAGACGGTCTAATAACTTTTTTTTTTTTTTTTTTTTTATAGGATTCCACTTAGTTTATTCGAAATTAACAATAAATGTCCCCTCCCCTGGTATTTATTCCCAAATGACAGATCATAGACCTTAAAAATAGGCCATTATGTAACCAATAAAATTGGCAAGGGTGTAACTCATTACACCTACCTCCGTCAGTTCGATTTGATGAAATTTTCCGAGATTGTGGGAGTTGATACAAATAAGGTCCAGTATTTATTTTATCAATTTCTTCAAGTTGGGCTTGCGTTTTTCCTTGACTAAAATACCCTTCAAAAATTTTTCTTCTAGATTTTATTCTCCACCAACATATCGCAGGTAATTATGCAACCAATACAATTGTCTGAGAAGCTGATATAATACTGACCTTTTTGACAGACATATTGTACTAATAATAAATACTTTAATGATTTAAAACGAAGTTTGTTCACACCATTCTATTATAGCAATAAATACACAGAGGTGTTAGATATATTCCTTCAAGGTATTTGCAATATTACACTTTACATAAGTTATTAGGTCACATCATTCAGAAATTCAATGTGGGATTAGTGGACTTGAGTTGTTTACTTCGTATGTGTTTACAGATTATAATGAGTCGTTATTAATCCTCTCTTTTTTTTAATAATATTTACTAACATTCCAATTGATTGCACATTGTTTAGAATGCTATCAAAATATGACCATGGAAACACGCGATTTTCGAGTAATTTGACTTTATTATGAGTTTAAACTTGGACACTCGGCAGCCCAAGAGACATAACCACGGCGTTCGGAGAAGCATGTTGTAACGAACAGACCATTCGCGGGTGGTTTGAAAACAATTTGTATCCAAAAAAATTGTTGGTTTCTGTGCGGTGCTCAGTGGCAGGAATATTTCATTTTCGTTTTTACCCAGAGATGAAACCATCACATCCACATTGTACTGCAGTGATATTGACATAATACATCAAAAACGTGTCAAAAAACAACGTGCATTGATTAGTCGGATGAAACCTATACTCTCTCGTACCCCAACGCTACCAGACCTCACCTGTTTCACGACATACAGTGAAGAAACCAAACGATTTTTGTTACAGAGTCCTTCCATACTTACCTTATTCGCCAGACTTATCTCCGACAGATTTCCATATGTTTAGAAAACTTCCTTAATGGTGAAATTTTTAAAAATGTATCTCAGGTCAAAAACGCATTTTCTGACTTCATATCTTCACAAAACCCTGATTTCTTCTGTTCTAAGATTGAAAAGTTTATAACACCTCGAGAAAAATGTATATAAAATGAGGATAAATATTTGAATACAAATGTTTTAATTTCATAAAGCTGTTTCACTAAATAACCTTTCCTTTGAAAGCTGACATTTCATATGAAACGACTCAATACTATTACATAATCACAGTTAATTTAAATTGTTCTATCAGCTCTCGCCGTCTTCTTGTTTCAGTATATTCCATCAATCGATATTGGTGCCGTCATACCAACTTCATTCCTTTAATTAATTTTTCGGTTTTGTATAATTTATCAGATCAATCAACTGTGTGGGATCATCAGTTGTGATTGTCCTACAAGTGTTTGTTTTCAAGATTGTCTTGATTACTAAGTTGTCGAGGCTCTACAATTAAAATACTTTTAGAATTTAAAAATATTTCATTCACAAAATAATAATCCTATCGTATTAATCGATGGATATTTGTTTAAAGAAAGAAGGAATATATAAAAAATGCATTCCAAACCTACCGAGATAGTAGACAAAGGAAAGAGAGTTTTCGGTTCGGAAATAGAGGAACAATTCCTCTTTCTTCTGGTAATGTTTTAGAAAAGCTAGGAGTACAAAGGAATCAGCTACTGAATATGGCTGCATCTATAATTTCGAACTCACTAAAAATCTGCATCATTAGCTTATATTAACTCTGAGTACTGCGTTACATATTTTAGAGATATAAAGAGGAGGGAAGAAAGGAACATAAGTAAAAGAAAAAGAACATGAACATCATGTGGTATTTAGAATTACAGTCCCCAAAATTAATCTTTTTTTTTGTTAGTTTCTTAGATATTATTGATCAGACTGTTGATCAGCATTACAATTTTGTTGTGGTTCTTTGTTCATTATTAATAACGATCCTTCAATTGCATCCAAAACTCTCCAATCACACATCGCAAACCTTGAAGAATGGTGTCAAAAGTGGAGGATAAAAAAAAAAAAATTCCAATAATTCATTAAATAAATTATACTCTCCGTTGTAAACCTGTGATTTCTTGTCCTACACTATCCATCAATAATATTATACTTATTTCTGTTGCAAAAATCCTTTACCTTGTACTCCCCCTGGAAAAATGTCTTACTTGGAATCCGCGCACTAGACTGAAATTATAAGAAACAGCTTGACATTCCCGGCTGCACTTATTATACAAATGCTCTAAGCTTTTAATCAATTACAAAAACTCATTTACGTTATTATGATAATTCCTATTTGGACTAATGGAGTTGAGCTTTCGGGCTCCATCGAATCCTTCCTAATATTCTTATATTCTCATATGGCTCCATATTTTGTTGCAATGCATTCATTAAGACCTTAATGTCCCATATGTCGCTGGTTAAATAAAGATACCTATGCTTTGATGATAAACTTCAGAAACCACTTGTTTCCAACGTTGTTTCCTTGATTTCTGATAGTTCCCACATGCCTCTAAAAAGAAGATTGTCTCGGTATCTTCATACTTAAAACTATTAAGGGAGTGCTATCATTGGGTAATATATCGGCAAGTCTGTTCATGTCATTATTCTTGTTCTGTTCACACTTACCGGTTGTATTTTATTTAATGTAATTGTAAATTTCAATAAATGAATAAACAACTTTTTAAAGAGTTACAAATTAATTTTGAAAAGATATTTAGAAGGGGTTTTAAATTATGAATTGTTTTTTCCTAAATATCATTCATGTTAAGAGAGAAAGCCGTGGGTAGAGGTACGATAAGACGCAATCGATACTACGAAGTTTGATAACGTAAGGAAGTGTCGTTCAGGAAATTCTTATCGAGTTATATATCTTCATTTATATTTACTTACTCCTCAACAAATATATACTAAAACTGTGAATTACCATTTATGAATTGAAAGTTTCTCTTTTGTAAATATTTAAATTTATATCGATATGATTAAAAATCGATTCCGTTGCGGATTTATTTATGCATATTATTTAAATTGCCTTATTCGTAGATGGGTTGAATTCATGGATTACATTTTAGGTGGACTTGATTTTTTTTAAATATTTTTATTTTTACTAGCGGTAATTATTCTGGAAGAAAAATAAATATACAATAAAAATATTCAAGTGGTCCTTGAAGTCCTATAGAAATGTATTAATTTTTCTTTCATTCCTCTTATCTATTATTGGCCGTAAACTAAGAATGTTAAAATATCATGTATTAAACTTCTACATTTAGAGTAATAGCCTCTGAAATATAAAAGTAGTTGCTAACAAGTTGCTGGTCACAGTAATAAATTATAAAAAAAAAATGGATACTTTATTCTAGCTTATCTATTTCAAACAAGAAACACGATATTAAATCTAATTTTGTACATTTATATAACTTTATTTTTCTTGGACCTGTAATATAAAAGATATACATTTATTTTTTCTTCTATATTTATTTGTTTCTTGCAAGGAACTTCATTCATACCTTGTTAGTATATTTCACCCAGATATTGGGAATCATCGTTACCTCAAACATTCTTGTCTAATTAGAGATATCACGTTCCATTTGACCCAAAGTCGAGAATAAATAGTTTAAATAAATAAAATGATAAATTGCATAAAATAAATAAAATGGTGATCAAATAGTTTTTCATATTTCAATTTTCATAAAATATATTCTTTCAATTAATTAATGTAGGCTATTGTTTGGAATACAATGGCTGTGAAATATAGTTGGCAGTGTAATGTGTAAAAGGAGGTAATATTTATTCTATAGTGTTATGAGGTTGTAATTTATATTTTTGGTTAAAAGTATTAAACTGATTTTCCTATATGATTGACTGTATTTAATTTTAATTTTAAAAAGGCATAACTTTGCAAACACCTTTGCCACTTTTATGTAACTTATTTTCCTCCTTATTTATGGTAGCAAGACTATATTTACTCGTAGATTTTATAACTAAAAGACACATAATAAGAACACAAAAGTAAATTACGAAACTAAACTAAAAGATATAAAATAATCTAATTACACAAGAGTATAAATGTATAGTTAATTATGCAATCAATTGAATGGGAGAAAAAGTTATACTGGCCATATTTAGCTGGACTTTTTCTTATTTATTTTTTCGGAACTATTTAATTTATTAATAATATAAATATGGTGTGGTCTCCAGTGTCCTTAATTGAGATTCCACAAAATCGAGATAGAATGCAGTATGTTACCATAACTTTTTTTTAGCTTCGACATAAACATACACGGCTTGATACAACATCTGTCCTCGGCAAGATTCCTCTCGCTATGTAATGTAACGCGCAATGTAGAATTATGGAATATAATAATAATTAGTCAAGAATGTTCGAGATTACGGTGAGTCCCATCATCTGGCTGAAATGTAAAAACAAAGTAAGGAGGTACCTTGGAAGAAATAAATAAATATAGAAGAAAAAAAAAATATATATATATATATATATATATATATATATATATATATCTGTATTTCTATAATAAGTATATCTGTCATATTACAGATTGGTGAAAAAATAAAGTTATATAAATGTACAAAATTAGATACAATATCTTATTCTGAAATATTGTTTCTGCTTCGAACCATAAAAGCTAGAATTAAATTCTAATAAAA
Organism: Nezara viridula; assembly: GCA_928085145.1. Taxonomy (NCBI): domain Eukaryota; kingdom Metazoa; phylum Arthropoda; class Insecta; order Hemiptera; family Pentatomidae; genus Nezara; species Nezara viridula. Next base: position 58,782,812 of record OV725080.1, on the reverse strand, counting down.
AAAATAAAATCATAAACTATTTAATTTTAATTTAATATTACAACGAGTTAAAATAAAATTGGTAAAAGTTATAGCTTTTTAACATAAAAAAATACAATAAAAATAAAGGAGAGTCAGTATAATTCTAGACAAAAATCGTAACATACAATATTGTAGCAACAGAGAACAGAGGTGCCCATCTCCACCAAGGCCGATGGCGCTGAACCTTTCCCCATTCCCAAGATATTTCATTGCTCAACTCTTCTTAAAAACAGTCAAAGCCAAAGTAAATTAGAAAAATCGTATATTATATACTATTACACTTCCTACAGTCTCTTTCATAATTCCCCATGTCTTTGTATTTGAAACTTTTCATTCCTTAAGTTCGTAATCCCGAAATGCCCCCCCCTCAAAAATTCAAAAAATCTCTACAAAATGTGCTCCCCTCGAAAATTTCGATGACGCAACTTGTGCCATGAAACTCCTGAGTTCACCTGCTAGACAATAAATATTACCTCTCTTTCGATTACACTGCCATTATATTCTTAACAATTACTTACATTAGTTTCATGAAAGAATGTTTTTCATGGAATTGAAACTATTCGATCACCATTCGCCATTCTCCAATTTCAGATAAAATCTTATGTTCTTTCTCGAATTAGTCTAGAATGTTCGAGATAAGGGTGAGTCCCACTATCTGGGTGAAATGTGCTAACAAGGTAAAGAGGATGTACTTTGCTAGAAACAAATAAATGCATATCTGTCATGTTACAGGTTTGAGAACAACAAGTTATTTAAATGTACAAAATTAGATTCAATATCGTATTTCTGCTGCATTGTTTCTGCTTCGATACTTAACAGCTAAAATAAAATTTCAATAATAAAAATTTAAATACTTTTATTTTAATTTATTATTGGGACCGGTTGCAATAATTTTTAACGGCGACTTTTAAAATGCAGAGGTTCAAAAATGGCAATTAGCAGATATTTAAAAAAAATATTTTGTTTCTTAATAATCCCTTAAAAAAATATTTTACTTTTAATGCCGTTTGATATCCGATAATTGTTCTGACACGATATCAGCAACCTTCTTGTTAATTAAACCTATTTGTTTCTTATTTATATTTGTCCTGGACGCTGTGTTTGGTTTTTCTGTCGATTGCTGAGTTTTAAATTTTTTAGAATTAATTCCTGATCCGGACCGGCCCCAGTTGAGACAGAACCGGCCCGGTAGCTGAGAGGACGGTCCAGTATGACAAAGAGACAATGGGAGGTAATCAATGGAGCTGATGGTGGAGGTTGGATGTTGGATGTTGGATAGGGGCCTGCGGCTGACTGAGGGCCCCTTCTGCGACCCTTAACCTCGTCCGCCACTCCAACCCCCTTCTATTTTACATGTTTTTCTGCCCTCTGACAATGGCATCTGTATTGGCCTCGTTTCATCTACTCGTGAGGAATTAAAAAAAAAACAACATTAATTTAAAAAAAAATATTAATATATAAAAAAAAAACAGTTTATTTGAAAACAATACTAGTTTATTTATGCGTTCTCTCATTCAAAGATATTGAAAGAAATGAAGGGTGTAGAAGACTGTGATGAAGCCAATTCTGATGTACGGCTGCGAGACCTGGTCACTAATCAGCTCCCTAGAAACGAAGTATTGAAAGATTTGAATGGAAAATCCTCCGCACGATAACCAGAGCGATAACCAATAAAGAGCTGTTTACAGAAAATAGTCCATCAATATCTCATGATATGAATATAGGGAGGTTAAGGGGCGGGGCATGTAGCTCGTAGCAATCCATCAGAAAACCTCAACAATGAATTCGTGAATTATAGACAAAAGACCACCTGGATGGCCAAAACCTAGATTAATAGGGCGAATAACAGATAACTGGAAATAAATAACCCAGGATATGCAGAGATGGAGAAGGCTGGTTAGCGGCCAAGTTCTGAAATGCCCAAAGAATATATCTTCTTGAGTTCCTAAAGTCAGCACTGACCTCATCAATGGAAACCTTGGATGGAATTTGGCACGTTTCTTTATTTTGCGATTGAATAACCCATAGCTCAATGGTTCCATCTTTTGGGACATCCGCTGTATGTAACCTCACCATAGCCTCAATGTTGTTATTTCTCAGTCTACTTTACATATTTATTTATATTCAGGCAATGTTTTCATATATTTATTTCTATAAATATTCAACAATTTAACAGATAGTTATTTCTGTACTCATATTTTGGCTTTGAAACCTAACACTATAATCCATCCATCTCTGCTGGATTGAATCAATTGATGAAATCGATGGAAACAGTGTTGTGTTTAGAAACTAGCTAATTGCAGACCAAGCTCTAATCATTTTATGAGCATAGCTAGAATAAATAATGACAGATCTTCAGTCACATTTGTCTCTTTATTTGTTATGGTTTGGAAATGAATAACGTCCTTTTCGGCCCATATATTTTTAAAAATAGGTCTAGTATTATCGAAGAAAAACCACATACAACAGACAGACGAATTTTATTTTATTTAATTTTTGGATTTTACACGTCTTGCAACATAAAAATCAACACACTTAAAATTTTTTAGTCCTAATTGAATTGATAGTGGCTGTAGGTGTACCTTCCTAATGTAGAGATTAAAACCTCTAACAAAGCCAAAATCAACTCAAAAAATTGGGAGTGTGTGGTGTTAAAAACATCAAAATCCCCAAAACGAACTTCTCAAGCACATACAAATTTGTAACTCTCCTGCACGATGAGCTGTAGAAGTGTGTAAACCTTAGCAGAGAATATCCCGCTTGATAATGCTGAAATTTTGGCTGAATATAATCACACTTGTATGGTATTGTCCTCCTTAAAACCTAATTTCAGTTGATTTCACCCAAACAGAGCTCCTGAAAATACCAAACTGTATCAAATATATTAATGTATGCACTGGAGGATCCATTGGAGGGGAAAGAGGAAAGAGGCAGTGTATCATCATTATCATCTCAGTGTATTTGTTGCTATACATCAGACATCATCATTCCAATTTACGAGTTACTATATATCAGGTATCATCTGAATGTATGTGTTACTATACATCACTTATTATCATCTCAATGTGCGTGTTACTATACACCAGATTTCATCATCTCAAAGTGCATGTTACTCCCACCAGATCTCATCCTCTCAATCCCTGTAAGTTCTATTGGCTTTGGAACAGATTTGAAATGCACTCCCGTCGTCTTGCAATGCAATTGGCTACATTCATAAAGTCAATTATTTTCGACAAAAATAAAATTATTATTCTTATTCTTTATATATTAAAGTTATCGACATCAAGAAAATAACATCAGTGCTAATATTATTACCACATTTCAATTTGTTCATAATTATATTGAATTTTTTTCATCTTTCTATCTTTTGCCTAACGCCAATTAGGTTATAGATATCTTTTGATAACCATATGTATTCTAATATCATGTTGGGTACATTCGACCCAAAAAGCAAATATCGATTTATGGAGCAGTGCCCGAAGGGGGACAGGAGGCGAAAGCGTGGGCGGGAGATGACGCAGAGATAGAACGGTGACGTAGCGAGGACTAAGGATAGTATTCCTAAAACTGAATGGAGGCCCTAGAACAAACTGTTACGCAACCGGATGGTCCCGTCCAAGCCCATTATATTTCCTAGCTCTCCCTTTACTTACAACAATATGTCCTTTCTTATTTCAGTAAACACTTGTTAGCGTCTTTTCTCCTCGTCATTTCTCGAATATTTGTGGACCCCATCGACTTTCCTCTTGTTACCGTATTTATTTTGCGTTCTTTTACGTCCTAATTCAAAGAACTACTCATTGTTACCTTGAAATTCTTCAAAACATTTTTTTTGGAAAAAAATATTCATTTAACAGTTAAAGAATTTAGGATCTGACTTGAGAAAAATAAAATATTTTAACATTTAACGAGAAGGTAATACAAATCCCCTCCCATCCCTTCCCAGTAAGATATATTTCATCTGTATTCTTAAACATCTCCGAAGAAGTATCAAAATGAATTAAAGTTTGTCTTCCATTAATTCAGAGATGGGCAAATTCTGTTCTGAGTACCGATCACCAAGTACTTTACTCAAACTGAATCTCTTTTTTGAATTCAATCACTACTTCAGTTAATCGCTAGACATCAGCTGAAGTAGTAATCAGATTCTTTGGTACTGAAAAAAGAACAGTATTTGAGTAAAATACTTGTGGTACTATACATCCTATCATAAAGTATTCAGAGTAGCATTTGCCCATCTCTGTCTACACTATATATAATACGGTTCTTTTCTAGCTGACTGGAGCGATGGGTTCTGTTAAATGAAGTGTTGAACGAAAGGGGATTTCTTAGAGATATGGCGATACCCAACTTCAAAACGTAAAAGCTTACTCCAACAATATGCTATCAATAATTAAGCGCTATCATTAATATTTCGATGTATCGAGACAGAATAAATTGTGTTTTAAAGATTTCGACTCGGACATTAAGATGCTTTAAGTTCCAAAGAAATGAGTCGTATTGCTTGCCGAAAGCATCTTAGCTGCTACGGGTGATATGCGATAATGTAATTCTATGCTTTATTATTAAAAATTAAAATATTACTGTTCATGATAGTCTTCGACGAACTGAAAATCCATTTATAAGGGTAATGGAGGAGGATAGCACTATGATCCCTAGCCAACTTTAGCTAATATAGAAAGAAACTTTATGATATTTTTAGTTAAGTATTAGGCTTCGTAAGTAAGAGCAATTCAAACCAAAATTCTTTGGCATCAGAAAAATAGATCTTGAGCGAGTACAATAACGAATTAGTAAAAGTTGAGAGGTAGCTGTGCCTTGTCGCCTAACTATTGAACTGGGGAGATATTTTCCGTTGGGACAAGTTAATCATTTATTACGTAAATTATTGCATTAACAGTCGTGGTAAAGTATGAACCTAACCCAAGTGTTAACGTTGAATAATCCATCTTCATAATATTGCATTGTACAGATGAATAAACATGTTTAGCTAATTTCGCTACACGTCGAATGCATTATTGAAATTATCTAATGTATTGTGAGTTTACGCTGGAGTGCATTAGTAGTGAGATTCCTATTCGAACTTAAAAAACAAAAGCATAGCCATCCTTGGCCAACATCCCGATATATAGTTCGCTTGATGTTGTAAAGTTTAGGCGATTTGGATTCCGCTCGTCGAAAGTGATGACAGGAAGCGGGATTCCGCGGATTAGAGGCGGAAACGGAGGGGCGTTTCCGTTCCCAAGAGGACACCCACGCTATCGCATCACCTGCCATCACAGAGGCCGTGGTAATTGTAGGGCTATCTGCTCGAGCTGCCCTGAAGGAAAGGAGACAACGAAAACCCATCGCCTCGTCCGGCTGAGAATTTTAGGGTCGGCAGTTAGAGGTGTCGATGAAGCTCTTCGTTCAAGTGGATGACTTCTTCAAACCAAGTATGACTTAAGAGCTTAGTTTAAGTCCATAAACTGCTCTATTTAATAGTTATATTCGAAAGGAATATAAATAAAAACGGTATTTTTATTTGATAATAATTATGTTCTGTTGGGTCCGGTAACCGTATTTGAGACGTTTAAATAACAAATAGATAGTATTTCGGCTTTGGTACTATCACAGTCGAGCTCAAACCTTGGAAAAAAAGCGTAGGAGAAAAGTGCCTTACTGAGTTACCCCATTCTCAAATTCCCCTCTTTCAGTATACTAGAACGCAAATCGTAGGTAAATCCAACTAAGAAGAAAGCTATGACTCAGCGTAGGCTATACAATCTCATCAATGTTTACAATCTCATTTCAGTTACAAAAATGGAGGAGACATTGAGATAAAAGTGGTGGGGAGACTAATCTAACTACCTGGTAGGTTAGTTTACCTAAGGATCACAATGTTCATTCCTGATTTTCATTTAGAATAAACAGTTTTTCATACCCCTAGTTCATTTTTATGTATAAGATCTTAAATTTTATTTATTTTTTGACAATCGAATTATTTTTCACTCCAACATTACTTTACAAAAAATAAATAAAAAAATAAGAAAACTATAGACTTTCAATGTTGAAAAAATTAATCTTTAACTGATGCGCATGATTTTCCCTTAATTTTTTTAAGTTGTTGAAATTATATTTTTCTTTGACTTTTGTCAAACCGATTTACGGAGATGTAGCTTCACTTTTCTTTTCATGTCCAATGCTATATAGGATAATGACCAAATAAGCCATTTTAATGGAACACATTATTAATAATAGACTATATATACCAGTTCCAAACTACGAGTTATCTCAACGTTAATAGTGCTAAGACGACGTCAGTGTGACTTATGGAGGATCATCGTTAGTCGATAATTTCGATATATCGACATTTTTCTTCCGATATACGATGTTTTACCACCGGTGGCATCATCTATTTCGATATTATCGACTATCGATATCATCCTTACGATATGTTAATTTTCGGAAAACTATGGATTGTATATGAATTTAATCGTTAGAAAAAGAATTACCCATGATCTTGCCAGCTCTCATATACAGTGTAGTGCGTAGTTGAGCTGCAGAGCGCACGTGAGTTATCAACTTAAAACAATAGGACCTGTACTAAAATTCATTCACTTGGAACATAGAGAACTTCGTTGTGAGTGATTTTTTAGTGTAAACTTAATTTGCCCAACATTGTAAGTTAAAAACTTTTCAAACCACCGCCACGAGTTGTCAAAGAAATATATGTGGGATGCAATTAAATTAACATTTCCTTATGTTTTCCGATATATGGGTGAAAAGAAGGCATAATTAGTTGAATGGATATTAATGGAAAAAGCTGAGGATGTCGAAGATGGCAGGAACCAGGACGCTAATTTTACTAAGGATAGTAGAAGAATCGATATCTCCATTAATTAACATATTTTTTTATGCGCCTTTGTGGTAGAGAATCAATGTTTGTATTTCAAAATTCGATGAAAATATCGACTCTCGTTAGTATCGATATTTCAAGTCCGACATATTGATGGTATCGATAGTTATAAGTATATTTATATCGATGTTCGAGTTTCGATGTCCCAGCCTATTCTAACTGATACATATAGGAAAGAAATTGGCAAATGCTACTCTAAGTACCGAATACCAAGTATTTTACTCAAATTGTATGGCAATTGGGAATTTAATCATTACTGCAATAAATTGTTTGACATCAACTGAAGCTGTAATTAGACTCTTTGGTACTCAAAAAAGGTCAGTATTAGAGTAAAATACTTGGTACTCAATACTCAGAGTTGCATTTGCCTCCCATCTCTGGTATAGGATCCATCATGGTTGAAGCAATCCTTGTCAGTCATATTACTCTCATTCATGACTGATCGTGTAGGGTCCTCTTAACCGGAGTGGGAAGGTCGAGTTTCATTTCTTTGCATTTCCTTGAAACGCAATTCAATCTATAGAATTAGTTATTTTTTGTTTGGTTATTTTCATTCCTATTAAAGCCCCCGAACAAATCGTGCGTTTTCCCGAGGGACTTTTTAATGCGGTATCAGCTTCCCCAAATTCATCTTATGTATACAAAAAATGACATCTTGCCGTTGGAGAAAAGATGTTGGAAAGACGAAAAGCAAATCCTTGGCAGGTAGATTTAGAGGCTAGGTTCCGAGAAGAGCGGACCTCGAACAGGTAGCCTTCCATTAGCTGGCTGGCAACAAAGCCTTTGATCTCGCTGGAGAACACACCTCCACCATCCCTTCCATCTAGTTAGCCCCTCCCCAATTAGCAAAGCTAACGCTATTACAAACTATCAAGTTATGGCCGGCTGCAGTACCTTCCATCAGCCCTTAACGTAATCTAATGCCGCTTCACCGCCTCTTAGCTCTTTATCACGGTTGACACCCTTCGTGTTGGAGGGCCTACCGAGAAGATCGATCTTGTACCATCGTTATAGATAGATCTTTATTCTAAGAAAAGGCATCATAAGAATAACAAGCGTTTACACATGAACAGAAACAATAAAGAAAAAAACAAAAAACTTATCACTACAACCCATGAAGAGTCTTGGGTACTATTTAGAGGAAGTACTGTTTCAAACCAATGGTTGTGCAGGGAAGGGATCGGACCAGGATCACGTTCAACCGCTTGGTTTTCCTCCTTAATCAATTATTTAAGTAAGGGTAGCCACTTTGTAGAGGCTGGGTGTGCCCCAGGAGGGTCTCCCTCTCCCAGCGTCGCCCCACGGCCAATGAAACAGAATAAATAATTTTTGTGTCATGAACCGGGAATCAAACCTAGGACCTTTAGCATTGGAAGCTCAGTGCCCTATCACTGAGCTACCCCACTGCCAAGCAGAAACAATATCTGGCGCAAAACTACATTAACAAAAATTTATACAATATACTGGTTGTCTATCCTTGAACTGTTTTTCAAAAACTAAAAAATATATATAAATAAACAATGGTCCGATTTTACGCTGAAAAGGGGGACATTAATTAATAGTCCCTGGCACAAGCCCATTTTTATCAAGTTATTAACATTTGCCTAAAACTTCAGCTTATCGTAACCTACAAATTTTTTATGTACGAAAATTCGCAGAAAATGTGACATTTTCTCATTAAATTAATGTAACGAAGTACTAGAAATCATAATTACTCATTTGTTTTCCACCTGTTCCGTTAGGTAATTTGTAATATTTGTAGTCTTTGTAATCTCGTTATTTTCACATGGTGGGAGTGAAGGTAACGCCCATTATTTGTATATGCCTTTATTCTAGATTTTATGATCCAATTATCTAACGATTCAGGTGTAAAGCTAATGAATGTCCATTAATAACTAATTAATTAGACATAGTTTGCCGATGTGCAGATTGAAAACGCTCCAATTCCGTTCGTAAATAAAATGGATTTAGGTTACGATGAGATAAAGTTATTCACGAATTCTTTGGCGGATTATAACAATTTGTTAAAAAGTAGTCTGTACGACATATTGCAAGTTTTGGATTTTTTTTAGTGTCATGTTTTTTTAGTACTGTATATTGACAGGACCCCCGACCAACTTCTCAAATTATAATTACGGTCAATCATCCTCCATGACATTCATGGATACCTAATTCTGCCATAAATACTGTTACAAAAGTTGAACTTTGTTTACATTCTTGAGTATTATTTAGATAAACCTTACCTCTATCAGGTTATTTTCTTTACATGTCCGGGAAATAATCACAATTAGTTTATATTTTTCTTTCGCTCAAGTAACATGGAATGGGGTGATAAGAAAACCTAATAGCTGTGATCGCCTTACACAAAGTTGGAAAATGTAAGTCAGAGATTTGGAACACTTTAAAACCTTTGGGAATCAGCCGTATGTTCGTGTTATCCAGCATCGGATAAAGTAAAGGCCATTACATATAATGAGACTCTATCTGTATGTGGCAGACCTCGACCGAGCCGTCCCGCACTGTGAGAACGGCAAATGCAGTGAGAGCAGTGGCAGCTCGAATCAGAAGAAATCCCATTCGAAAAGAACAAATCATGTCTCGGAAATGGGATTCTCTCTCAAATAAATGTCTCGCATAATAAAAAGTAACCTTGGGATGGGTGCGTTTCGATGAATGACAGGACAAAGGCTAACCATTTCCCTAAAAAAAAATAGAGTGGATAGATGGAAAGTGCTCCTTGGCCGTTACACCAATAGTCTTCATCGAAAGATTTTGTTTAGCGATGAGAAAATGTTTACAATTGAAGAGAAATTTAATCGCCAAAATGATCATGTGTACGCACACAGCTCTAAAGAAGCCCAGGAAGTCATTGGAAGAGTTTGCTTTGATGGCACCACAAAGCTCCATTTTTGTGAAAAATGAGTTAAAACAGACGCTAAAAACTATCAGGACAATAATTTGGAATCTATTGTCAAGCCTCTAAATGATACTCTGCTGTAAGTCATTGAGTTTTCCATCATGATTCCGCTCCAGCTCACAAGGCCAGGTCAACTCAGCAGTGGTTGCAAAAGAACAATTCGGAGTTCATATTTGCCTCGGATTGGCACTCAGAAAGCCCTGATTTCAACCCACTAGATTATCGGCTTTGGTCCGAACTGTTTTGGATGGTGTGCGACAGAATACACCCTAACTTGGAAAGCCTCACACAATCTCTGGTCCGAGCGGTTGAGCGCTTTTCTCGAGATCTGCTGCGTGTTGCTATTGAAGACTGGCCACGGAGATTAAATGCCTTTGTCAATTCAAAAGGGGAACATTTTGAGTAATTTTTTTTTGGTTTTATTCTCTATAGATTTACATTTTATTTTCTAGTTTTTGAAAAAATTAAATTTTCTGTTGAAATATGGATATATTTCCTTGTAACAATATTTATAACAGGACTAGTTACAAAGAGATATTTGAAAGTACATAGAGATCTCTAACCTACAACTTGAAAAGGCTTGCCTATAGGAAAATCTCATGATGCTGCTTGTGACATGTTATTGGTAGTGCTTTGTATAACTTTAACCTTAAAAAGTAATCATCTACCAGCAGCATTTTGCATTCCGGACGTGTTGGTCATGTGAGGATTCTGTCGAGCGTAGATTCATAGTACTGACAGAATTGCTTTTTTTTCATATTGTTTTATGGTTTATAGGTTCATTATATTTAATCAAAGACATGTTATGCCCGTTGAGTATGTAATATAATGGTGGGAGTAGACAGAGCGGCATTGTCGAGCTTTGAACTATCCTTTACGAGCGAGGCAATCTGTTTTATAGGCGATAATTATGAGCGTAGGTGGTAATTGAAGTTGAGTTGAGATGATGGAGCATTCTTTGCTCAAGCGTGCCAGCGCGCGAGCATTCCGGAGGGGCCGTGGTCAGTTGGGATTGGAAAGTAACCTTGCGATTCCTCCGGCCCTTTCCTTGAGGGTTAGTGGGACATACGGATATGGCCTCTCGCTGCTCCCGGGTGTAGCCATTGTTTTTTCCCTTCTCTTGAGGAATTATTATTTCGCTCATCCGGTGAAACAACGAAGCAGCTGTTAAGTTTTTGAAAAATGTTTTATCACGTTGGATTGGCCGAATGCTATGCTTAATGGAACCGACATCATAGTTCGATATAACGAAAATTTTGATGGACGGAAATCTCAAAACAATCGGCCGGAAAAGCCGCGGACTACGGATGCTTTTTTTTATAATCGGTTTTTGGATTCTGCGGTTTTTTTTCTCATTATTTAAAATAAGATCAAAATATGAGGATGATTATGATTTCCGAATTCATTATTTCTACTGAATTTATTTTCATCAAAAGGCCTTATATTCGATGTAATACAGTGATACATGTTTATAACTTAGGGCTAGGAATCATTCTTATAATAGCATAGGTTCAGTACTTTGTAAGGAAGTTCTGTTTCTTAGTCTCCGGTTGTCAAGGAGTTGATTTGACCGTGATCACGTTCAACTAACAGGTTTTTCCCCTTAATCAATTATTTAATTAAGGTTACCCACTTCATAGAGGCTAGGTGTGCCCCAGGAGCGTCTTCCCATCTCAGGGTCGATCCACGACCGACGAAAAACAGAATATATAATTTATCTGCCATCAGCCGGATTCGAACCTTCGATAGCATTAAAAATATAAAAAATGAATTAATCAAAGAACTTGAAATGGTTTGTAGTTTACACCAAAATAGTAAGAAAAAAATATAGTTTAAATGCCAACTATGGCAAGTTTTCGTAATGTACTTAATATCTTATGGTTTCGTACCTTTTGTATTCTTATATGAAAAAATTAAATTTCAAAACAATATTTTTGTTATCGTTGTTTATAATGTGTACCTAAATGTTAATGTACTGTTGTTTTGCTATCTTATGAGATCTCTAATTTCCACTTTTGGTAATTTTCGTTTCCAAACACTGGTTCCCGAACTTTTTATACATTCCATAAAAATGGTTTGGATTATTGAGAACCCAAATAGAAACCATTACTGGAGCTGATTCCATTGTTATACATTACGATTCCAGATATAAATTCAACTTGTCCATTTTTGACTGAATTCATTTTTCAGTGAAAATTAAACTCTATACAAGCTTTATATGACAAAATCAGTGACAAGTAGCAACATGATTCGTAACATACATAAGATCCCTAGCCAAATATATATATATATTTTTATTTCGGTATGAAATTGATGTCATAAAATGGATAAAATTTATTTTGATTGCTTCATTTGTCTGATTGTTTGTCATGCGGTACGGTATATCTGAGAAGCCTACCGGAAATTTACTCTAAATATTGTAACATTGTTGAGAAATATCTTAATAATTATTATTAAAAAACATAATAATTCCTTAAAATGTAACAAATAAAATACAATCATGTCTCTTAGAGATATAACGATTGCGAAGGTTTTTGTACGAAAAAAATAAAACTTTTCATGCTTACCATACTAAAAACGAGCCCAGTTATTTTTTTAAGCTTTGAGAACCAAAATATTTCAAATTGTTGATACTTTTCATAAATTCGTATTTTTTAACATTTTTATCATTCATTTAGATTTTTTACATATTTTATGTAGTCGATTTTTTTTGTTTATGCTTTGGAACCATTGCAAGCAAATATTCACAACAAGACAAATTTAAACTGATTTTAAATGAAAATTTCACTCTAATCTAGGAAATATGTTCCACGAATGTTGGTTCCATAGGCAACCTCTATTGGTTCTTCTATAAGAAGGTCTCTAAATTTCTTTTGTTTTATAAAAACTTGTAAAATATTTTGTTTCGTTCTTTTATGTAAATTAATATACAGGGTGTCCCTTAAATATAGGGAAATATTTATAGGAATGATAGCCGACTATAAGAACTACGAAAACGTTTATATAAAAGTTGCTCCGAATTTCGGCAGAAAAGTAGAAAATTTTAAGATTTTTGTTTTTTTAAGTGCCATGTTTTGTTGAATAGGGAACGGTAACTGAATAAATATTTAATTTGAGTAATTAACTGTAAATTAGATAAAATTTATTTATTAGGTTATGGCGTACGGACAAAAAACACCTTTTAGAAATAATATATATGATTATCTATGAATATTTCCTCTACTTTCGGGACACCCTTCATATGAACTGACATTTGACTATATCCGACTTCGCCTAGACAAAATTAATTTTTTTCTATTAAGAAATGTCTGAATTTCCGTCTAAATAAATAGATATATTCATTAAATATATTTATTTATTTATATATTTGATCTATGGTTAAATGTACCACCCATGTTTTGCCTTTGTATGAATGGATTCTGACTGCCCTTCATTTAAGCGTATATATTTAGAAATTATTTCGAGTCCGACCTTTCCCTATTTAGCCCTAGTCGTATATTATAAATTTCTCTCTAAAATAGAACCATCATGGAGACAGATGTAGTAGAAGAAGTAATTATAGGAAGAAGACGTGGTGGTTTGCGGGCTGGGGATGACGTCATCGGAATGCAGCTCTCCCAGCGAAGGACCGTTCTCACAGATACACATTCGCCCCTCCCCCCCCCCACCTCCTTCCTATACAGTCTGCCGCATTACTTTCTCGTCTTCTCTTCCTCTAAATCCTTAAGGATACGGATTATTTTTAATATCCTTTCTCAAAAATTATAAAATAAAATAAAATAAAAAACAGCGTGCTTCAAGCTAAAAATAGCTACGTAGAGCTATTTTTTTCGAAATCTTTTGAACGAACTAGCCTGATAAAGGCCTGAAACTTAGGCCGAAACGTAGGCACAAAGAAAATATTTTTTAATTTTTTATTTCTATTGTCTTCAATCCCCAACCAACTTCTCATATGTTGCTAAAATAATTTGGGATACTTAAAGTTTGTCCTTTTGTACAACGAGATGATTATATAAAATTGGTACCATTTGTTAAGCTTAAATTTCGACCCAACTAAGCTAGTCTCCATCAGGGCTTTTGTGACAGGATAGGCCTCTATCCAGTTCTGTATGTAACTATTAATAAAAATAGTTCTGAATAAAATCCTAATATTGCACTCTAACTTTCATAAATTTCACTGTAGCAAAATAAACAGACATTTAAGGTTTAAAATATTTTCTTCTTTCAAGTCATAATCTGTATACCACGTGCATGTAAATGACCTGAAAATTATATTCTTTTCATGACTCGTTCTACTTTTTTTTTTTTTTAAATACGTCAATTTACATTTTGCAATTATACCGCTAAAACGGTAATTCATTGAGACACTGAGAAATTCCTGAGATTTTTGCACGGTGACTCACGATTTCTCTTTTCTTGTATAATATCTTTGGATGTCTTCTTCTTCCTAATAATTGGTGCTTTGTCTTTGTTTCTTCGTTAAATCAATTCTAATACCGCCTAACTCAATTCTTTCATCTTTACAAGACATGTTAAAAAATATATGTATAGATTCCTAACATTCCTCTTAAGATTTTTTTTCTTTTATGAAATCTTCATAAATTTACAAGCTTTATTGAGGAAATATAAACTAATAAAAGTAGTTAAAAAAATTAATTATTTAAGTGGCTTGAAAATTAAATTCTTTTCATGACATGTTCAACTTAAAAAAAAAAAAAATATGGACGTCAATTTACATTTTGCTATTTTAGCTGAAACGGTAATCCATTGAGGCACTAGGAAATTCTTGAGATTTTTGCACGGCGACTCACGATTTCTCTTTACTAGAACAATATGTTTGAGTATTGCCTTCTTCGTGGATCTATTTTGTTTTTATAGCATATTCAAATTTTAACACCCTATAACACAACTCAATTCTTACAATTTTACTAGAGGCTCAAAAAAATAATAATAAATATAAAAAAAAGTTCGTTGCTATTAACCCTTCATTTATAGCATGACTTGAACTTTTTCCCTTGAAAATTTTCAAGTAAAAGTTTTGCAGAACTTTAATTACAAAAAAAAAAATATCTGCCGATTTCGCCAAAAAGTCAATCTAAAAAATGCCTTTATTCTTAGCTACTCCCACACACGATTCATTATAGTTAAGTAATCCATTTAAGGTAAATTATAACTTTAATCTAAGACTTAATAAAAGAATTTATTATTATCATTTATTTTTATGGACTTAAATAAATAAAACTTTTACCATAAATCTAGAACATTATAACAAAAAAATTTCTTAAAACCATTAGTTTAAACAATTTTTTCCCTAAAAAGTCCAAAGAAACAAAATAGAACTTTAAAAAAAGTTTCGTAAAAGTTTCAACCCCTTATGGCACATTTCAACTTGAAGGTGCCAAAGAACCTTGGTCTGTAGTTTTCTTACTTACTCAGAATATACAGGGTGTCTCTTAAGTAGATGGAAATTTTTATAGAAGAAATAAAAGACATCAAGATCTACAAAAAATTTCTTATAAACAATTGCCCAATTTGTAGCAGAAAAAGAAGAAATTTAAGAATTGTGTTTTTAAAGCGAGTCACGTTTTCTGTTGAATAAGAAGCGATAACTCAAAAAATATCTGATTTAAGTAATTAAACATTGGTCCATAGTAAACTAGGCAAAATCTTCTTTAAACGAAAGTACAGTTTGTTATGGTTATGACTATTTAAAGAGGAGTATTGAGCGAACAAGCACAGCAAAGTTTTGTTTAAAAATAAAATAATCATAAATTATTTGTGTTTTTTTTTTTTTTTTTTTTTTGAGATTTCGAGATTCACGTCGTTGTGTAAACAAATAATGTGATTTTCTATCCAGTCACCTAAAAATACCAGTGTTTTATTTATTATTTTTTTTTTATTAATTTTCTTTTTATCTATTTATTTTTATTGTATTTTCTCTTATTATTATTTTTTTTTTCACTTGATTTCATTTCATTTTAAATTCATTTGTTTATTAATCTCAATTCATTTATTGATTCTACTGCTATTTTTTAAAGTTTATTTATTTATACATCTTATTACCTATAAATGTCTATTATTATCCTTACTTATTTATTTTATTCTATCAATCCATTTCTTTATTTTTTTTATTTTTTATTTATTTATTTTATTTTTTTTTTTTTTGTACCAATCATCCAAGTAGTATTAAATTATGTTATTTAGTTGATCGGGCGCTTATGACCTGGATGTTTTGCGCCTAGACATCGAAACAAACAAACAAACCACTGTTTTCTGCCAAAAATGACTTAAATTAAGTTTTGCAAAGCTTTTATTTCTTGTTTTTTTGTGCTTTAAGTTGTATAGCAATAAAAATAGTTGTATAAAAACACATTTTATTTATAAAAATAAATAAATTAAAAATAATAATTTTTCAAATATTTTTCCCGTAACAGAGTGGCTATGAACGGCGTTTTTCTCCCAAATTTTCGCCATAGTAATTGAGAATGTATTTATTAGTGACAGATTTAATGCTTTTTTCTAAAATTTACCATTAAAATAAAGTAACCTCTACTGGTTGCTTCAATTATTTTCATGACAACGTAAATATTAGGGCTAGAAATCTTTCTTTTTTATCACTTTTAAATATGCATCAATTCATATAATAAATATCTGTATGAACAACATAATTTCATAACCTCTTTAAATAAAAAATATTTGAAAAATCGTTATTTAAATTTTTTTTCTTTTTATAAATAAAATGTATTTTTCGGCAATTATTTTTTTTACAATGCACCCCATATCTCGGAAAAAACAAGAAATAAAATCATTGGAACAGTAACTTGTAGTCATTTTTGCAGAAAACACGTGTACTTTTAGGTGACAAAATAGAAGATCATTTCTTTACACAACACGAGGTGAATCTCAAAAATTTTTCTAATATACCTCAACTTAATTAATATAGACTTAAATATTATTTAACGAGGAAGTTTTCCTAAAAGTGGGGCAACTGTAGGACAGTTAGAGGGTAATAAAAAAAATCACAAATAATTGATGACTTTTTTTTGTAATGAGGTTTCATGTTAATAATTGTAGCAGATTCCATAATATAATATACCTGGTTAAGGAGGATGTAAGGAGCAATCGGAAAGAACTTGAGCCGGAATGCGGGATCCAACAGCGTACCTCATGTGCTACCATTTGCAGAGCCTGTTATGATCCTAACGAGGGAGGTTAAGTACCCATCCGGGCAATCAGTAACTATCCCACAGGTCTCTTTTCTTGAATGAGGGCCTCTTAGCGACGGAATTTAAATTAATATTTACCTGATTGCAAAGAGGTTGAGGAACTGTTGGATATTATAATATATTTATTATAGTTGTAATCTCTAGCTAATCTAAACGAATTAACTCGAAACGGAAAAAAAGTTGAAAAAATCCATTTAGAACTAATATACTAATATATATATATATATATATATATATATATATATATATATTCATACTGGCTACGAATTTCGCTCTTGTTGTATTTAATTTAATTTAATAATATATTTAGCTTGATTAGCCGGCATTCCTGATGTCGCTGAAATGGTGAAAGAGTTTGTGTTATGATTCTCTTTTTCGATGGGAGGGACAAAGTGATCCGTGTGCAAAATACGCATTGTCCGGCAACAACCACATGATAAACCGAAATTTACGAGCTATAAAATGATTACGAGCTCGCATCCCAGTACCGAGGGTAGACTTTTACCGGAATTAATCCTCCGCCCTCTCTCCTGTCCCAGGAAAATTCCCGTATTGCCTATCGCATATAGGACATACAAGACGAACATCTGTCGTTTTCAGAAAGTGGAGAAAAAGTCAATCTTTGTTTTATAGTTTTAACGCAATCTCTTTCTGATTATTTTATTTAAGAATGTTCTAGTTAAATTATGAAAATAAATGATTAGAATTGTTATAGCTAGTTAGTTAGTTATAGCTATGTTACAAAAAATTAATTTTTTTTTTTAACTTTTTAGTGCTGACAAATGTCCGTCTTTGTTATGAAGCCGTTTTAGGTTATTCATTTTTGTGTTGGTCGTTAAAAAATACATAACTGGTTTAATGTCGTTACATTTTCTTTTATTTTTCTTAATCAAATATTTTGGTATTAATATTTTCTGACATAAATGCACCCGACATATTTATCTGTAAATCCAACACTAGATCATCTTGTATAATTGAATTTTATTCTTATAAATACCTTCACTCAAACTTCATCCATAATTTGTGGAAACGATAAAAAGATAATGATAATAAATCTTCATTATATTAATGATATATTTGGTCTTCATAGACCTCGTTTATGTACAAGCTGATTCATTTAATATAAATATAAATAGTGTATGTCAGTACGATAGGCTCGAGGATTTATTAGTAACAACTAAGTTGCGTTTGCGCGTTAAAATCGCATATCGTTGGTCTCCACTGACCAAATATAACTTCATGAAACATTTCGGTATTTATGACTTTTAGTCATAGGAACTGTGTTAAAGTTTTGGTTTGTACGTATGGTTAAGCAACATACAGATCCCTAAGAGGTTTTTTTGAGGTTTCTATCTCATTCGCAGGATCAAGTCAATGGTTTAGTTATGGCAATGCTTGTAACAATCTGTGACATGTTTTTTTCACCCACGCTTGATAGATATGATCTGTCCCAAGAGATAAAGTTTAATGAGAGAGGACAAAGGATAGAGTTTTGCAGGACTATCATTCAAAATAAGAATGTTATCCTTTATTTTTTTATTGCTACACTCAAACCTCTTCCTTCTCACGACTGGACAGCTCATAGCGAACTGTCCAGAATCAATATATGTGATGGTGCAAGATTCCTAACGAGTCCAAAATTATTGACCCGCCATATTCTACAGATCTCTCCTTTCCACACCCAGCCTCTCCAAAACACAGCAGTTGAAGGTGGAATCGCTCCTCTACTCCCGAACAGTCCCCGAACCGATAACTCACCAAATCCCTCTCTGTATTTCTCCTGCAGGTACAGTATGCATTTTTATCTCCTCTTTTTCTATTTGTATTTTAAGATCTTGGTCCTCATCGTTTGTTTCAAATCGTATTGTAGGATCGACTATCAGAGCCTCTTTTCCTTTCGCACTAAAGGCTAAGATATCTACAAATCTCGAAGAGCCTTCCGAATCTATGCAATATACTTCAAGGAAGCAAGTATACTTCGTCTCTAGGAATCCGGCAACTCGATGCTTTACATTAGTGTGCCAGTGGGTGACAAGGAGCATGTTATTCGGACATTTGCTCAGTACATGAGCTGGGGTTTCTGGCTCTCGGCCACATTTGCGGCAGAGGAGTCCGCCCTTAATTTAATCAATATAAAACAAAATAAGTTAAATGAGTCTAATATTTTTTGTTAAAGTCAATTTAGTGATATTTCTAGTTGGAAAATATATAATATCTATTAGGGCAGTGAGTAAGTTGATTTCCAGAGTAGGTGATTGCAATGTTGAAATATAGAACTGGTATATTAGGTATACCTTTTCCCACTAGAAATATCACTAAAATTAATAATAGGAAATGATAAAAATGGAGATTTTAATTCTGTCAACTAAAAGGCTCACATAATAGTTGTTCTCAATTGGTTAGAAAATGTATGGGCTACAAATTAAATTAATGATATGTTACTTGAAACAATTGCTGTAACAACATTTTCAGAATTTAAACTTTAAAATGAATTACATTGTTACAATTACTGATGATTTTTTTTTTCAAATATAAAAAGATTAAGATAATTGCCACACAATAATGGTCAAAACTACTTAATAAAGTCTTCAGAAAGTGTCTAGTTATCTTCTTGGCATGTAATGGCTTTTAGTTTTATAAAAGCCGGTATTTAAGTTATTAATTTTTAAGTGCAAGCTGCCATATATTAGACTACAAAGAGACTGCTAAATGTTATTTTACATTTCATAAATTAAATTTTTGATTCAAGCATAATATTTTGCTGTATATAAGAGCGTGACTGTAGATAGTACCTATGATATTAATAGCTTCGATATTTCTATTATTTTGGTTAATTAATTAGTTTTAATTTATGGATATTTAATATGAATTATTTCAAGTATTCGATTTTATTACCCAAGAATTTAGTAAGGAGTCGACATCCTGTAGTACAGGACTGACCGAAGTCCATGTTATCGGATGTGAACCTTATCACTAGGATTGTCGATAACCTCGCCCTCCTTTAACATTTTTTCGTGTATGAATCATCTCGATAGTGAATGAAAGATATTTGTGGAATCTTTATTACCCTTCAATATCTAAGATGTCACGTGATTGAGGCTGGTATCTGTGTGCCGTTCTTATTTCGGAGAGTGAAAAAAAGTCTGCCTAGTAGGCAAGTCTGTGTAGTTTCCTCACCAATTAGAATTTTATCTATATTTGAAGTTGATTGGGTTGTTGTCATTTGAAGATTTTATTTTATTTTTTTTAAATTTCTTGATGGAATTTAATTAATTTTTTGACACAATTAAGGACACCAGTAATATAGTGATACTAGAGTCCATTCACACCGTATGTACAGTAAATTAAATAGAATAACAGGAAATACTAAAAATAGAGGAGTAATACTAAAAAGAAAGGAATAATACTATAAATAAATATATACAATGAAAAAAAAAAAAGCAACTTAAACTGATCACAATAACAAATTAAGTCAAGTCATACTTATATTAGGATATTATTGATCCATGGGGTATTTATATACGGCAGGAAACGTTTTTAAAATAAAATCCTTTTCGGATACAAACAGAATTTGTTTAAATAAATATTGTGCCTTAATAAAAATTATCAATTTTGTACTTATTTGTTTACATTGTAGAATCTTAACTTTTGATGATTTTTAATAAAAAAAACTACTTTACCTTTAATTTTATACATGATATTATGCAATGCAGTTAAAACGTCACAGGCTAGTAACAATAAAAATTATAAATATGTGAGTGAAGTTGCAATTTTTTAAATTAAAAAATACATTCTATTTTAAGAAGAGTCGGAAGCATCTAAATAATCTCATTCTAAATGTTACGTAGGTAGAACCAAGGTATCACACCTTTAAGTTCATAAGACTACGTTTTAAATCTAACCTCTATTTACTACGACATTACACCGGCATTATGTTTTTAAGCATAACAGTTAGCTAAATTAATGGAATTGTTAAATGGAATGTTATGAAATTGATACTTAACTATTTGTACACTATTCTACAAATTTTGGGTCATATTGAATGAAGCCCCGTATTCGAAATATAGGCCTTATCAAGAACAATACATTTGCAGACCCGGAATTAGAAGTCATGAAATTGATACTTATTTGAACATTTGTTTACCAATCCACAAATTTTTTGCAGATTGAGCCAAATTTAACTACCCTTTTCTTTAAACGATAGATAATTCAGAAAGGCACGAAGAGCTTCCTTACGTTAGGTTAGGTTATGTTAGGTTACGAGTTGTCCTAGGCGATCAACGATTTGGTTATTACACCCTTGAGCTATGATGTTATTATTTGTAACTTGTCTTTCTAAATGGGGGGAAAAAAAGTTTCTTTTTATATATTTCTTTAATTGTTATATTCTATGGTACAATTGTGTTTGTTTTAAAAGTTTTATAATATTTTCTATTGAATTTACCGGGTCTTTTAATGCTATTTCTCTACAACGGGGTGTTTTGTTTTTTACAAAGGCTTGATGTAGTAATGTACAATCTTCTATTATTTGCTTTATGGTTAGCGGGGACTGGCAGGTATCGCAATATGGTTGGTCCTCTTTTGTTATTAAATGAACATGAGCCAGGTTAGTATGACCAATTCTTATCCCTGTCACAACCACTTCTTCTGTTCAGTTTCCTCTTCCAGCACTTACGCACTGTTTTTTACTTTTTTAAACTACGTTAAGTAGTGAGTATAAAAGTATAAAAGTCGTTTAAAAGCTTCTGAATTGAATATATAACTGCGATATAAATAAATAAAAGTATTCAACAATTTCTACTATTACTATTCTTTTATTGTTATTTTATCTTACTTTTATCTCTGATTTTATTTTTATCCATAAAGAGATGGATCGCGAATTTGAATGCGAACGTTGACGTGTGTTATAAAAATGAGTGAGTCTCGACTATTATTATCTGTTCTAAAACATACTGTATTTTGAGGATAAGTTAGTCGGAGGTGCGGTCAATATACTATGTATTATAGTAATATTTTATTGTGATTGCCAACGTTTTGAGCTATCTTGTAGGTCTTCATCAGCGCATTTTATCTGGCACTGCGGGGGAAGTTAGGAGACTTTGTCATTTCAGAGTTTGGTTTTTGTATGTATATTCAAATTTAGTTATAAAATAAATAACACTGAAGGAGGGAAGTCCGTAGTACAGTGGAGGAAAGATTCTTGATTCAGATTATCAATTATCAAATTTATTATTAATTTATTTTATCGTAGCCATCCTATTTAAAGATACTGCTACAGTTTTTCTATTGAATCGATCCGCGAACGGAGATTGAATACCAAAGTGGGATGACAGTTTGGCCAACTGCTGACATTTACCGGCCATGCCAATTTCCATTCCTAATTGGATTCGATGGTGTTGGTGAAATTAACCGCTGAATATGATCGCTTTCAATGCCTGTGTAAGTGATATCAAACAGAATTTCCGCTAAACTTTATGCCTGTGGGCTGGCTCTCTAATTAGAGGTAGTTATCTGTAAGGGAACATTATATGTCGTCTTAGAAATTCCGACACAGCCTAATTCATTTTTAATAAACTACAAGATGTAAACAAAAAAGCTGTTTAATTCTGTTAGCTAATCGCTTACTTCTTTTAATTTGTAGTATGTTTCAACCGCAAAACATCTTGGAAACAATTATTTGACGTTTAAGGTTAAAATTCAATCGAACATGAAGAAACTAACCCATATAGTTATCTAACTAAAAAATCGAGCTAAGCAGTGTTATAATAATTTGTATCGGTATGTATGTATTAAAGGAAGAAAAGCGTCAGAACAACAATAAAAGCAGTTTATTTCTGCGTCCTGGAAATAAAAAACAACATGTCCATTTTTGATTAAATAATTTAATAACTAAGAAACAAATTTTAATAGCTCCAAATTATGGGAAATTGACACCTCCAAACAAATACAAAATGTTGTTTTTTATTTACCTCCGGGATACATATTTTAATAGTGTATCTTATTTATTGCTATCACTTACCCCAAAATGTGGTATTTCCATTAGCATCAAAATTTTTGAGAGGCCACTTTTTTACAGTGTTATGGATCCTTGTTGAGAGACGGGTCCAATGGGGAGATGTTTTTGTATGTTCTCATTTGGGGACAACTTTCAAACCAAGGAACAAGGGTAAACAAAGAAACTCAAATCTTAATTTTACATTCCTTTGCTCTTATATGTATCGAATTGCATCACTGTAATTGTTTAATAAACTGAATGGTTATACCCAGAAAATACGCAAAGAAATGCTACTAATAATTTCAAGTAGTTGTAATTAAGTATGATTGTTATTTGTAATCATTTTTTTTTTATTTATCTATTTATTTATTTTATTTCCTTGGTTTTATTATAGTTTTTGCTTTTGTATTGATACATATATTTTTATTTATTACTTTCCTACTTATACTAGGAAAGAAAAGTATTGCGATCGGGTCAAATTTCCGATATGCGGTTTTCAACGGATCTATACGTTTCAGAGCCGCAGATTAAAATGAGTACTGGAAGGTAATGAAGTTCGCTATGAAACTATATAAAAATAGTTCATTTTGGACAACTATTAACGAAGTTACAGCTATTCAATTTCCATTGTAAGATTACGGGTTCATATCCTGGTGTCAGAAAGGGTTGAATGAGAGAAAAAAGATAAGTAAGTGAAAGTAAGAAAATCTGTTGCCTGCATCACACAAGCTTCACTATTTCCGCTACTTTTAACAGAAATTATTTTTTGACAAAATTAGGTTATGACAAAAAGTTTTTGATCAGCAATATTAGAGGGTTTTGATCTTTTTACACTGATCTTTCTTAAACCGGTTTATATTGGTTTAGTTTATCAATTAAATCTTACTCAAATCTTTTCTTTGATCAATTTTCAGGAAAATAAATCTAATTCAATTTTTTTTTTTTTTTTTTTAATGGACATATGTATAGATATAAATACTTTTCTGAAATAGGTAGGAATGTCGTGTGAGTGGACACAACAATTTTTTGTTTGTTTTATTTTTATTATATTGTATATATGGTATGAATGTGCCTCATTCAGCTCTAGTATTCAGTGCTCTTAAGTGTGGCAAAATGTATTATTTCTCGACGAAATGATATTTAATATTGTTTCGTTAAAAAAAAAAAACAAATAATTATTTCAAGTAGTATTTAGGGGTAGGAAAAACTAATGAGTAGCTTCATAACAAAGACGGGCATGCACCATTTTTAAAAAGTTGAGAGAAGCCTATTTTTGTAACATAGCTTCAATTGAAACCAATTCTAATGGTTTTTGTTTTCATGATTCAACTTGAACGTTTTAAAATAAAATCATCAGAAATAGTTTTATTTGAACTTAAAATCAAAAATTGACTTTTCTTCTTATGAAGCCACACATATATTCATATAGGCTATACCTTTGATAACTTTACTTAAATGATTTATTTAAATATTAACCATTTCAATTAAGAAATTAATACTCCTAGTATCCAATGATAATTTTTAAACTACCAATACACAATAGACTAGAATAAAACACTAGAAAATTATGCACCTTGTTTGCAAATTATAAATTTTAAATAATGGCAACTTTTTATTATGTTTATGTTGTCATATAACCCATTTATATGCCTGTAGCTGATGATATCTGAGATTGCATAAAATCCCACAACATTTAAGATCTTATTCTCGATGTAAGAAATTCTAGAGATTTCTTTTAGCATTTTGGGATTTTTTTTCTCACTTATTTCTGTTAATGATGCCAAATATCGGTAAGATTATTTGAAGTATATGGTCATGTTGGAGCACAACCTGACAGACAAGATAGAGGGCTGGATGTAGCATGAATCGTAACCCGGAGCAACTGTTCCCAGATCCGGATGCCAATTATTTTTTCTCCTTTTAAACAGGTCACACGTTGTGCTTTCTCGCTGGCTATCTTTGTTAAGGCAATAGTTGTCTGTTTTCCGTCCATTTGGTTTGTTTCAGTTTTTACTCTAACCTGTTCATGTTTAGTATTGAATTGTAGTCGATATCTACTTCCACAATTTAAACTGATTCTAGATATTAATTCTTGTTTTTGTCGGTAAGCCATATCTTCGTTGGTTCTTCGTCAAATTGAGTCAACGTTATGATGATTATATACCCTAACTCATAAAGTATACAGTTTTATGGACGAAACAAAATTGTCAGAAATTTCGGTCAAAATTTCTTTACTGGGTTAACCGACGTTTCGATTCAAACATGTGAGCCTATCATTTGGAAGTCCAGACAAGAACTGTATTTCTCTTCTGGAGTTTTAGTCTCGACTTCCAAACCATACCCCTGATGATGATTCACGTGTTTGAATCAAAACTTCGACCAACCCATTAAAAAAATGTCGACTGATATTACTGACAATTCATCTGTCGACCAGTTACCCATCTATGCAGTTCATGTTTATGGTTGATTTTACCCACGATAGTTAGAAATTCCTATGTGAATCTTGGGTCGAAACACGAAAATTGTACTTGCACCTGTGGAAATTCCTAAGTTTCAATAGCGTTTTTCCATAAATATGATTTTTGCACTTAACATACTAGGCACAAATATAATGTAACAGTTTATAACATATACCGTCTGAATATATTTTATTCAGACTTGCTTTTTTATTATTTTGGAACTATGAACGAAAAGTTATTTGATTAAATTGGATGAATTACATTAAAGTGGATGAATATAATTTGAAACTGTCAGTATAATTTTTCATGGGTGAATATTAAATGGGTAAATATTTAGGACGCAGTCATTATAAAATTATTATTAGTGCCGATGTTTCAACGATGGGATGTAGATCAGAACGTGTACGCCTTATTTGTCGACTTCAAAGCAGCCCTATGACTCCGTGGACAGAAACTGTCTCTAGAAGATCATGACTGAGCTGAGTGTTCCCGAGAAGCTAGTGAGCTTGATGAAGGCGTGTACAAATGATCCTAAATGCAGAGTCCTAATACAAGGAGAATTATCTGAATCCTTTGAAGTTCGAACGGGTTTGATGCAGGAAGATGGGGATTCTCGCCGATGCTGTTCAACTTAGCCCTAGAGAAAGTAATAAGAACAACATCACGCGATGATGGAGAGGTGCAAGTCGGAATGAAACACAAAATCCTAGCATATGCCGATGATATAGCTGTCCTCGGAAGAGGATATTGAGGGACTCGCTCGGACTCTGTTAAAAGAAGCAGAGCAAATCGGACTACAAGTCAATGTAGATAAAACAGAATACATGATAACCGAAACATCCACCATAATAACATGATCTGCTTGGACTCTTAGTCAATTCCAAAAGTAGAGAGATTCAAATACCTCGGCTCCACAATAACCTCAATAAATGATCAACTAACAGAGACAGTCCAGCGAAAAACAAGTGCGAACAGATCTTTCTTCCCTCTTTCAAGATACTGAAATCCAAAAAAATCTCCAGAAATCTAAAAATAAGGGTGTATAACGCCGTGATTAAGCCAGCTCAGCTGTACGGTTGTGAAACCTGGGCTCTAACCGGCACTCTAAAAACCAGAATTGAAAGATTCTAAAGAAATGTTTTCCGTAAGATAACAGGACCTATATGGGACTAGAACCTTGACACATGGAGGAGAAGGAACAATAAAGAACTGCTGATAGAAACGGGTCAGTCAATATCTCATGACATGAAGGCTAGGAGGTTAAGATGGACGGGGCATGCGCATGTAGCTGGTTCAGGCGGCCAGAGATCTACAAGGTCTATAGCGCCAACAGAAAAAAGAAAAGAAAAAATAATGAATATCAACCTAAGCTATACTACTACAACCCATGAAGGGGAAGGGTCTTAGGGTAGTAGGGTAGGGTAGGGTTCAGTGCTATTTAGGAAAAGTGCTGTTGTAGTCAACGGTTGTGCAAGGAAGTGATTTGGCTGAGTTCAAGCTCAATCGCCAGGTTTTCCCTTAATTAATTATTTAATTATGGGTACTTATCTAGATAGGCTGGGTGGACCCCAGGAGGGTCTCCTGAATACAGGATCATCCCGCTGCTGATGAAACAGAATAAATAATTTTTCTGCCATCAGCCGGGATTCGATATATATACATATATAAATGCATTCAGGAAATACAAATTATATCTTGGAACCGCTACTGGATTGACTGTTGACTTAATCAATGAATAAAGGAACTTGCTGAATTCGATTTATGGATACATCGATGAATTGAGAAACACCTAGTGGATTTCCAAATTCTATCAAATAGCTCAGCGCTTAGTTCAGAAATAGTTCTAAAAAATATATACTTTTTTATTTGATTACTTTCACATTTAGATTATACACATCTGCTGATTGTCAATACCATGGCAGGTGCGGATAAATAATTAAAGAGAAAAAAAAGAAAGATTATTATGCAATCCCGTTGGAATGATGTGTGTCATGTTAAATTCCACATTCTGCCCGATCGTGCGGACGAAACTTCTTGTTATGAGGTCAAAACCCTTCCGGTTTTGAAGTGGAAACACTTGAAACGGAACCAGCTAAGAAACTGTTAAACTTGAGGGATATTTAATAAATTTAATTTCCGAAGAGAGAATAGAATGGGATTTAAAGATTAAAAGGCGAGCTGGAACTGGTGGGTGACGTCAGTAGCCGCCGTAGGGTGGTCCGACCACCTAGACAGTATCTCTCCGCTCCCACAGGTCGTCCCTATCTCCCTCCCCCCTCCTCTCTCTCTCTCTCTCTCTCTCTCTCTCTCTCTCTCTCTCTCCTCTTATATTATAATAAATTAATTAATAATACCAGCGGAGGAATATAGCAACAATTAATTTTTTTTAAATCTGTTATATTTAATTTTTAAAAACTTAGTTTAGAAAAACTGTTTTTGCTTTCTCTTACCAGAATGCTAAGAGAGAGTAATCGTAAGAATGTTGAATATCAAGAATGAGACTGCGTTTATCTGTCTTAGCTTTTTTTTATTTTATCATACTTGATAGTTACAGTATACTCGGAAATATTGTTAATACTTTAATTCTTTTTTGCCTCCCGCAATTACAATATAATAGTCTGTGAACCACACTCTCCTACCGAGCACCCCCATCACATCCCTATAAATTGCATATCGTTCTTTTCCTAGCAGCTATTTATTAAAAAATAAGTTCCGCCAAAAAAAAGTGAACATGAATTTATGAATGAACAATCAATTTTATTTTGTGACTGAAGTCCCCTTAAAATAATAACAAAGTTCAAAAAATATATACATCATTCTGGCATGTAGATACAATATAGATATAAAAAAAAATCAGAAAAAAAATATAAAATTAAAAAGGCTCTTATCATTTAAAAGCTGGTGGTTAAGTGTACTGTACGTAGCCTAAAAAAATATATATGCATGCGGAAATGTGTAGTAGGTGGTGGAATAGGAGTTGTTTGAAGGAATTTGTTGACGTGGCTTGACGTATGGGAATGGGCAAAGAGTTCCAAAAGGAGGTGGCACGAATGACGGAGAATTAGCTGAAAGCTGTTTTTTTATGAGGAGGAATATATATATAGATTTATAGATTGAGATCTGGTATTGAAAGAGTGGAGTAATGTAAAGTAAGGAGTTCTAGGATGTAGGATATACTGTCCCCAAATGGTTTCCAGATATGGCGGATTGACGACTTTGACTTGAGTTAGTTTTCCAGTCATTGAGATTCAGCACTTGGCTTAATCTAAGCCAATTTTTTCAAGTCGTTCAAAGTAAAGAAGAAAATCAAGCGTCATCTGTAATTAAACGACCATTAATAAAGGAAAACGCCCCGAAACAAAACATCTGAAGAGAGCATTTCTCTTTCTAGAACACTGATTACTTTTTAATATATTTGAAGTGCTTCCTGAGAAAATGCACTTAATGCAGCACTCGGTGGAAAAACGCAACTGGCGTAAGCGCCTACGTCACATCATTCAGTACTCATAAATGGTATAGTTATATACTGCAATAATAATGTTTTGGTACATTATTTTGAGTAGAATCATACAAAACGATAATACGTTCACGGTAAAATAACAGAATAACATAAAAGGATATTTTTAAAAGATGAATTCATTTCATGGGTAATTTATTTTAATACGTTTCTTAAGCACGTAGTTAAAAAAATAGACTAATCATCTACCTATTTCATTTTATGTATCTATGCAGTTTGAACTACTGTGTCAGTCTAGCTAAATTTTTATTTTGTACCTTCTGATTTTTTTTTTCAGATTATGTGCAAAATTAAGATTATATTATTATTAACTTTCACTATCAAAAGGAATTTTTTTGGAAAACGTCCTCTCCCTCTTACCCTTTCACATGATGCATCAAAACTAGATGTCTTGCAATATGAATTAAATATCGTTAGCTATTGTCAGAGATGGGCAAATGCTACTCTGAGAAATGAGAACCAAAGAATTTAATTACTACTTCAGTTGATGTCAAAGGACTTTGCAGGTCTTCTTTAGGGCTAAAACGGACAAGATACAAAAAGATATTGTGGAATTGTGGAAGTTACATAATATTTAGACAAAAAATTATAAACAATGTGAATAAGCTTATTAAAATTATGAACAGTAAGTACATTAAAATATAAACAGAGCAAGCTAAGTAACAAGATCCTAAACTGAAGAAAATAAGTGGTAACAATTGTTGTAGTGTAATATATAATATATGCAAATATGAATATACTTCTACAGAAATAGGTGTGTTCAGCTAGGAGTTTCACTTAGAACTGGAAAATCAGGGTAAGGGTAGATATTGGGGAAATTTACTGACCTGTTTGGGTAATGGGAAAAAAACAGAAAAATTTACATCTTATTACAGTATCTAAAATTTGAAGATAAATGGTTTTCCATTTTCCTTTCACTCATCCATCGCTATTATCATTATTAACTATTAATTGTTATATCTCTGATATTATGAATTTTTCAGCCCTAATGATGACCCACAAGCTTGGGTCGAAACTTTTGTGATAAAAATTAAAAAATCAGCAGATTTTTTTTTTTAGTAATGAAAAGATTTTTAGTAATTTTATTAATGCTTATACCTGATCTGGTTGAGCAGAATTCCAAAATCGACTGGACTACTTAATTTCTTTTTTAACATTTTATAACTTATTTTCGATCCGGTACTTTATCGGGTCAGGAAACAAAATAAGCAATTGTATATCAGTTCAGTTATCCAAAAGGGACCTAAAAAAATATATTTTTAAATATATATGTCTGAAAACTACAAATATTTTTGTATACCATATATCCTCGAAATCTTCATAATCGTGTTCTAGAATTTATACAACTTATATAAAATGCACCTCCGCATCCTCCTGATTTTCCATTCACTGAATTTAATTTTTTTTTTCCGTGTTGCTAACCGTTTCTGAAATATTCATTCAACATGAAATTTCCCTATCATTCATGGAATTAACTCTTGAATTTTCTATTATTATGGATGATTAAATCATAAGAACCAATCTTATTAATGTATGTTGGGATTCATTATTTATGTATATCCATATTATAATTATGGGATGGAGTACGATTTGGTTCGTGTGCTGC
The DNA here is from genome assembly GCA_928085145.1 of Nezara viridula. Lineage (NCBI taxonomy): Eukaryota > Metazoa > Arthropoda > Insecta > Hemiptera > Pentatomidae > Nezara > Nezara viridula. Next base: position 58,752,173 of record OV725080.1, on the reverse strand, counting down.
GGTGAAAAGATAAAATTGATAACATTTCCAGTATATTAAAATGAGCTTCAACCACATATTTTTTCCCTATCTATTTTAGTTAATTAAAGTAAACTCGATTATTTTCTTGCGGCTTTTGAAGTCTGTTTTCCCCGTATTAATTTTTTTTAGTTATTAAAGTTATTTTATTGATTTATTTTATGAAAGTTACTTGAATTTTTGTATTATTTGTCTTGTATTAAATAATTGAAAGTATTTGCTAAAAACAGGCTTATCAATTGGTCTTATATACAGGATCAGATTAAGCATTTAAAAATTTGGTGCCATCTTTAAATTTTTAGTGACGAAAAAAAAAAACATTAAAAAAAGATATATTTTGGGTGATAAATATTCAGGACGCATTTTTTTTTTTAATTTTTTATTTGTGCCAACATTTCAACCCAAACATTTGGGTCATCTTCAGGGCTGAAAATTTTAATATACAATCAGAGTCATATTATTATACAACTGATAATGGTAAATAATAAACTAAAGTGATTGATGGTACATGAATCTTAACTAATATTACAATACATATATTAAAAATGAAATATGTAAATAATTATACAAATTAAAAATAATGCATATAATCCACTATTTACATCTTATTACATTAACTTTTTATATATTTCATTTTTAACATGGGTATTGTGATATTAGTTAAAAATTATGTACCATCTATCACTATAGTTTATTATTTATCATTATCGATCGTTTAATATTATATCTCTGATTGTATTTTAAAATTTTCAGCCCTGAAGATGACCCACACATGTTTGGGTTGAAACGCTGGCGCAAATAAAAAATTTAAAAAAAAAAAAAGCTATGTTCTGTGTATTTATCACCCGAGTATGATATGTAGAACTGTCGGCTTCCTTAATAATAATAATAATTCATTAAAATATATTTTGTTTAAAATTTAAAACTAAACCAATTAAATATTTGTTTATTATATTCATTTCTTGCAAAAGAGATTGAATGTATGGTGGCCCTTTCAAGGTAAAGGAATTTTTAAAAATTTAATTTATTTTATGTAGAGCGTAACTGTTTTTTTGCGTTTAGTTTCTTTCAAAATTTAGAAAAACCTGTTGCTGTCATTTAGTCTTTCAGAAATTTGTTGCTACTTTATTTCAAATTATTTAAGGAAGAGTTTCGTGATGCTCTAAGCACGTGTTATAATAGTTTAATCCATTACTGCTTATACATATTACTCATGTAACTAATTAGTTACATAGTTATTAGATAATTCTAGGTGCATTTTAAGCGCGGTAATAATTCTTAGTGTTCTCGAAAACGTTTTCAAAGAATAATTTCATGGTAGTATAACGTTAATTAGCAAAACAAAAAAATAGCATATGAGAAAGACTTTAGTTTTTGTATCAATGTAAATGTATATTATTTTTAAAATCTGTAATAATTATCTGTGTTATCTACGGAAGACTGAGACTCGATATATGTTTCTCTTATAAAAACCATTATATTGATTTTAAAAATCATATGCGAAAATTGAACCTTATTATTGTTTTAGTATGAAAAAAAAATTGTTAAAATTCTGGAATGCAAAAGGTAGTGCAAATTAGAAATACAAAACAAAAACTGGGAAACCTTTCAATGGATCCCACAAGTATCGGTTACACGATAATTAACATAGCTGTACTGTAGGTGAACCAGTCTGCTATTATTACTCTTTTTGCTATTTGCTTATATTTTTTTATTATTGTTACTCAAGCATTAAATTCTTGCTTGGATTTTTTCTTTTCTTCTACTAGTGCAAAAAGAGGCCAAGCCTTGATTTCTGTCAGAACAGATTAGGATCGTATATTGTTATTGGACATTCCGTCGTGTAATCATTCCTTTGAAACTTAATTATCGTAAGAAGCCATCATATTATGCGATTATTCTAATTGTTATTAATATGTAGCTTAGTCTATGTATATGTGATAATTAAAAAAAATATATCTGAAATTATTCTAAAAACTTTTTTTTTCAACTTAAATTTAAGACTTAAATGTAAGTAATAGAGTGCTACCAATGGGTAGATTCTCTACAAGCCTTGTCATGCCCATGTATTTGTCTAGATCACATTTACTGAATGTATATTAATTTGTACAGTTGTAAATAAATAATAATAATAACAATAATTTATATATATATATACGCATATATAAAAATAATAAAATCTTGAAACATCGTCAAAATATTTATATATTTATTGACATCATAGTACAGAACCCTTTTTATCAAATTATTAATATCTACCTATAACTTCGTGAATCGTAACGAACAATTTTTTATCTACGAAAATTCTCAGAAATTAGGAGTTTTCTCATTAAATTAATTAATTTAATGAGTTAATAACAAATCATAAATACCCATATGCTTTAATCGTAAGATAGAAAACAAAGGTGGCCTAGAAAAATGTTGGGACGTTTGGCCTATATAACATCGTTATTTTGACATGCTTGATGGTGGAGGTCACGCTAAACGGCCCGATATTTTTGTAGGCCACATTTTTTCTTGATTCGTGCGGAAAACAAAGGAGTTTTCATTTAGTACCTAATTAAATAGACAAAGTTTGCGGATCTCCAGTTTGAAAACGCCCCAATTCCGAGAATTTTCGTAAATAAAAAATTGGGTTGCAATAACTTGAAGTTAATCTGGAAGTATTTGCCGTACGTTAAAAATTTGATGCCGGTGTTCCCAGAAGGGAGTTTCATGGAGCAAATTGCGCCATCAAATGTTTGAGGGTGGCATATTTTGACAGTTTTTTTAATTTTTAATGATGGAAAATTTCCACGGGGTTGTGAATTTTCGGACAAAGGGACAAGGAGAACAGACATCAGGAAGTGTAATTGTATATCATCTACGAATTTTATAATTCTACCTTAGCTTGCTTTGTTTTTAAGAAAAGGTGACTGATAAAATATCTTTTTCGGAGGAGGGTAGGTTCTTGCGCCTTGGGAGGGGGAGGATTGGTGGAGGGCACACCCGATTGATCAAATGGAATCTGTCCTATATCAACAACCTCACATGAATTATATATAGATTTTAAACTCACAATCAGTTAAATGTGATAAGAACTTGAATACTCTCAAATCATACCGGCTGGATTGGACTGGTACTTATTTTTTCCTTGCCAAATCCATCCATCCAAGGCTGTTAGTATATCCGTACATATATTATTACAGTAAGGCTCGAAATCGGTTTTGTACCAAATATAAGCTCCTGTCATTCTCAAATACCATGAATGGGGTACCGTTGGATTCAGAATTTCACGGTATGTTAGCGAATCGTATTCTCCACTTTTGTTTTTCTTTCTAAAATAAATAAAGTCGATACAAACATTTTGTTAGGCTTCAATACCTGAACAGTGGTAGGTCTGTAGATCGATACGGGACAAATTGGATCTAGAAGATTTTGATCCGTACACCAAGACCCGGATAGTTCCTCCGGAACTATCAGATCCTGCGTTTTTAGGCCCAAAAACGTACTATTTTAGAGATAACGCAAGGCATAGGGTTCGCATCCACACAACCTTACATTAATGTAGTACTGTCATTGAATACATGTCTCATTTCGTCGACTTGAGGTCTCTACGATCGAGAGAGGAGGAGTTTATATTATTCATCGATGGTGTTTTTGATCGGCAAGCCATATCAATGTCAATTTTTTACCAAATCTCAAGATTGAGCCACCAATTTCGAAGGCTTCCTTCTCCTTCAGGCGGACAAAATAGTCCAATCATCCCTAAAATTCAGGCAAAAAAGGTATAAAAGAGAACAAACTTTATTTGCGAATAATTTAAAAATTACACCTTGGTTTCCCGTGATTATATAAAAGATTAGTTAATTCCCTACAAAATGAAAAAAAAAATCATTGAAATCGGACAATTTTTAGCCAAGGTACAGCTTACTGAAATTTGTAAACATGTTGGTTCCAAACAAAAATGAAGATTTAAATTAATTTTTGTTTTCTTTGTCGATTATATTTATCGGTAAAGTAACATTTGATTTCTTTATCTTTTGATAGGTTGCATTATTTTATTTTCTTATTAATCTGGCATTTGATAACAATATGCTGTGCGAATTTTTCGCACGGACCTACTATTGTCCATAAGGACAATTGTCAAATAACGAATAATTTGAAGTTTCACTTGAATAAAACATTATGTCAGTGGGAAGGAAACTGCCGGTTTGGCTACTATGAAGTTATGAATGAAAAACCCAAGTGGGGATCGATGACTATGTTCTAGTAAGTTACAAATGTCTGATAGAGTATGTGACATTTATATCATTTCCAATTGGGAATGCATATTTGATTTCAATATTAATCATTACAGTTCATTCCATTATTTTCTTTTAGACATCTTGCCATAACTTGAGGTTAATGATGAAACCATTCCTATTTCGAGATGAAAAATTCCTCGCATCCTGATTCGACATTCTTCTAGTTCTTTTGAAGTGCCGTTCTTTCGAAGTATGTGGCAATATATTGTGCCCCGCGGTTCCACCCGCTTTATATTCGATTCTACATGCTGGTTTCATCAACATGTTGAGTTGATCATCCTTATTAACTGAATAACAACCAAAATTTATTTTGAAAACCAAAATAACCAATCATAAAGACCGACCATAGAATACTCCATTGTAAACAATATTTACAATGGTGGTATAATTAGTGGTATAAGTGAGTATACAGATTTTCTGTATAACGTAATTTAAATATGGCTTCATATAAGCTTCCTTAAGAAAAACAATCTTCCCTTAAGTAGACTCCAATATGCTTAAGAGTTTGTTTCTGCGCTTGATTTATAATGATTGGAAACTATATTTACTGGAATCTTTTCGTAATTTTCTATAGTTTTCCAGATTAATGTTTTTGATTACTGCCTTTTTGATCAGAAGGTCGTAACGTAATATTATGAACACTACAACCAATCTACATCCCCAATGAATGGTCTGCCCAACACAAAAATAGTTTTTCTATTCTTACTTCTTGTTCCCGAAGTTAGCTCATTAAAACAAAAAATTCTTTATAAATTATTACAGATAAGCTGTCACCCGATTACCCAAAGTCAGGACTCCAGACAAGTTGAGACTCAAAGACACTGACTTCTTTGGTTTCTACGAATTTCGTCTGGAACAAGTGTTAACATACTTATCCTTATCAAAAACGGTTTTCCTTTATGTTGATTTAATATTCATCATTTAACCTTATAAACTCGCTATTAAGTATAAATCTTAGAGCTACCATACACATACGATGGCGATACCCATTTTTAACAAGTTCTTAAAAAAGTTGTTTCGATTAATACAGATATATACGTTTTAACCTATTTAAGTATGAATCTTAGAGAAATATGAAATTTAGTAAAACGAAATTATTAATAACCATTGTTAAATTAAACTGTATGAACACCTAATTATGGATTTTGTAATTTTGTGTACATTTAACACATTTTCAAAGATATTGTTTTCTTTGTAATTGAAGGTGATCAATTGCCTCCTGAATAATTTGAGAAAATCAGAATTGTTTACTGTTTGCTGAGTTATCCTGCATTCCTGCTAGTGTTGCCCAAGTGCGAGACCAAGACGAGTCTTGGTCTTGCAAACTCAGTTTTGCTCATGGTTTTGGTCTTGCACAGGAGGCTCGCAGTTACTTATTAAGCTTATTACTATAGAGATATTTCTGTATTTTTTTAGATAGGAGAAATCTAACTAAGCTCGAATACAACGTGCAAGACCAATACCGATTTTGGGCAACACTAATTCCTGCTACAAATTTATATTTTTCGAAGAAGATTGAGGTTGGAAAAAAAATTTCGCTAGAAAGTTATTTAGGAAAAAAATCCGGCCATTTTGCTGGATATAACACTACTAAATTAAATTTTTTTGGTTGAGGTTAGAGGGATATGGTATGTTTTTCATTTTACTTTCAACATACTAGTTGCTATATTAAGTTTAATATAATCATCCTCTCTTCTTATAATTGTGACAAATTTTATTGCTTTCTAAACTCTTTTATCATATATCACATGATTTGGATGAACGTTTGAGAATTGTGCAGGTTTGTAGCTTGGTGTCTTGAATTTATCTGATTCATTTTCATTATATTCATTTTACTTCCACCTCTTAGGAATACGGAAACGTATTTCAAAATGTTTCATTCGATTTTCTCCAAAGTTGGTTGAATGAGGAGTAGTGTACTCACGTTCCCACTATCAATGTCGTCGAAGTCCATTTAACAATTTTAATATTTTTATGAATATACTGGCTATAAAATTGATCTCTGAAAGACATGTAGTTCATTGCTTGATGTATTAAACGTAAAACGCAAGTGAAAATATTCTATAGCAATTTTTTTTTTTTCTCGAATGTACTATCGGATTTTTGATCGTGCTTAAGTTTACAGAAGAATTTGACATGCTCACGCTTGAATATAATATCCATATTACTAAATCAAACAAATCGACACCCATAGATCCACAAAAATAACAATTATAATAATAAATATTTGAAAATATCTTTTTTTTATTGAACAGTAAATAGTACAATCTGCCGCATTGAAGGGCAACAAGTAACAAAGCTAAATGTGTTCATTCATGCCACATATACATAAAACAGGGAAATAAAAAAATTAATGAATAAAAATAAATGAGTAAACTAAGAAAAAGTAAATATAAAAATAGAATCACATACATAAGTAATATTATAATGCCGAACGTCAAATTATTATAATTACAAAAAGATTTCCGAATTCCTTATTAAATGAAAAAAGGAAGAAACCGAACCAGTTCTAGCGAAAATTTGTATCCATATTTTTAATAAAATTCAATTTCTCATGATACACTGCCTTTACTTATTTCTATATCATTTTTCCCTGACTAATATTAGTCCGTGGTACAGACCTGTTTTTATCGAATTATTAACATCTCCCTAAAACGTTTCCTGCATCTCATCGAAAACCTACAACTTTTTATTAACGAAAATTCTCGAAATTTGGGGGTTTTCAATTTGGGGGAGGACGACCTTTTTCTATTTAATTAGGTACTAAACCCTCATGAATACCACCTATTTGCTTCTCACTTGCATAGTAAAATAATTTGATATAGAAATCAATAATAAAGGTGACCTACAAAAATATTGGGCTTTTTGGCGTGTCCTCTTCCCCCTTCATAAAAAAACAAAGTTATATTGTCCAAACGGCCCAATATTTTTGTGGATCACCTTTTTTTCGATATGTGATCATCTGACGGTCAAGTTGGTCGTATTTATTTGTTTTTAGTGCTTCATTAAATTAGTTCGTTTGAATACATGCCACATTTCTGAGAATTTTCATAGATTTTTTTAGGTTACGATATGGTGTAGCAATTCACGAAGATCTGTACCACGGACTATATACTATCCGAATCATTCGCTCGGGTAGTGTAAACGTGTTTTATCAATAAATTCTGCATAAATAATTAAAAATTAAAGATATTAAATTTTGTTATATATTGTTTATTTATGGTATTGTAGTACATTAACTATAGAGACTAGACTAGAGACGACTAGGGTAGAGCGGGAATAGTTTACCTCCTTCAAGGAGCGAGAATAGAGAAGGGAGTAGGGTAGGTGACCCATGCAGTATGCGGCCCACCTTGCTGATTCAGCTCGCACTATCAGATCAATGGAACGCGGCTTTGGTTTGGTGTCCTGCGGCTTTGCTACTCCAAATCCTCTAGTCTCCTCTAGTCCTCTGTAGGCTCTTGGTCATTCTTTGGACATCGGTTCGGGGAACCGAAGCAGTTTTTCGGCCGCAGTCACTCACGTACTTTATGGCTGCCAAGTTCTGGTTACCGATCGCCTCTGTCCAGAGGCTCGTGAATACAAATACAGCTCACCTGAAATAAACAGTGTCCTGAAATCTATTAATACCGCTCGTATAAGATTTTAGGCCCAGTGAGATAAAAAAAAAGTTTTCGAAATCATTAGACCCTTAAATCAGATTTGAGAGACTAATGAATAGATTCATTAGATTCACCTTTGGAGTCCCCACGTCTCCAGTTGAAAATTTGCGACTAAAACCCAGTCCACAATCCTGTATTTTCCGTCTCGTAGGATTGTTTCCTTTAAAAAACGTTTTATAATGCGCGCTACCTTTTTTTTGGAATTCCTTATCCATTTTCATGCGGAAAAATCCATCTTTAACTTCCTGTAAACACCAATTATTTATCTATCGCTCATCAATTAATTCTCCGAATATGTATAAGAATTAAATTTCCACATTTATGTATTACCTGCGTCTACTGTTATTTATATATTATCTTTTCTTTCTTAGTTACGTGTAAACTGTATTATATGAATATAGTTATCTATTTTGTGTATTTTGTACCTATGTTTCACTGTTATTTTAAATGTTTCTATATTTCTTATCAGTACAAATACATAATCATATTGCTTTAAATCAGTAACAAAATAATCAAGAGGCAGAACATGAATGTTAAATTATTATTGGAAAAATTCCAAACCAGAGAGCTTGCGTGAGATCGAACAATAGAAGTGGGTAAGGTAATTCAGAAGGAGGAAGCACGAATAATGAAAGATTACAAAATTCCCTTTCTTTTGATGCCACATTTATCAAAATCCACCAACCTGATCATTTAACAAGGGTCTATACTGATTGTCACAGTTGACAAAATGTCAAAAGATTGAATTTGAAAAAAACAACAACAAAAAACATAATACATAATATATATAGTGTTGTTTAAATCGTTCTCGTTCTTTGTTTAGAAATTAGTTCAGTCGTGAACTTCCAAAAAATATCTCCGTCCATAATATCCTGGTCTCCTACAGCAATTACTTCCTTTGATCTTATTTACTCAAGTATTTTAGATAGCATTAATTTCCTTATATAACATCTTTTTTCCCTGCGTTCTTCTATCCACTCCTTAACCACAAGAATCCAACTGTATACTTCCTTGCATACAACTGCTCTTGCATTAGCAAATCCTTTCTTATTCGTTCCTTTCGCTATTGTAATTCTTTGCAAAGTTAAAAAAAAACTCTTAACTTTTTTTTTCAAGTGAATTTTCCTTCTCTTTATCAAATCTCATTCGTCTTATCACATTAAAAAAAGGGTACCTTGTTAACACGAATTTGACGTTTTTTTTTTTATGAGTATAAAAAATCATTAAAAATCAATTTTTTTTGTTTCACCGGAAAATGTGATACTATATTAAACTAAAGATGAGAACATTTTTGGTAATTAGTAGTTTTCATGTCAATAAAAAAAAATCATGATTTTTATTGATTTTTTATACCATGGTTCGTAATTGCAGAAAAGAAGTTTTTTCGACAAGAAACTCGAAAAAAATAATTTGACTTACTGGAAATAATTATACCAGAATTTTCTCTCGAAGTATAATGCGATTGGACTATGATTTTCGCGATTCCGTCACTCATCCAATACATTTTGTTGATTTTCTCATCTTTATTATAGGGTCACTTTTAAATATTTTGTCAGACAACTTCGTCTTCTTTTTCCGCACCCTCTCACCCCCTCCCCCCGCAAAAAAAAAAAAATAAATAAAATAAGCCACTTGAAACAATTACACCAGAGTTTTCCACTTCAAGCTCCTTTTTAATCTAATTTAACTGGACTAAAATAGTTGTCTTTCTGAGTCAAGGTGGAATAGTTTTATTGTAAGTTTTCGTGCAGAAATTAATATTTAACTGAAACCTCTTTTGCGATTTTTGGCTTTGGTTATAAAAAATTCGTTAATATCTTTTCTTTTTTTTTTTCTTTTTTCATAGCCCCGTTTTTACTTATCTTTGTCTTGAATCCTTGGATTTTCGTTGTCTTCATAATAGCCCTTTTGCTTAAAAATCATTGTAAGGTGTATTTTGCTTTTTTTGTCGTTTCTGAGTATTTTTTTCTACATCTGTAATATAATCGGTGATGGGGCTCACCTCAGGCTTGAGTTGACCTTATCCTCTAGAGCATACAACTAAATTAAAACACCTATCTTATGTGTGTTGTTGAAAAGAAGGTTTGCCAATTGTTGAGACTTTACGAAAATTTATAGTTACATTAAATATGTAACTATAAATTATTATAGGTAAAAATGATTTTATCCTTACGTTTCAGTATCTGAATAGGCTTTCCCAAGAGGAGACAACATTATAATTTCAAGGAACGAAATATGGCAATAAAAAATTAAAATAAATAATATGACAAATCTTATAAAAAAAAAATAAAGAGGATATAGGATGAAGATACTGTTTGAAGATGGATATGAAAGTAGATCCCTAAACGTCATAATATTATTATGAAAAATTTGTTTTGAAGAATAAATACTGTTAACAAAACTTCTTACTCTTCCTCATTACCTCATTACTTATAGATGTGGTTAAAGAGCTGTCCAAAAATTATTTGGAGATCATGATTGTAAAAGAATAAGTGTGGCTCTGTGGTGATGTTTAGTAAACCTGAAAATGGTGGCCATAGGTCAGAAGTCAGGAGGTGGATAACAGTTGTAGTAGATAGAGAAGAGAGTCCCCTGGGAACCGCTGAGCAATCCAATGTGATGGATCGAAATTAGAACACGTCCAGCCCTCCTTGAAAGTGTTATATTTTTGTCTTGAAAGTGTTATATTTTTGTCTTGAAAATGTTATATTTTTGTCTTGAAAGTGTTATATTTTTGTCGTAAGTGATATGGTACTATAGTATGGAGAAATTTATTCGAATTATCATTTTTCTTGTCTGGATAATCAACTTTTTGACGAAGGCAAAAAGTATGGTGTCTTTCTTCAAGGATATGCACGTGGTGGAAACTTTTAATTTCAGGTTGAAATTAATACAGAAAACTGGTACTGGTACTGGCGAACTGGCAAAGGTGACTTGTGTGAAAGTAGTTAATGATTGAATTTTTAAACGATAAAATCTTTGGAATGTCGACTCAAGACTTTCTTCGGCCATGTTCCCAGGCATGATTAATATGATCTGGACAGGCGATCCCTAAATGATGCTGTACTCTTTAGCACCTCCTGTCTTGTCATTACTTTGTTTTAATAATATGTATTTTAGAGAAATAACATAATTCTTTGTTAAATAAATATTTAATATATAAGCTATAAGTACTCAATATAGCTTATAAAACTTTCAAAATTGGCATGATAAATTCAATAGAATAAAATAGAAATATTTGGTTTTTAAGACTAGTCACGCTCCTTTAAGCCGCGTTTGCACATCGCCAAACCACCCGAAACACTAATAGTTACAAAAAAAAAACTACAAACAGTGGTTTGACACGTTTCTCTATTTCAAAAGAAACTAATGTGGCTGGCGTTCGGAATTTCATTTGTTTTGACGTATTGTAATTTTAAAATGAAGCAAACGGAAGCACAAGAAAATCAAAGGTGTGAAATTCGTCAAAGACGATAATGTATTTAAATAGTAATGGGAACCAATTAATTCAATATCTCTCAAGAAATAAGAATAATAATGAAATGTATAGACATTAGCCCCGAATCCAAACTTCCTTTAATTTCTTTTAAAACTCTGACAGCAGATGGATCCAGGTATGCCCCCTTGATTGTTGGCTCATGAAATTGTATTGCTCTCTTCTTTTAAAAAATGGCACAAGAAAAAGGAGAATTATAAGTGAAATACGCCGTCTCAAACATCCAAAACCCTCTGAAAAATTTTGATGGCAGCTTTACAAGGGCACCCGCCTCCCCTCCCCTCACCCCCCTCTAGAGGATAGGATAACTAACTTGTCAATTATCTTATTTCTGATATATTCTATCGTCTTTACAGTTACTGTTCTGTGTATTTAATCAGAGATAATGTTGTGGTTGAGAACTTTTGGCCATGGTAGAGCACGAGTCATTTACTATATTCTATCTTCAAATCTACTTTTCACTGAAGAAGTTTGATATCCGAGTTTTCAATAACGTTATTGATAAATCGAACAGTCCATTTACATTCTTTACGTACTCAATGCTCATTCGGTACTCGAACGCGTTCCTCGTTAATGTTTAAGAGAATAAATATACTCAAATAAGCTAACAGGAGTCCCTTTTTCATCGAGCTTCATAAAAGTATTCCTTTTCGATTGAACGTTCAAGTGGAGTTAAAGGAATGGTTAGGCGTACCACCTCTAGTGAAGTTTAGGAAAAGGCTTCCCTGTACTAAGAATCAAGAAACGAACCATCTTTAATTTTTCCTATTAAGGTTTTCAATGAAGAAGTTTAGTGTGAACTGCATAACCTAAATGTATAATTATTGCTCAAACAGTCAAAATTTTGATGACGCAACTTGCGCCATGAAACCTTCTTCTGAGCACCACTTGGTCGGTCAGACTGGGGAGTCTAGGAGCAGATTACATTGGGCAATACGTGCCATTAGGGGATACATTTTTACGGATTCTTAAATTTCTGATTGGACATGTGTTGATGGGGTTATGAATATTTGGATAGTACCATATTGTTCTGTGGAATTTTAACTTGAAAAAAAATCCAAAATCAGGAAAGAAGAATAAACACGGAACAGACTGCCTTAGGTTTCATTTAGGTATCGTTTACAGTTTTTCTTATTCCACTTTCTGTTGGACTGTTTTTCTGAAGAGTAGAGCGATCAAATTTCTTGGGTGTTTGGGAAGGCATTCTTCCATCGACTCAAGGACAAGTGAATGGGCCAAGATCACATGGCCAGGGTATAAATGGTATTCTATAAATATTTACAACGTATTCGCAGTTTAATCTCCTTTTATTTAGGTAGCGATTTACTACTTAGGCAATATCTCCTTTGGTTGTTTTCAGTTAAAATCGGACTATTAATTAGTTTTAATTATATCATTGCTAACGCCCTCAGCTCGCTCTAAAGAATTAGTTATACCCCCAACTGGCCCTTTAGGGTTGATATTGGGGCCTTACTTAACGGTTCGGTTACTTCTGTCTACTTTCAGAAACACTCGATCATTATCGGGATTATATTTATAGTATGATCTTGTGCCACCGATGCAAGTAGAGAGGCATTTGAACACTGGCATCATGTTGATAATTATTTTTAAACAAAAGTCAACTGAAAACTCAAGTATGTCAACCTAACACACTTGTTCACTCGAAAGATATTAAATAAGTTTATATACAATTGTGTTTTCTCAATAGTTCTTGAAGCATGTAAGTGCATTCTCAAACAGGTACGTGATGGTAGTGGAGTGGTTGCTTGAATAAAGAAGTTGCGGCTGGAACACCTATTCGTATGATTGCAATAAGTGTTGAGTTTTCGTTCTTCTACATTTAATAAAAGCTAATTTTCTTTTTATATAATTTATGCCGTTACTCTATTTAATAAAAACAACAACAGTTTCACACGAGTAACACTCAATTAACCATTGCGGCACAGAGGGTACAGACTCCTGCTAAGCTACACAGCTTACACATGGCAAGAACACCGCCGGGACATTCTTTCCCACGGAAGAGCCAGGAGAATTCCACCCGCCCGTTGTTCTTGTAGCTGCTGATGAGAACTGCGGACCGTCCCGACATGTCGGGAATCCATGAGAGCTTCTCTTCTTCGTGGCGATGACCAGTTTAGAATAATTGCATAATAGTGATTATGGAGGTGGTGTAGGTAATCAGGAAAAGGTTTATTCGAAAATTTAGTCTAACTATTTTAATCACACTTTTGTATAATATTTTGAGGATTGTAAAAAAATCTTGAATGACATTAACCTACTCTGTTTTAAGTGATAGGTATTGATAAAAGAATTTAAGGTTACCACTAAACTCGTAGGCTCATTTCCATCACAGTAACTCCCCTGATATTAATTGGTAACAGTGTTGCAACTCTTTCGAATCACTGTCAACTAAATTCTCAACACAGGGGCGCCCACAAAGCGGTTTTATGCATGTTGCGCCTTCAAAGTTTTGAGAGGGTACATTTTGATTTTTTGAGGGGGCACATTTCGACGGGGTTATGAATTTTCGAAATGAAAAGTTTCAAACCAGAAAACAAGAGGGAAGCAAAGACCAGAGAAAACGTCATTGCATATGGACTATGTTTTTTAAAATTATAATTGCACTGCTTTTAAGAAGATGGGAGTAATAAAATATCTTAGGAGTCGGAGAGCTTCACGCGCCATCGATCTTGGGGGGATGGGTACCCCTGTCTTAGCATAACATGTCACGGATGTTCTGTCGTAACAGTTAGACCCTTATTAGCCTGAAAAGATAGTTCCGTGTTAAATATGTTCTTCCTCACCTGTCAGCACCCTGGAATACATACTTATGTCATGAATAAATCATTTGGTTTAAACTATTTTTATTTAATTTAGAAATAATGTATAAATTTGATTAAAACTGAGAATTCTCAATAATAATTTATATTCGAAGAGATTTTAGCGGTTGGCTTGATTAGCCAAGCCAAAATCCCTCTCATGCTATTACTATTTGGTCAAGAAATAAATTCTGAATTATTTTAAGTTAAATAGACCATTTCATTGAAGTTTCGTATTCTTAGGAGTTAGGTTAATATGTCAATAAAATATATTTTTATCAATAATATAGTTAGATTTAAGAACTCTCTTTCTCTCTCCTATTTGTGCTTTTGTTGGTTCGTATAGAAATTTAGTTCTATTGTACAAGTGTCACTCCACTTAGTTAGGTGGCAGTAGATCCCATGATCACACTTTAAACGAAATCCCGACTTCAGCTGTAAAGGACTAATTAGTGGTTAGTCTATTCCTTTTGAGCGAGCGTAGCAAGCAGGAGTTGAAAGGAGCTATGTAATGAAAGCTAATTTTAACTAAAAAGTAGCCATAGGAAGATTCCCAAAGTCGTAAATCGCGATCTAAATAAAAGGATGCTATTATCAATCTGGCTATTCTCAGAATCCCATTTATATAGTGTGGTTATGGGATCTTGGCCCTATCGGCAAATTGGAGTGACATTTATACAGCTGTACCAACATCTTATTAAGGATAATTAGTTGTGTAGACGTTATGATTTCTCATTATGTGATCTTGTATTGTTGGCTTTGTATAGAAACAAGATATATTTCTAAAATATTATTGATGAAATATCACAATTTTAGCATTTTTTTTTAATTTCTCACATATTTATTATTGTTCTATGATATTTGATTGTTAAAAAATATCTTTCATTCGTGGAATTTTCCTATCGTAGACTAATACGGCAAGCTGCCTTCGTAAGTGACTTATAAGAATGTTATTACGTATGTATCTGAGAATTCTTTCTGACTCTTCTTTTACACGACAGAGCCATTGGCCAACCTGAGAAGATATTGGGAGGAGGATGGAGGAGCGAGCATGTGGCAGGAGAGGACCTGGAAATAACTGTCGGCTCTCCAGCCTGGAGAGAAATTCCTGGAATCTGAAACAGGACGAGATTCCAGCCTCGTTAGCTAGTAGCGGCCTTTACAAGGGCACCCGCCTCCCCTTCCTCCTCCCCTCCCCTCACCCCCCTCTAGAGGATAGGATAACTAACTTGTCAATTATCTTATTTCTGATATATTCTATCGTCTCTACAGTTACTGTTCTTACTGTGTATGTAATCAGGGATAATGTTGTGGTTGAGAACTTTCGGCTATGGTAGAGCACGAATCATTTACTATATTCTATTTTCAGATCTGCTTTTCACTGAAGAAGTTTGATACCCGAGATCTCAATAACGTTATTGATAAATTGAACAGTTCCGTTACATTCTTTACTTACTCAACGCTCATTCTGTACTTGAACGCGTTCCTCGTTAATGTTTAAAAGAGTAAATAATAGGTTAAAAGGAGTCCTTTTTTCATTGAGCTTCATAAAAGTATTCCTTTTCGATTGAATGTTCAACTGGAGTTAAAGGAACGATTATGCGTACAACTTCTAGTGTAGTTAAGGAGAAGGCTCCCTTGTATCAAGAATCAAGGAACGAACCAACTTTAATTTATCATGATAAGGTCTGGTTTTCGTAGAAGTTTGAACTGCATAATCTCAATGTATAATTATTTCTTGAAACCTAAAGAAGGATTGATATGTTTTTATCTATTCGTTGATTACCCGCGTTAATACTGAAATATCAATACTTCGTGATTCATAATCAATACGTTATTTATTAGTATTTACAAGAAATTGTGCTAAGTACACACAGGTACCCAACTTATAGATTTATATATCCTCTCTTATAAAATCACTTCCTTCAGCAAATCTTTCGTCATCGAACTACCTGCTTCTGGAATACCTTACCCTTATAATAGTATATCGAAGACCCAATATCGTTATTATTATCGGCCTGTAACTATTGATATCATTGAAATATCTATAGTCAATATTTTCGTCGATATAATAATCGTTTTTGAAATTTGAATATCAATATAAATATTGACTCTCTAGCACATAGGCGCATCAAAAAATATGTTATTTCCCTCTTTAAATTAATTAATGGAAATATCAATTCTTCTATCCACCTTAGTTTAATTAATTGTCTGGTTAATTTTTTCCCATAAATTTCCTTAAAACCAATTATGCCGTCCAATCACCCACAGAACGGATTCAGCGAAATGCTTAGATATTTCCACCCTACAAAGAACTCCTTGACAATTCGTGGCCTTGGTTTGAGAAGGTTCTAACTAATAAGTTCGGGCAAATTGGGTTTAATAAGAAGAGCTGGTCGATAATAATCTTATCATTCTTTTTTATGTTTATAAATAACAATACATTGACATCACATCAGCTCTAATCGAACTTCTTCAGTGAAACAAAATCTTAACATGAAATTGTAGTCTTAACATGAAGATAGTCACAACCCTCATTACTCATTCTTAGTCGTTCCTATAAGTACACTTCAGCATTCCGTCAAAAAGGGGTACTTTTATGAAACGCAATAAAAAGAACTCCTGCCAGCAATTTGATTGCTGGTTCGAATTGATTTTTCACATCCTCTTAAACATTAGTGGGAAATTGCGTTAAAGTATCTATCGAGCATCCAGTAAGTAAAAGACACAACGGGAATGTTTCAATTTACAATTACATTATTGTTTTATAGAAACGCCTCTTCTAATCAAATTGCCTAGAAGGACTCCTTTTTTATTGAGTTTCATGAAAGTATTCCTTTTTGACGGAAGGTTTAAGTAAAGACTACTCTTGGGTGTCCATTTTCCTGAAGTATTAAGAAATTAACTGTCGGATCTCCTGACATTGTAGCAAAAACTTTTAGATTAACAAAATTAACGACTCACAAATATTTAAGCTAAAGATTCTATACCCAGTGTGTCGTAGTTACTCTACCTGATCTACTTATGTTCACCCGCAGACTTTTGAAGGCTCTAACTATTTAACGACACCGTGATTGGTTGAGACTATTATTTTTTTTTAAATTAAACGAAATAAAATCAATTAACAGTATATTCATCATTTTTTCTCAAGATTTTCTTTTTAAAACCTTTCTATAACTCTAACTCTGGACGTTAGATTTACGATAAACTGTCGTAGGTGAAATTTAAATTTTATTTAAATTTTTTTTTTCTGACTATGTTTTCTGAGTAAGAAGTATCATAAATAATTTAAAAGGGGTAATATAATATGGAATACTTCAAATTTAAACATTTATCACTATCCATCAATAACCAAAGTGCGTTATTTAGATGTTATTCGTATGTTAATTGTGCGTTATAAAATGTTATTTAGGTTTATTTCTTTCTGTGACGCACAAAAATAACGGTATGAATTTTGATATAAATGAGTCGTAGAAATTTTTCTATAAATCAAGGACAAAACATTAGGTTCTTGATTAACCGCCACTTTGTTTCAAGATGCCACTTCATAAAACTTTCTTAAGCCTCTGACAATAGAAGATGCTATTGAAATCAGTCGTATTCTCTTTAAAACTAGCCAAAATTTGTATTGTGTAGTCAGGTATAACCAGGGTGAATTCGATAAGGTTCTTGCTATAATATGAAATTTAGTATTATATATCCATTATCCGTTCCTACCTTACTGACAGACACTTTAAAGTCAATCATAACAATGCTCATTCATCACTTTTTACTCAGTCTGCCGGTGTTCCTCAAGGTAGTATCCTAGGTCCTATCCTTTGCACAGTTTATACAGCTGACATCCCAACCCAATCCAACACTGTCATCACCACCTATGCCGATGACACGTGTATCCTATCAGTCAATAACAATCCATCTATTGCATCCCAAACGCTTCAATCACACATCACAAGACTTGAAAAATGGTGTCAGAACTGGAGGATTAAAATAAATTTCAATAAATCCCATCAAATTACCTTCACTCTTCGCCGTAAACCTATGACTTCCTGTCCTACAGTATCCTTCAACAATAGCCCTCTTATCCCTGTCGAACAAATCCGATACTTAGGACTCCACCTTGACAAACGACTCACTTGGAACCCCCATTCCAGACTAAAACGACTTGAAACCGCCTGACGTTTTGGACTACTGCAGCACTTACTAAACAAACGCTCTAAGCTCACAATCAATTACAAACGACTCATATATATGACAATAATAAGACCTATTTGGTCTTACGGAATTGAGCTTTGGGGCTCCACTAAACCATCGAATTCCTCTCGTATCCAATCCTTACAATCCAAAATCCTTCGTAAAATCCTCAACGCTCCTTACTTTGTCACAAATAAAATCACCCATAAAGACCTTAATGTTCCATATGTTTCCGATTTGACCCAATCTAGATATCTATCCTTCCATAACAAACTGTAGAACCATCCGAATCCTCTCGTTTCAAACCTTGCTTCCTCCTCGATCCCTGATAATCCTCCGAGGCGTTTGAAAAGAAGATGGCCTCGGGACCTTCTAATACAGCACTTTAATTTGAGTTCTACCAATGGGTAGTTTCTCTTAATGCTGTACATGTCATGTTACCAATGTCACATTTACCTATTGTATTTTCCATGTAATACAGTTGTAAATCTCAATAAAATAAAATTAAAAAAAAAAAAGTATTTTATATCAATCACAAAATTTGTGACTAACTGAAATTTTTTCTTTTGATTAATATCGATCCGAAGCTTCTTAATCTTGTGTGGTCTTAAAGAAGGTTAATTATCCGGCGGTGAATGGAAATAACTTTACGAGCAAGAGAAGAATGGAGTGATCTAAGCCAGCAAGGTTACTGCAACTAGAATGTCACCTAGCGCATGCATATCTCCTTAATCATACCCTGCCCTCAGTTTATATCATACCGGTTTTTACATAAAAAAATGCACAAAAAAAAGAAGAAAGAATTTTACAAAGCTATTAATAAGTTTTTTTAAAGATATTAGTGTTGTGTTCTAGATGAATCACCACTAATTTAAAAAAAAAAAAAATTAAGTTTTACATTTTTATGTACAATCACACAAAGTAAGAAGAAGATCCTTCAGGTTATCTATGTATTCTAGCCAGAGCTAGGAGGTCGAGATTTATTCTGCAAGTCTGTTACAAAATATTTTTATTATTATGTAAACTAAAATATTAATATCATGGCATTAATACCTGTGACGCGGCTGAGAGGGAGGCGCTGGGATCTCCTAGGAGTCCTGTTTTTCCGTCAATTTTTTGGTTTTGTTGTTTTTGAAGTTCTACTGAACGATTGTTTGTAAATATTGTGTATAAGTATTTAAGTAATTATTTTGATTATATTTAAAAAATGTAAATATAATTTGGAATTATCACTTATCACAGTAATTAAGTGATGAAGGTAATCTTATTTCAACAGTATGGATGTTTATTCTACTGAGCTATAGTTGTTTTGAATTTGCTGTGTGCAGTAGAGATCTATCTAGGATTTTGACAAACGTCGTGTCAAAATAAACCGAGTTTCGTGAAGAAATGACGAATTCGATGTGTTATTATTGACCTCTACTAGAAATGCTGGTACTCATTAGATGCAGAATTTGATACTTTACTACTTTTATCCTTTCAGCTTTTACTCTTAGAGAACTCATTTCAAGCTGCAGAGTCATTTATAGATATATATCTCAGTGACAAATTTAGCTAAAATCATCGTTCGTTAGCCGTGGTTTTCTACCATATCACTTTGCGAAATTAATAACATTAGGTAATCGCTCAACACACCATTTCACTTTCTTTAATTTCATTAAAATAATTTTAGGAAATTTCTTTATTGAGATATATTACAATCTGTCACATTCAAGGACAATGGTAATAGTGATAAAGAGTAGCTCATTCATACTATGCACAATAAATCAAAGTAGTAAACAGCAATAAAATAATACTAAATGTAAATGTATATAAACTAAAAGATACTAAACTAAACAATAATGAACTAATCTAACAAAATAAATACATTAAAATAATTAATAATTAAAATATTGTTGAAAAGAAGTTATTAAGAGGATTGCAAATTGAAAAAAAAAAAAATTCTACTTTTTACTTCCAACGACTACAATCCACTACCAACGTTTCTTTAACAATATCTTCCAACAGTCAACAATTGCGCACCTTAACAGTTAAAATAAGTGGAAACAAGGAAGAGGTGACAGAATAGTTCACTTGAATGGAGTACTATTGTAAGAAGTCGAGGATTTTAAATTTTTCGTTGACCACTTTTCAACCTTTGAATACTTTTCTACCTATTTTTTCTGGTGAGTCACGGAGCCTCACCAGAAAAAACAGAAGTCAAGATTCAGGCCATGGAGCTCGCGCTTCGTACGCAAGGTCGAATGAAAAACATAGAGAACCCGCATTAGGAACTCCAAAGTAAGAAAAAAATAAAACTTAAGACCGCTGAGTCTGATACAGAAAATAGTTTGAGGTGGTTTGGCAACGTCAGGTGGCAGAGAATCGAGTGGCCAGGATTGTCATAGGAAGTAGCGTTGAGAGAAGAAGGCCAAAGAAGACTTGGAAGGAAGTTGTTAAGGAGGGCTTTGATAGAAGAGATGGAGTGGAGTAGGACGCGGCAGTCGGCGTAGGATCGGAAGTCGTGGGTTCGGCTCTAAAACGCTTAAGAAAAATCTAGATTTTTGGATCAAATATTTTCCTGGAGTGGCCTAGTTTTAGTATATTTGTTTTTTACATGTTTGAACGCTATAACATATAAAATATAGAATATAAGTTAAGAACTTGAAAAGTAGTTTGAGAACTGGAAAATAAAAATAAATAGTAATAAATCCACCCATGTTAGTTTCTCTCTTAGAAAAGCCTCATATCCACCCATAACGAATGCCAATAATCCAGTGCCTTCAAAGAACTATGTACGGTACTTGGACTCTTCTTAAACAAAAGACTTACTTGGAACCTACATCGAAATTAAAAAGACAAGACCTTACTAGACGATACAGCCAACTTTCACACCTTCTGGACTACAGATCTTCACTTAATTTACGAAACAAGCGACTGATCTACAACACCTTACTGAGACCAATGGAGCAGAACATATGGAGCAGAACTTTGGGGTTCTGCAAAACAAACACAGATAAACAAAATACAAACAGCACAATCAAAAATTTTACGAAAAATTGTTAACGCACCTTGGTACATTTCAAATTCTACTACACATAACGACTTAAACACCCCAACAGTAAAATCCTACATCCACGACAAATACACTACATTTCATCCTTCAACCCAAAATCACTCCAATCCTCTGGTTCTTTCTATCACCGGCTCCCTGTTACCTGAACAACGCAGATTATTAAGAAAATCGCCAAGAGACCTACTACATCAATAAAAACCAAATCAAGGAAAAACACCAAGACTGTACAAACACAACAAATTTGCTAGATGCGCAGGTGCAAATTGCATAAAATACAAATAAATAAATAACATTTAAAAAAATAATTTAAAAAAGTTAAGAAATAATGCTTCCCCCACATTTTTCGCAAAATATACTTAGTTTTGATTCTCAGCTTACTGACCTAATATTATTTTAATTAGCAGTTTTTGAAAGCAGCGACTCTGGAATAGTATAGTTCATTTTACTCTGAATAACACGAACTTTCTCAATTTACATCCAAACCTTCTGCTGCAATGGGCATTGTTTTGTACCCCTGCAGCTAGGGCTGTTGACTTGGCTCCCTACGGTGCAGCACCCATCACCGGGTCACCCGCTAGCGCTGGAAGCCCCGAAGGTATGAATGAACTAGCGGTAGGGGTTAGAAGGGTTATAAAAAGTGGTGAGATGAAGAGGACCGGATAGTCTTGGGGCAGGTCCCGCGGCGGCTTGCTTCCAGCTATGGCTCTTCGGGTTTTTTTACCTACGACTTATTTTGTCTGGTAATGAGGAATGTTGGCTCTTATCCCTCCCTTCTCTAACCAGCCTTTTCTCTTTCTTCCTCAACTCTTTTGAATTTAGACTTCGAAGAAACTTTTATTTAAAAAAAAAAATAATAATAATAAAAAAAATCTTTTAGTTCTAGTCTATAGTCAATATATTCCTAAGCAAATCTTCCATAAGCAAACCATTTTTTATGGAGTTATCAAATAATATTAGTCAACATCTGAACATTTTTATTGTTATATATTCATTATAATATTGATAAAAAAGTTGTGATTCCTCTTCTCTTCACAGAAAATTAATTATTGTATGTAAGTGCTTGGATTTGCGAACAGAATTGGACATCTCCACTTTAGCTATAATTGTGATAGTTTTACTTGTTTTCTAAAGAAAGATAAATGAAACATTGATTTTTCAAGCAAACTGAACATCTCCAAATGATAAAATGGAGATACCTGATATGATATAACTATTCATGTCTATGTGTTGCTGGCCATCTAACCAAAGCAGAAATCAGCTAAAACTTGTCTATTAAACAAAGCAAAATGAGATGGAACAAAAAAATTAATGAAAATGCTTGATTTTTTTTTTTTTTTTTTTGGCAAGAAGAAATGAAAATAGTGAGAGATTTCTCTAAAAAACGAAGACAACGTAAGTCAAATTTCGTAATGCCACCGAAAGTATTTTATACGTGCACCGATTTGAATAAGCAGTTCTGAATCATTCCCAACGATGGAATCGGCTATCTCAGCTCTTACAGATGTGAATATATTTAATTTTTAATTTTATTACACAGGTAAACTATTTTTTTTTTTTTTTTTTTTTTTTTATAAAATTCGCTACTAAGTATTGTCACTTTGTTCCTAACCTAACCTAGTCGGAAAACTCTAAAGACTGGACCACTTAAGGGTCTTTTGTTGTTTAGAGTTACACTAAAAAAAAATTTAAAAACAATTTTCAATGTGTCCCTTTTTTTTTTTTTCTCATCTCGCTATTATTTTGTCTTAACGGCTTTGAAGGCGGTAGTTGAGTCTGTATAAACAGGGGTGTATTTTTTATACACAGGTAGCTCTGAAGAATTTTCAAGGTGGCTTCAGTGTGTCTTTATAGTCCATATATTCTCTCTCTCTATTTTTTTTAAATCTCTGTTGTATTTTTAATTTTATTCTTGAATGTCTTTATTTAGGTCAAAGCATGTTTGTTTCATTAAAACTTTTAATTTTGTTTTCTAATGAATTAATAGATTCATCCCTTATTTACTTGTAGCAGTTAGCATATATAAATAAGGACAAAGCAGTTCTTGTTTCGACTTCAAACTTTAGACCTGAAGATGAGCCACATGTTTTGATCGAAACGTCGGCTAACCCATTAAAGAAATTTTGACTGAAATTCCTGACCATTTTGTCCCATCCTTAATAAAGTAATGAGTTAATAAAGCTGTTTTAATGCAAGTTTTGACCAACAGGAAACTGTCAGCCGCATGCGTAGTTTTTCCGTTTCAGAAACGTATTTCAACGGAAAAACTGTTTCGCATTAGATAGATATCAGTTCAATTTATGTTAATAAGAAACATCGCAACTTTACCATTAAGTAGAAGAAAAATATCTACTTGTCCTTATGTTATTTCTTTTAATTGTATATTTATTATTAGGTTCTATATTCAATCAGTCATTTAAATTAAAATTTCGACAATAAATTTTTGAACTGAGACAATATGCACTAATATTTTTGGTTAAGTTTAAATAAATTTCATTAAATTTGGTCGATAATTGAACATTCTTTATATTAAAAAGTACAAAGTATAATTAAGGCTTAAGAAGTAAATGTTAAAATTGTTTTAAAATAATTTTATTGCAAATATCAAGAATAAATTTAGTTCTTCCTTTACATTTAATGTGTGCTTCTTAGTGGGAAGAGGGGGCAGCGGTATGGCCTAGCGGGCTGACGAATGTGCAAAACATGCGTTACCAGGCAACCTGATGTATGAGATAAATGATAAAAAATAGTCACGAGTTCGCATCCCAGTGCCGGGAGGGGAAGTCTTTGAACTCTCCGCCGACATCCCCTGGCTCAGGAAAACCCCGTATAGCCTTTAAAGACGAGAAAAGGAAGGAGGAAAAAAAAGAAAGAAATATATATATATATATATATATATATAAAATAATAGCGTAAAAAAATAAATAAAATAAGATATTTGTATATATTTTATTTATATAAATAAAATAAAAAATATGTAAATATTTTATTTATATAAATAATATAATATATTTATATATATATATATATATATATATATATATATATATATATATATATATATATATATATATTTTTTTTTTTTTTTTTTTTTGGTTTGCTCTACAGACTTTCTAGATCTTTGGCCGTATATAAATAAATAAAAGTAAAATTATGAAAAAAATACCTGAAACATATATATATAATGTGTGTGTTTCAGGTATTTTTTTTTTTATAACTTGACTTTGAAAGAAAAAAAAAATATATATATATATATATTTTTTTTTTTTTTTGGTTTGCTCTACAGACTTTCTAGATCTTTGGCCGTATATAAATAAATAAAAGTAAAATTATGAAAAAAATACCTAAAACATATATATATATATATAATGTGTGTGTTTCAGGTATTTTTTTTTTTTTATAACTTGACTTTTTTTCTGGGCATTAATATCCACTTGCTTACAACTGACTTACTAATTGTCAAAGTTCATGTCGGAACAGACCTGTTATGTAGTAACCTGAAAATATGTACCTTGTGGAATGGCGAATCATATTGTACCACGTTTGGTTGTAACCCATTCGCAGTTCATTGTCTTGGATTTACTTTTTTGCACTGTTAGTTCAATTTATGTGGGCAAGAAATACAGCAATTTGATCATTGAGAAAACGTCCTTAGGTTGTGTTTTTTTATATTGAATATTTATTTATTTGGACCTGATGAATTGACTTAATGAATAAATAAATACATTTGGACCTGGTACATTTATTTGTATCTGATAAGAGTGGTCTCATATCAAAAGCGGACATCTATATTTTTAAAAAAGCCAATTTCTGTAATCTAATGATTTTTTCGCGAATTCGCGAATTTCAAGAAATTTCAAGAAATCGCGAATTAATAGTGCCTTGTTACGGGATAAATTATCTAGTTTATCTTCTGTATAGAGGCTTACTAATCGATATCTTTGGAACAACTAGGCACTACAATAATAATTTCAATTGTGTATAATTGACAATTGTTAATCATATCCCGATAGCCATCTATTATTTCCCATTAGATCTAGTATTCATTGCATTGTTGATACCATTCATAAATATATCTTTGTCAATGATGTTCGACTTTCTTTATGTCTCGACATCAGTGGGCTGTTCGTGGCAATTATAGCGGGGTAACTGTCAAAATATCGATCGTAAATATTTTTGGATAAAATGACAAAAAATGGTAGTTGGGACATGTTTATACGATAATTAACACTCAAAATTGAACGCGTATTAGCAGTTGATTGCAAATTAGCAAACCTCCGAGTACTGTTTGTAAATGTTCAGGTAAATCGTTTACCTGATTTTTTATTTTACTTTTTTAAAATATATATATGCACATATAAACGACTTTGTTACAACTCTTTATGGTCATATACATCAGCCCAGTAAGTCCTATCTCCATATCTTCTTATCATATCAGTCTTCCTCTCAAAGTCCTCTTGCTGCCATTCCCTCAGGTAGTGTTACCCAAATGCGAGACCGAGACGAGTCTTGGTCTTGCGAACTCAGTCTTGGCCATGGTCTTCGTCTTGCGCAAGAGTCTTGCAATTACTTATTAGCTTATTACTATAGAGATATTACTGTAATTTTTTAGATAGGAGAAATCTAACTAAGCCCAAATGAAAAATTAGAGGAGTTAAATGCAAAAGTATATTGGTTATACCAATTATTTTCATATAGTAACTAAAATTGTCAAGTATTAGTAACTATTTTGCCTTAATTTGTATTCACAAAATCGATTATTTTTACCAGTCTTGGTCTTGCAAGAGTTAGGCAGCCTGGTCTTGCAAAGTGCAAGACCAAGACCGATTTCGTGCAACACTAGCCTCGGGAATACCTTCCATCCATCTTTTTTTCCGGTCGTCCTCTCTTCCTCCTTTCCCATGTAAATGTTTAAATATTCTTTTAGGCCATCGGTCCTTTGCCATTCTCATAAATGTGTAAACCTACTCAATGGAGTGGATGTGATTTAATGGTTCTTTCACTGTTTCCCTAATGGTGCTATTTGGAACGCTTGTAATATAGATATTCCACAACTACGCCTCCAAAAACAATTTTCTTGCTGAGGTGGTCGAAACGATCTAAGTTTCTGAGGCCTATTACTATAGTGCTTACAAGAAATGAATGGTAGGCTAGTTATAACGGGCAAGGAGCTATAACAAAAATAATTTCGATGACAAATCTCTGATTTTTCAGAAAAAAAAATCTTCCGTTTATATAATTTCGCAATTAAATTTCTGAAACAAATACTTTTATTTTTCGGAAATCACTAAAATAGGTTGTTAAAATTCAATTTTACGTGGAAATTTTTTCGGGCTTTGCCACACTGTGCGACGTGTTTCGCGCAACCTAGTCTAGTTCTACGCAATAGATTTATTCTCTTCTAACTGTCCTTGCAGATACGTTTTGAACTGGTATCGTTAGGAAGAAGAAAGGTTAGGATTTAGGAAGGGGCCTCCGATAGGGTGGGAACGATATGAGGGTGGCCCGATAAAGAAAAAAGAAAAGAAAAAAGGCCGGACTCTTGGGGGTCGGTTCCTAGAAGGACTGCCACCCGAACCTAACCGTTCACACGCTCCCAACCTAAACATCACTCAGCTCAAACATGTCTCCTTCAACTCCTCTTCTATAATCCTCTCAAATATTATTCAATTATCATCTAACATCTAATTCTCCCACTATAGCTGTTCCTCTGGGCAGATAATCTGCTCCCCTAAATGTTTTAAAAAATTAAAATTTTTAGACCTGTTTATTTTAGGTTCTCTAATCCACATATTAAGAATATAAATATGGTGGCCTTTTTATTTTTTTCTTAATTATTAAATAGTCTAATAAGTAGCAATTGACAACACTATACTGAGACCAATTTAGACATGTCAATAAACTGAACTGAAATCAGCTGAACAAACAAACAAACATAAACAAAATTTACCTTGCATAAGTAAGATTTTACGTCCACTTCAAATACACTACATACATGATGATTTTTGACGTCAATCACTCGTTCGATCAATGTCCTCCTTGCTTCCTGTTCGACGCAGATTAAATAGAAAATGGTTCATTTTCCTTCGCCACTAACTTAATCAAGGTCATAATCTAGCCAAATAACAGAAACTAATCAATCACATCAAATTAGCTATTCTGCAAGTGTTAATGGCATATAATAATGAAAATAAATAAATGATAATTGCAGTTTAATATGGCTGTCAGAACTACTTTAAATAAAATACAAGTTTTAAATCTTTCCTCAACACTTGCCTATCTATCACAAGGCAGCGTTTTTAGCCCAATCCTCTATTCTCTATGCAATACTGTCTTTCCATAGATATTCTACTTTAGCAACCATTTCTCTTCAGAACAAGTTTTGTGACATTGATAAAGGGTTCTATAAATTTAAAATTAATCCACGTAAATTGCTCTCTAAGCAAAGCTTCATCTCCGCCTATTCCATTTAAACTTATACCGAAATTGATAAATTTAATTTTATGTTTATTAAATGATCAGTCGAGATTTTGAATTTTAGTTCGAAATCTTGCGAATTTCTCGAAATGAACTTACCTTTTTACGGTAAATCGAATATCATAGAGAATTTCTCAAAATCTTACAGATATGTCGTAATAAAATTAAATACTTTATGTAAAATACTTATCTTTTTTATATTTTTAATAAATAGTAAACGTTCGACATAGTAATATTATTATTAAGAGGCTACAAGAGAGAGAAACAAGTATATTTGTTTATTTTCTAAATCTTTAACTTTGAGCTAATGTTTTTTTTTATCTTTTTGTTTCAGGTAAGAACGTTTGTCTCATTCTGTAAGTGTTCATTATTTTTTCATGTATGGCATATGTATACATTATTTTCAAACTTCTGATATTATATAATTTGAAGTTTTTTTTAATATACTTTATTATTTATCTACTGTTTTTGTCGTATATCGTATTCTCTCAATCCAGGACAATAATAATAAGAAAAAAATACATTCTCAAAATTTATGGAGATTTCATTATTTTGCATTTCAATAGGAAATATTACAAATACAAAACGAAATTATTTGAATTTTGTTTATATTTTTTATTTAGTTTTTAGAATGACAGTACAATCTGCTATTGAAGGGCAACGAGTATTCAGGCTACAAGTGTTCATACATACCTATATACAAACAATAGGAAAATGATAAATTAAAAAAAATAATAATCAAATAAATAAAATTAATCGAAAAATAGATAATTGATTTGGATACTTTTAAAATTGGAAGGTCAAAGATGGAGTTGAGATGTACACTCCCAATCGCGGAATATATCTTTGTTGTAGTTATTTCTTATTTATCTCCTTATTAAATTTTTAAACCAAACTGTATTGAGCGACCCTAAATATTAAAAAAATAACATATAATCAAAGAGCGGATTTTTATGGAATTTTATATTCTTAAAACGTGACGAATCCCCAAAATATAAAAGAGATAGAAATGCAACACATTTTTCTTAAGTTTAAGTGATCTTCTTTGGGGGACGGGAGAAAACAACAGACAAGTGTAGAATAAAAAAAATAATATATATATACCATTATTTATTTTTATTATTTAATAATTTCTTCTAATTTTATAATAAATAATGAGGGACCTGTGCTGTATTTTTAGCACATTTTATATGATAGATATATTCTTTGTAGATGATGCCTCTATATAGTTTGATTATTAAACTATTCCGTCATTTATATAATTATAGGTAATTCATATATATGAAAACTTTTAATAGAAAAAAAGAAGATAAATATCGAAGCCGTAGATATTTCCAGTTAGAAATTAGCGCGCAGAATTGGTGGTTATGAACAAAAACATTAAACCGAGGAAGAACTCTGTGTTAAATCCAATTTTAATTTATCTTTGATCGAATTTTTATTGTTAACAAATTATAATTGGAACAATGTGTTTACATATAATCTGGTATGTGTTTCATAAAAATTTAAAAATTGGATTACTTTTACATTTTTTTTTTACCTGTACCACTACAATCCATGAAGGGTCTTGGGTTCAGTACTATTTAGGGAAAGTACTGTTTCAAGGACAACGGTTGTACAGGGAAGGGATCGGGCCAGAATCACGCTCAACCGTCAGGTTTTCTACCTTAATCTATTATTTTAATTATGGGTACCCATTTTGTAGAGGCTGGGTGTGCCCCAGGAGGGATCCCCTAGGGTCTCCCCACGGCCCATGAAACAGAATAAATAATTTTTCTGCCATGAGCCGGGATTCGAACCTGGGACCTTGAGCATTGTAAACTTAGTGCCCTAATACTGAGCTACCCCGCTCCCTGTTACTTTTACATACAATTTAAAAAAAAAATCTGATATAATTTTGGATATATGCGATTTATTTATTTTTAGAAACGCGGTTTTCTAACATTTTCATACCTATTTAAAACCTTTTACAAGTTGTATATAAACTATTGGTAGTTAAAAATGGAAATTAATTCTTTCTATTTATTTTATTTTTATGTATTTTTTAAAAAATATTTTCAATGTATAGTAAAATGTTTTGTTGATTGGTATGAGTAAATTTTTTTAAGTTATGTTCTTTGTTAAATTGAACTCGATTATATTGTAATTTGCTAAATTCCAAAATTTTATGAACTAATCCATGGTTTTATATTTAATGGATGGTATCATTGGAGGTTGTTTTAAATTCAATTTTAGCTGGTAGAATTTCTTTAAAAAGGTTTGAAAACTAGAAAAAAAAATTTATCTATAATAAAATGAAATATGGATATGAGATTTGAAATAAATTGCTAGGCACTAAACCAAAATATTGTATTGCTAAGTGTAAAAACGACTAAAATTAATGAGAATACAAAAGATATTCTTTTTATATTTATCTTTATCTATACTGCTTCCTTAGTATAAGAGGTTAACCATTTAGAGTTTGTTTAGTTTATACATTTTAGCACTAGCGGCAGAGATGGGCAAATGTTTACCAATATTGAATATTTACTAACCAATATTTACCAATATATGTACCAATATTGAGTACTGAGTACCAAATATTTTACTCAAATACTGACTTTTTTGAGTACCAAAGAATTGAATTATTACTTCAGTGGATTTCAAACGGTAAACCGAAGTAATGATTGAATTCCCAATAGTGGTTCAATTTAGAATAAAATACTTGGTACTCGGTACTCAGAGTAGCATTTGCCCATCTCTGACTGGCGGACGTTCGGACTCAAGCCTCCCCAAATTTTTGTTTTTCATAGATCGATTTTTGTTACTTGTACTTGAATATCTTCAGTGCTCGAACTGATGATAACCCACATGTTTGGGTTGAAACGTCGGCACTAATAAACACCTTATGATGACTGCGTTCTGAATATTTATCACCGTAAAAATGTTTTTTTTTTCCTTTTCAAAATTTTTATCATAATTCAATAAATTAATATTAATTAATTATTAATCAAAAATATTTTGAGTAGTATAAGCTAAATACTTAAAACAATATGTTCATTTTTTAAATTATAATACATATACAGTTAAAATAGTTTTCGCTAAAAGTATTATTGTTGCTGTAATCACATTTTTTTTTTTTAATACGGCTTAAACAATTATTCGGTAAAAAAAAAACTTTCGAGTTGAACCCTCCTACCAAATTAAATCCTGGATTCGCTATTGCATTTAAGGGCTTTCTGAATACAAAATGTTTAGTTCACATTGCGGGGGGACCAACTAACTCCTCTACCCTTTTAACGCGGAAAAACAAAATTATAGCTTATTATATTATATACAAAATTATACAATTGGCTATTGTATAAAAAATAATTGTTAAACGAAAAAATCTGATGTGTCCACTCACACGACTTTCCTACCTATTTCAGAAAAGTATTTATATCTTTACATATATCCATCAGGAAACAAAAAAAAAAAAAAAAAAAAGAAATTGAATTAGGTTTATTTTCCTGAAAATTTATCGAAGAAAAGATTTGGGTACGATTTATTTGACAAACTAAATCAATGTAAACCGGCTTAAGGTAGATCAGTGTAAAAATTTCAATACCCTCTAATATTGCTGATTAAAAACTTTTTGCCATTTCCTAATTTTGACAAACAATAATTTCTGTTAAAAGTAGCGGAAATAGTGAAGCTTGTGTGATGCGGGCAACAGATTTTCATACTTTCACTTATTTATCTTTTTTCTCTCATATCTGTTTCTGACGCCAGGATATGAACCTGTAATCTTACATTGGAAATCGAATAGCTATAACTTCGTTAAAAGTTGTCCGAAATGAATGATTTTTATATGGCTTTGTAGGGAATTTCATCACCATTAAAAAAAAAACAAAAATAGGCTAGTTAGTTTTTCTCAGGGGCTCTGAAACGTATAGTTCAGTCGAAAACCGCATATTGGAAATTTGACCAGATCGCAATACTTTCCTTACCTAGTATAGGTAGGAAAGTAAAATTATTTTCTTTTGAATGTTTCTAAGAATTATTGCTTACCACCCTGGATCCTACATTACAGGCAACATATTAATTTTAGAACCCTTCCTTCTGTTGTTGGATTTACTTCCTTAATTACGGTTTGTTGATGGTGCTTATTAGAGATTTCTTGATTGGTCAGATGTCGCTCCTGGCTATGACCCTGAAGAGGGTACAAGAGGTATAATGACAATCTGCTAGGGCTAGAAGGAGAGGAGGGTACGATAGGGGTTATCAGGAGCGGTGAAGGAAGGTGGTCATTCACTCCCACCGCATTCCGCTCTCCCACCCCCCTCCCAAAACAAACTACCGCCATTCACCAGTTCGTTTCCAGGATAAGCTCTTCTGGCTTGCTCTCTCTTTCTCATTTTCAGCTTTTAGTTTTTATTTAATACAAAAATACATTTAAACTTATATATTTCAACTCCTAGGTTAGGACTCCGCGTTATTACTAATAATAAAAATACATAATTTAATCAAAACAATCCTACTTTATTTATTTTTCTACAACAAAGTTTCAGCTCTGAGGCCATTTTTGGGGAAGAAACTTTTAACAAATAAAACAATCATCACAGCCTAATTACAATTGCTTATTAATTATTTTCATTTTATACTTAATGTTTACGAACCTGTTTTAAAAATTAAAAACACATGGACTGAATTATCCGTATCAACCTAACTTAATCCTTTAATGATTATGATGTGGGAGATTATGGCTTACCTTTTAGACCAAAGAACAAAATAAAAAAATATTATAATAAGCTAAAGGATAAAATATAAAAAAAATATCAAGGAGGATTGGTGTAGAAGATTCCATGTTTAAATTGTCCAGGGATAACTGTATACATATAAGTTACAAAGCAACGTATCAATGGTAGGATGTACCAACATCAGAATGATGTAAAAAAATCATTAAAAAAAAAAATAGTGGTGGTACAATATGATTTTAATAAGGAACATAATTTTGATTTCGGAAGGAAAATTTTGGAAGCATTGTACATTACAGAAAACATAATATACTGTTAATTTTGAAATCAGATTCAAGGCAAAATTTTAGAAAATAATTTTTATTAAATTTTAAATATAAAAGTGCTTTATTGATCTTTATTTTTGACAATAAAAACTTCCAGGCATGCAAGCAATAGGTTTATTTATTGAATTACAAGTCAAGTTAACGTTATAATCCAATTTTATTATTATCTAATTTATTACTATAATAAAAATAATAAAGATATACTGTCTGTAGCATCAACATTCCTAGGACTAATAATTTGGTGTCTGCTATGAGGGATATAATTAACCCCTAGAAAAAAGTTCTTACAACACATAAATTTCAAATTATGACAAAGGAGCACACCAGGTTTTAGCCATAAATCGTCATGAAAGTATGGAGTTTAAGTTTTGAATATGGGAATAATTTTACCGAAACGTCAATTTGACATGTTATTCAACAAATAAACTAATTGTTTGTATACCTGGTAGTTTTCATTGCCAAAAATAAATAATATTTAACAGCTTCCCAGCAAAAAAGAAAAAAAGAAGTGTTTTATTGAATTGTAAAACTGATTTTCAGAAATAAAAATAATACAGGTTAAATTAATAATAGGGCTATGAATAAATTATATTTATTTATGATATAATATTTATTTTTATTAACTAGTTTATAAATAGTTTAATAATGTAATTTGTATTTTTATGGATGTCGGTTTGAAATGTGAAGAAATTTAAAATAAACATAACCGTATAGAGGGAAGTTTTAGTGTTTGACTAATTAAGTTAGGTTGACAAGGGTAATTCAGCCCAGATGTTTTTTAATTTTTAAAATAGGCGTGTAAATATATAATTTAAAATGAAAATAATTAATGAGCAATTATAATTAGACTGTGGTGATTGTTTTATTTGTTAAAGGTTTCCTCCTTTGAAAATGGCCTAAGGGCTGAAACGTTAGTGTAGAAAAATAAATAAAGTAGGACTGTTGTGATCAAATTGTGTGTTTTTATTATTAAAAATATATTCTTAACTTAAGCATTAAAAAAAAATTAAAATAAAAAATACTAAAGTTCTGTAGGCAATTTAAAATAAGTAAACTAGTTAATCTTTCTTAATATTAATATAGATCGTGAATCTTTCTTGAAGAGAAGTTTATTGGGGTTCAGAAAATGAAAATTCAAATTAAAAATAAATAAAATATATTTAATTTTATTTCCTTTGTATCAACGTTTCAGGTCTGCATCAAGGCTAAGGAAAGACAAAATAACATAAATATTGAGGAGTTAGTAGACAGTTATAATAATAATAATATGTAATTAAAAAATTATATGGGGGTAGTTAAAGATTGTTTTTTGAAGTAGTAGTTAAAGTTTATCTACCTCCATATTACTTAACCCCTCATGTGCACACCTTTTTTTCACGTGATATTCTTATCACATTTTCCGCAGTTGAAAAAAAAAATTGAATAAGTTTTGAGCTTTTACAAACTAAAAAATAATGAATCAATGAATCAACCTTTATTTGTTTTGAGGGAAGAACCCTATACAAATGGAGTCTATTACAAAATAACAAACATTGTTATCCTTATGGCAATACTAATTGATTTGTATAATACATAACAGACATTACTACACTCTTAAGCATAAATTAAAAATTATATTCGGTAAAGGTCAGACAGTTAAAATAGTTTCAATTTTCAAATTAATATAAAATCTAAAATTTTCAATAATATACGTATATAAATATACATAAAACAATAAATACACATTTTTTAAAAATATTAATATTATGTTAAAATTAAATTAAATGATTACCCCTATAACTAAGAGAACAAACAAGAAAAATACCCGGCCAGATTATATGCCGATTTACAATAAGGAATTTTTGCCATAATATGCGGAGGACAATATTCAAGATCACCCCACCAATTTTCTATAATTTGAGATAAAAAAATATAATTTTCTCATATCATCTGCATTGGTTGGCTTAAATATTTCTATCCCATCAAGATTTTCCATACTCTGGTAAATTCTTAACCTTAAACTACTATAAATTGGGCATTTAAATAATATATAATGAAGTGTTCCCTTTTATTTAGTGTTGCACATTTTGCACTGTAGTGGTGGAGGAATTTTCACAATTTTATTATTAACAGACATCTTGATCAAATATTTTCCCGAGAGTCGGATCTGCACTAATAGTTTCGTATATTTGAAATTAGTCGGTATCAACAAATACTGGGGGGATCTGATGATTATTAAGAAAAAGGTTTAAAAATGTTCACTATAAGATGAGCTATGCAATGTTATGCTGTCTCCGTCCTGCAAATGTTGTTTTAGAAATCATTAATGTTTTTCAGTTTTAACATTATTCATTTTTAGCTGAAGAAGTTCTAGAAATTTCGAAATATTTTCAATTGTTTTTCATTCAGAATATATTCAAATATTTTCAAGTATATCCATACGCAACAAAAATTAATAAATAAAAATAGAATGTTTACAACTCTACGAACGTTAGTATAAGTTTATTTTTAAATATTTGTTCGTTTCTCAATCATATGCTGAATTTTAACACATAATATAAATTCGCGCACTTTTTTTTTTTTGGTCTATCCCGCTCACCAATCAAAATCGAAAGTCTGGGCCTATGAGATACGTAATCAGTTGAGATGATTTCATTCCTTACGGATGCCTGATTGCTCATAACGAATGGCAGTTCAATAAGGGATACTACTTCACTTAGGTACTCCTTAGGGTGTAGGACTGACCGAGGGGAACCGGAACAGCTGACGATATTGAGAATATTTGTGAAGAAAGCGTGACGGGAGGGATATGGCTATGGGTTATAGGCGAGTCGGATTCGGCGGTGGTATTTAAATATGCAGAAGGCAGGGAGGTGGATTCCCTAAGGCCGACGAACCTGGCCTAGCTATTTAGGTCGCTTTTGTTCACATACCTGTTATCTTCCCCCTCCAAGTCCTCACTTCTTCCTCTCGTACTCCGTCTGTCGGCGGTACACTCTGCTCCAGGAACTTCCTGAAGATTGGGAAGGTGTCAGCCGGCTACATCTGTCGGGACAGGAGAATCACACTGCACAATTTCGTCTCAAATAAATCTCTCACACTCCATCTCTATAATCATAGGGGCAGACAAAAAAATTGCAAGAGCTCATATTATGTGTAAATATTCAACATAATTATTATGAAACGAACAAATATAATACGTTGTCAAGATAAAATAAAATAAATAAAATTGTGGTGGAATATGGCATTAATTTATAAAATTGAAAATAATACTTAATATTTACAAATAAATTTATATATATATATATATATATATTTATATATATATATATATATATATATATATATATATATATATATATATATATATATATATGTCTGTTACTGTTGCCCAAAATCAATCTTGGTCTTGCACTTTGCCAGACCAGGACTGGTAAAACAAATCGATATTTTTAATAAAATTTAAGACAAAATAGTTATTAATACTTGACAATATTAGTTACTATTTGTAAATAATTGGTAAAACCAATGCACTTTTGCATTTAACTCCTCTAATTTTTCATTCGGGCTTAGTTCTCCTGGTACGGGCTTACTAGTATGTTAAAAAAAATTATTGTAATATTGTATAGTAATAAGCTTATAAGTAACTACGAGACTCTTGCGCAAGACCAAGACCATGACCAAGACTGAGTTTTCAAGACCAAGACTCGTCTCGGTCTCGCATTTGCGCAACACTAATGTCTGTGTGCTTGTAGATTTTTTTCATTTCCTTAATGCATGTACTTAACATTAGGGGAGGAAGACAGCCTCCATAAGTTAGTTACATTTCTAGAACTTTTCCCACTAAAAATGAATAATGTTAAAAACTGAAAAATTCTTTTGATTTCTTAGTTTGTACATCAAAATAAAAATGTGTTTCCACAGTCTGACTAGTTATGCAAAAGTATATATAAAAATCTGGTGTGTCCACTCACACGACTTTCCTACCTATTTCACAAAAGTTTTTATATCTTTACATATGTTCATGAACATATGTAAAGATATAAAATAACTTAGTAATGTCAAACAATAATTTCTGTTAAAAGTAGAGGAAATAGTGAAGATTGTGTGATGCGGGCAGATTTTCTGACTTTCACTTAGTCATCTTTATTCTCTTATTCACCCCTTTCTGACACCAGGAAATGAACTAGTAATCTTTCTTTGGAAATTAAATAGCTGTAACTTCGCTAATAGTTGTCCAAAATGAAAGATTTTTATATAGCTTTGTAGGGGAATTTAATTACCTTTCAAACGATAGGCGTTTTTTCAGGGGGCTGTGAAACGTATAGATCCGTCAAAAACCGCATGTCGGAAATGTGACCCGATTGCAATACTTTCCTTACCTAGTATAGGTAGGAAAGTAATAAAATATGTTTAAAAAAATGTGTGAAAAATAGAATAAGCTGTATCATCGCTAATACTGGTTCGATTCCGATGATTTTTTTTTCTTTTGTTGTTAATTTAACTACCTTTCAAAAGTTTTATTATAAATTTCACCGTATAATATATGCTTAGGGAGTTAGGCCCCATAACATTTTTCTTTTCTTTATAATTTTTTTTAACTGAATTTTTTTGGGAATTTAGTCTATATACGAAAATTGAAAGGACGATGATTAGAACATCATACAAAAGTTTCATCAAAATCGTTAGAGTCGTTTTTGCGCTACAGTCTATAGAAAAACATGTTTTTCATTTATTGCGCGCAAGCTATTGCGCATGGAGCATTTCTGTCACAGGCATAAGTACTCAAAACCATACAAAATAAAAAAAGATACAACAAAATCGGTTCAGTGGTTCCCGAGAAAATCTTGGAAACACAGACAGACAGACCAATGGCTAAAAATCTTTTTCGGACTCAGCGGGCTGTGAAACGTATAGATCCGTCGAAAACCGCATGTCGGAAATTTGACCCGATTGCAATACTTTCCTTACCTAGTATAGGTAGGAAAGTAAAAACATTCTCTAAAATATATTTTTGTTTATACTTATTAATTTTTTTTTGTTTTTATGAAAATGGAGGGATGCATGAATCAGCAAATCAAAGAATATATATTGCTATGTTATTATTTATGAATATAAATGAAAATTTAGATCGCGCTCTCTTATTATACCTACATACGTCTTTTCTGGGTATCAAAAGGTAAAAACAAATAATAATTTACTTGTGTCACAACCATATCCCCAAAATATGTTAGGATAGTACTCAACCGTCGCAAACAAATCACTTTGATAATACAAAATTATCTACGAAGAATACAAAGTAGTCACTGTTATTTAACTACTGATGTTTAACTCATAAAGGAAACAACAATCATTAGTATATTTGTACATGTATAACATCAATTAATCAAAGAAATCGTATAAGAATAGTTTCTTTTCTCCGTTAACAAGTAACAAGTAGCAAATTGTATACAGATATGACTGTGTTTTTTAATTTACTTATCTTTTTTTATTTTTTTATTGTACATAGTTTTTGATTATTATTTTACTTTTGTTAATTTTATATTTTCTGTATATATGGTGTGAAAGTGTTCATATATCACTATAATTATTGTCCATTTGACAGATTATTATATTTCTAAATAAATAAATTTAAAAAAAAATAAACAAGTAATGAAGGCCTCTACTTGCGTTAATGCCCCGCGATGGCTGACGCTATGCAGACCTACGTGCCTTCCATTTTTCCCCTTTAATCCTATAGGATATTCACTATAGTTTCACTAATATTGCGACTGTCACACACAAATGTAGAAACTTTAAATACGATTATCTATACGCTAGTGTTAGAACTGTTGCGAAGATAAATATAAATCTTCTACCTGCGCTAAATAATTTGTTATTATTATGCTAAACGCTAAACGCGTCTTTCCTCTCCAAATCCTCTCTGAGCTACAGTGATTTTTTTTTCTGATTATTGATTTGATTAGTTCCTTGCCACGTGTGCATAGTTTGTTAAGTGCAAAAATTATATTTCTGGAATAACGCATTTGAAAGTTTGAAATTTTCATAGGTGCTTGTTAAATTTTCGAATTTCTAGTGATTCAGAAAGGTTCATTTCTGTAATAGACGCATAACTTAGCCCATTAGAATCAAAAGAATAGACAAAAAGTAGCTCTCTTATTCATACTCACAAAATTGCACTCAACAAAAAGACAATTTTCATAGATACCGCAGAGTTGTATTCGTTCGTATTTAAAATAAAACTTCTTAAACGGTATTGACTTTGTTCATGAACACTTACTTTCTAACCTTAAAAATAAAGATGTTTCACAATGTTATTCAATGAGTATTTAGATTTATTCTATACAAGGACAGTCACACAACAATATAGAGTTTAAATTATAGTTGTAAATAGTGATAATTGTTTAAAGTTTAATATAACAGTAATACAAACCCTAATTATTGAATTAAATGGAATTATAGAATGTTACTTCGTAGTTAGAAATAAATAGTGTAGAGGCGACACAGTTAGAAGTCCATAGCAAGAGAGCTGGTTGACGAAGTGACGCTGCCTTCCGGTACCATTGTCACCTGACATGTGTGGTTCCTCTTCTCCTTTTCTCCTCTCCTATCTTTATCTAACCATTTATCTTTCTCATTCTATTTCACTATATACACACACACACACACACACACACACACACACACACACACACACACACACACATATATATATATATATATATATATATATATATATATATATATATACATATATACATATATATTTATTTCAATTAGCATTGTTTTCAATTACCAATAAGTCAAGCTACCAATTTCCTTTGTTTTGAGGATATTTTGTTCTCTCAGTATTACTTCCTTATCGTTTAAATTTCGCTACTTTTTTATCCTCTTCAGTCTTTATTCTTTATTGTTAATTTCAAAAGCCGTTGCATAAACTCAAGGAAAAAAAAAAGACTACATTTACCTAGGAAAAACTAAAACTAAACTAAAAAATAAAACTATGAAAAAGTGGTTATAGTTTATAAAATTAATGTAAAATAAATTTATTCGGTAATTTTTGTTGAAATAAATAGCACGTACAGTTCATATGCGATTTTTATGTTTTATTTCATTTCTATAAACTTCTGCTTACATGAGCCCTACGTAGTTATAATATATTGTTAAATTTTAGATCTGCAATAATGCTAAGATTATACAACTATTCCGTGATGTGATACACTTAATTTCTAGAATTTGATAAATATTTATAGAACATAATTTAAATAATTGTATTATTCCTTTAATTATTCTTTATCAATATTTTAGTTTTTATTTTAATTTCCATTTGTCCTTTGAAAATATAAATAAATACACAAGTACTAATATTTTTAGACAAGACAATACCACGTATCAATTCTTTTTTTATATTGTTAATTCAGTTATTTTTGTTATTAATAGTTAAATTTATGGTTGACTGTAGTGAATAATTGATGAGATGTTGCTTGGGGTGATATTATTTTTAAATGCATGTTATCTCTACATTGTTTACAACCATTAAATATTAAAACCGAACAAAGTTATTAAGGAAAGTAAACACGCTGAAATCTATATTTTTTAATGATCTCCCATCCAACTCCTTTTCAGTGTGTTTGTATTTTCTAGAGTCAAACTATCACTATTGGCCATGTCCTTAATTTTTCTATAGGTACCTTTTTAATTAGTTATGAAGTCGTGTTTTACTTGTTATGTTTTTAACTGTTGTAATGTTCAGATCTACATGAAATGTTGCGTTGTAAACGTAACATGGGTGTGTCCATTAGTAGATTAATAAAAGGCGAAAGCTTAATCTTTCTTAAACAGTGTACAAGTTGTTGTTTATTATGAAATAATAATAAAATTATTAAAAATTGTTATAATAACTTTCCTTTGAATAATTGCTATAGTGATTGTTAACTATTTATATTCTTTTCGCTACCTCCAAAGTTTTAATTTATTGTTTTTTACGTTATTTGTTATTTATTACCCTTTTATCACCCCCGGCTGGTTGTAGGGGTTGAAAGCGCCCGTTGCAAATTGTTTCTGCAAAAACGCGCTACAGATAAGTATTGCATGTTAGTATCCATAATGCCATATCATGAGGGATCCATGATTGTTAACCCCTTGGATTGGGTATACAAAAAAAAGGTTGGAATATTTCCGAATATGCGTTTCTTGTCTGGAATCAATTCAATTTCTATAAATCACACTATTGGTGCATGATTAAAACGTATTTTTTCAAATTTTATTTTCTAAAATCTCGTCATCTATATATATAAAATAATTCAAAATTCAAACATATAGGAAGAATGCTATCGAAAAACTAAAACTAAATAAATAAAAGATCAATGAATCTACAAATGTGGAATTAGCTCTGCTGGTTTAGCTATGGATTAATTTAATATTAATGCTAAAATACGAAAATATACTAAATGAAGAACACGTTGATCAATAATGTCAAATATGTTTTAAATTTTTATCTTTTAAAATTTATATGTAAATTTTGTTCCACTGTTTTAAAAATCGTGAAATTGTCGCTTCGGAAATAACCGATTAAAATATGTTATATAAGAAACAAATTTATGATAATTGAAATTCAGAAAAACTCTGGATGATTACTTGTCTACCTCAATAGAAAGGTTCACACATGGAAAAAAAAGCAACAATAACAAATTTAAGACGATTATGATCCTGAAAATTCGAATTTGTAGGCATTATGATTTCACTTACTTCTTGGGTAACGGTTTAAATGTTTTCAATAAGTCGGAAAAACACTTAAACAGATGATACTTATCATAGATTCAAGGGGTTTTGGCTAAAAAAAAAACTTACAAAATTATTTGTTGTTTAAGATATGTATATTTTTTAATTCATATATATATATATATATATATATATATATATATATATATATATATATATATATATTTTTTTTTTTTTTTTTTTTTTTTATTGAATAATATAACATTCTGTCACTTAGACAATGGTAATAAGGAGGTAAGATCAAATTTACACTATATGTAAAAATATGTATTTATGTATATAAACAGAAGCAAAATAACAATTAAATAATAATATACAATAAATTAAATAACTTATCGTCATCACATTTGCTGATTGTCAACTTATTGTTGACAGGCGCAAATATATATTTTATAGACAAAAAAAAAAAAAAAAAAAAAAAAACTTAAAGTTAAATAAATGTTAAAAAAAAAACGAAAAATATTATATAAACTATTTACAATTAGGCAACGGTCCTCCTAGCCCGGTTTCTCTCTCTCTCTCTCCAACTATGGAAGGAAAAGCAGGATTCCAGGAGATCCCTGCGTTACTATTATCTCAATTGCGTCACTGGTACTAAAGCCATTGGAGATTGATCGAGAGCGCTTTAGCTACATACACTCTTGTCTTGAGTACAGAATCTAGGCCATTGCCAGAACTCCATTGTGTGCAAACGACAAAAGCTCGCGGGGCTACTGCCGTTCTCACCTTCTTGAAGAATTATAGGGATGGGTGATGCAAGATAGGGTTTGTACAAGGGGATTTGGATGATACCTACGGTTCTGGTGAAATTTGGAGATTTTTTGAGGGATAAGGTCTAGGACAAATGGGATATTAAGGACATGGTGTAGGATTCGGTTGGTTGCATAGAACGGAGCATCAACTATTTGTTTATCAAACTATGCGTTTGATGTTGAAAAATTTTGCTGTCCCCCACAGTTCCAGTTCATAGGTCCAAATAGGTTTCAGTATTGTCTTGTAGATCAGTAGTTTGTTGTCAATTGAAAGTTTCGATTTTCTCTCAGCAGTCTATATAGCTGGGCATATCGCATATAGATTGAGTTCTTGTCTTTTGGGTCTTGTATGTGGGTTCCATGTCAGTCTTCGGTCTAAGAGAAAGCCAAGATACCGGACTGTGTCTGAGTGAGGAAGCTTTTTCTGGTGTAAGGTCTAGGCAAATGGGATATTAAGGTGATGGTGCCGAGTTCTGCTGGTAACATAAAACAGAGCATCGATTATCGTTTGAAACACTTTGGACTGACTGAATTGGATGCGTTGTAGGTTATAAAAATTTTGCTGTCTCCCACAGTTTTTATTTGATTTTCTAAGTCTTATCTTTGATTTTTACTAATGGACCTGTTTGATGGCTATTGCCTGGTTTTCCTGTTATAAAAGTTTTGTTTGAATATAATTATAATTAATAATTCAAGGGAAATTTAGAAAAGTATTAGTTTCAATAGAATGAATATATTCATCTATTGTGTTTAATAAAAAAAAAGAAGAATAAAATTTATTTTTACTCGACTACGGTGAAGACAAAGTAAGGTGGAAGATAT
Source organism: Nezara viridula (assembly GCA_928085145.1). Taxonomy (NCBI): domain Eukaryota; kingdom Metazoa; phylum Arthropoda; class Insecta; order Hemiptera; family Pentatomidae; genus Nezara; species Nezara viridula. The sequence goes on along the minus strand of OV725080.1, from coordinate 58,708,797 downwards.
ATTTTTTTACTTAACTTTAGTTAGGTACCAGATTTGGTCAAGAATTCAAATAAAATATTTTAAAATACAAAATAGGATATATATTTTGTATTTATATTTTATTTCTTAACAGTAAATAAAAAATGTATTTATTTTGTATTTTAAATACCCAAAATATGTATTTTATGCAGATCGTCCAGCAAAAACTATTTTATTTATTTTTTAAAATTAAATACTTAAGGTATTTTGTGCTTGAAATACGTTTTCTGTAAACAATTTAAATTCACTGTACTTTAAAACAAATTATATTTTATTTTAAAATTTTTACCTAGGTCTGGTAGATATGAGAACATTTTTCACCCAACGGCTCAACCGATTTTCAACTCTTATGGCTTAAATAAATATTTGTAAGTTTATGATCACGTCATTTTGAATTGCCGGTACCTGAAAAAAAGATTATGAAATATCACTATAAAGGTTTTCGTCGAAGTTTTGTAAAAACGATACGGTTTGTTGAGATTTATGTATTAAAAAAAATTGATAAAGTTTACTTTTAATCATTTTGAAGTTAATTACAACGAACATAAATGGTGTCTCCTTTTCTTTTTTTACATTATTTGAAGATTTTTCTAATTTGAAACTCTCTGAAAAATACTTTTGACATTTTTCAGTCTTTTTAGTTTCAGTTTTTTTTTTCTTAACTTCTCTGGAATAATGAAAACCAGTTAATGCTGTGTGGTGATGAGACGAAGTAAATATAACTAGTATGACCACGGACTGTAACAAATTGCTCCAATTAAAGCTCATTGAAGTAAGAAGTAGGAACTGTAATAGAAAGTAGGATAGCAATAAGGAAAATTATTGCAGAATGCTCTCCTTAGCAGTTGGCCTAGAGTCTATTTTTTTTTGGCATCTATTACAAATATGGTCTTCCTAAAATAGTATTTAAATTATTTTCTTAGATATATTCAGGCATTTTTACTACGGTTTACATTAATGAAGCTATGAAATTAGAAAATAAAAGGATACAAAATAGTCAGGACGGGGAATCAAGGATATCTTTATTGAGTTTGACGACTTTTGGACCCTAGCGTGTGAGTCATCATCCGGCCTAAAAATTAAGAAATACAAAATAACGTCAGCAATATGAAAAATAAAAAAAAAAGTAATAAGATGATGGTTATACAAACATAGCAATGATAAAAATATTGCAATATGTTAAGAAATTGTTTTTGTACCATAGGCGCATACTTACTGATCGAGGATTTGTTCGTCCATCCACAATAGAGATGTTAAAGGGATGAGAATATCGTTTCCTTCCTCCCTTGATTTTAGGTAAAAAGAAATTAAAATCATGAATAAATAAGCTACATGAATTAATAAAATGTGTACTCTAAAATTGATTAAGAAATGTCGACTAGCTAGGCTAGGACATACTAAAGTATGTAACTATTTTATAGGTACCTAAATGTTACTTTTATTTAAATTTTCATTTATATTCCAAGATATATATCAACATATTCTATGATTTTATGATTCAATCATCCCTAATTTTTCACGTGATATTCTTTTCATATTTTCGGCTGTGTCACTAGTCGCACTGTGAAAAACGTTGTATTTTTATTTCAGGTTTGTACAGATGAAGAAATCAAAGATATTTTTTACTTTTTTACATTATTCATTTTTAGCTGAAAAGTTCTATAATGTACCAATGTTATGAAGGCTGCTTCACCTCCTCCATAAAAATTTCATTTCATTTATTTAATTTCAACAAATACGTTATATATTCAATTGTATTTTTTATTTTTTAAACATATTTTCAACTATGTATAATAAGTAAAACAGACAATGATTTAGTTTAGTATAATTTTCACGTAAAGGATGCCTGCAAAAAATGTAACTTGAGGACTATAAGCTAGGATTATTTTAGGCGAATAATTTCATTTTTATATTTTCATCAAGCTTGTTTAAATTTAACTAGTAGGCCCGTGCGAAAAATTCGCACAGCATATTGTTATCAAATGCCAAATTAATAAGAAAATAGAAAAATACAACTTATCAAAAGATTAAGACATCAAATGTTACTTTATCGATAAATATAATCCACAAAGAAAACAAAAATTAATTTAAATCTTCATTTTTGTTTGGAACCAACATCGAAAGAAGATCGAAGGGGGCCTTGGTTCCGATTTAGTGCAAATTTTTTATTTTTTTTTATTTCTATGAAAATTCGTATTTGAGCTTTTATAGAGGTGCGAAATACAAATCTCAACTCTGTTTTCCCTTAAAAAAATATTTGAATCCACTTTCGTCCTTCGGTCAGTACAAATTGTTTCATCGTCGTACTGATAATATAGCTATATGCCAAATATATAGTTATTTTTAAATAAAATTGGCTATAATAGAACTCTCCTAATGGATATTAATCGAAAATACGAAAAAATAAATAATAAAATGAAAAATAAAAAATATTGGAAAAATTTCTAATCGTTTTCGATAATGTTCTTTTATCCTTTTGTAAACAATTTAGTAATGTTTAATATAATCATGGGAATAACCAAGGGAAAAGTGTAAAATAATTTTTCAGTTATTCGCAAATAAAGTTTATTTTCTTTCATAACTTGTTTGCCTGAATTTTCTGGGTGATTGGACTATTTTGCCAGCCTGAAGGAGAAGGAAACCTTCGAAATTGGTGGCTCAATCTGGAGATTTGGTGAAAAATTGACGATGATATGGCTTGCCGATCAAAAACACCATCGATGAATAATATAAACTCCCCTCTCTCGATCATAGAGATCTCAAGTCGACGAAATGAGACATCTATTCAATGACATTACTACAATTAATGTACGTTTGTGTGGATGCGAACCCTATGCCTTGCGTTATCTCGAAAATAGTACGTTTTTCGGCTTAAAAACGCAGAATCCGATAGTTCCGGAGGAACTATCTGGGTCTTGCTGTACGCATCAAAATCTATAAGATCCAATTTGTCCTCTATGGATCTACAGACCTACCACCGTTCCAGTATCGAAGCCTAGTAAAATGTTTGTATCGACTTTATTTATTTCAGAAAGAAAAACAAAAGTGGAGAATACGATTCGCTAACCCCCCGTGAAATTCCGAATCCAAAGGTACCCCATTCGTGGTATTTGAGCATGACAGGAGCTTATATTTGGTACAAAACCGATTTCGAGCCTTACTGTAATAATATATGTACGGATAACTTATTTTAATAAAAAAAGTATACAAAAATAAAAGAAATAATACATATACATACATATTGTTAATATTATATAATTATATATTAGTTTTAAAAAATTCTCTGTAGTGATTAATAAGTATGCTGTGTTTGAAGCAACTTAATGTAATTGGGCAGCACCCTTTTATGATAATAAAGTGATTCTCTCTCTGCGAAAATCGTTATTTACTGATTTTAATATTGATCTGATTACAATAATTTGATTGCCAAGTAGTAGTATCTGAGCTACAAACCAGGTCCTTATTTTGGGTCAGATATCAAGGTAACATACTCTGCCTATCTGAGGAATTCGCGTGATTCCAAGGTAAACGGGAGGCAATGTTCCTCTCTTGATATAAATGTTATATTTAAAAACCGCCTGTTATAGATAACTAAATAAATTTTACAGTAGTCATTTCAGTTTTTTTCTTTTATCTTCCATGTTGAATAAAGTATTTATTATTTTTTTAGTTGGTATAAATAATCCATATATATGTTTACATACATGTTTTGTCGATATTGCTTATATTATGCTATAATGGATTAGGGAGAAGTAATCGAAATTTACCTTTTTCAAGTTCTCAGAGCCAAAAATCCTTACTCTATGTAGCTCCTCTATTTACTCTCTTGATACCCGATCTCAACCTTTAGACGTTTATATCCCCTCCCATAAAACAACTTCTTTCAGCAACTACTTCGTTTTTCGTCCTGCCTCCTTTTGGAACTCTTTACCTATCTCCATACGTCAAACCACGTCCTCAAATTCCTTCAAACAACTACCTCACATTCAATTTTCCGCCAGCTTATAAGAATTTATAGGTTATGCAAATACAATTAAACCAGTTAAATTATAAAAGCCATTTTATTTATATATTTATTTTTCTCTGTGAATTTTATGTATTTATCTGTCTGCATCTTTTCTTAGTATTTTTTGTATATATCTTTATTATATCTACATGTCAGACTAAAATATATATATTTTTTTAACTCTGTTATTATTCCAAAGGGACTTTAGTCCCAGAATAAAATTAATTTTTCATTTTATATAAATGTGTTATGTGAGTGTTCTCATTGGGTTATACTGATCACAAATCATGAAAGAATTTGTTCAGTGATGATAAACATTCTATCATTTTCTCTTTTATTTCCATCATAAATTAAAGCAATAATATAAGGTTTTTATAAAACTTTTCGGTAACATTTAGGAAGGTATTTGCTAGACATTTTGAAGGAGACAATCGGTGAAAGTCTAGTTACTGGTTAGGAAACAGTGAACTGCCTGGGATAGCTTTGGAATGAGGGCAGGTTATAAAAGAAATGCTTTCACTGGTCCTTGCATATCTTGTGGCTTCTGTCCATAACTTTGGTATTCTTTTCAGCCTCTTCTGATCTTCAACTTGGTCTTCATTCGGTGCCCTGTTCCAGCTGGACTTAAAAGATATACTAAGGTCAATAAATTTGGCAAATGAATGTCCATATCGGGATTCAGTAAATGAGTATAAACGTTAAGTTTTTTTTCTGAGGAGATGATTTAAATTTAATTAGTTTGTATTGTTCTCTATTATAATTTTGTATTTAATTTAGATTTCTGTCGTCTCTAAAACCCCAAACAAACATTTGCTTTCCACTACAGTTCAAAGTTAAAAGACCCTGTTAGATGATGATGATGGAACAAGGGAGCTTAAAGTTGTTAAGGGGCGGTAGGCGACGTAAAAGGAATTAGATTATCTGTTGAGCAAGTCTCATCGCCAGCATCTTTTCAGCTGACAGGGAACCTTTTTGGCTTGTTTAACTCACTTAAGTGTCTTAAGTCTTTGTTGCAGTGTTTTAATCTTTTACATCTTTTATGACAAGCACTGTTTTACAGTGATTAAGTTCATGTTTGTTGATGTTCTTAGCCATATTTAACTTCATATTTGGTTTCACTTCGTACTTCTCTTTTTTTTTGTCCAATTGCACTCTTATGAAACATAATCTTATGTTTTTATACGCTTTTTCTATGTGCAATAGAGGTCTCTATAAAGAGGGTGCAATAGTCAAAATCTTTAAACTACAATTTATCTTATCTGGATCCGACGAGATTTGTAATCTGTTTTTAAAACCTTCCCATTTTTTCAAGTACAATATTTAGTGAAAAAGTAACAATCCATTGTATTACAAACTGCATTTCTCAAATAGTCAGGCCATTCTCTGAAACTATTTTTCTCTTGGTAAATTAAAATACTCTTATCTTCCACGAAACTGTCACAAAATAATTTGTTTTTTTTCCTATTTCTGCCAGATGGTGTGAACGTTAGAATTGGTATCCGGATCGGTCCAAATTAGTGCAAAATATAGAGTATTAAGGATTTTACGAACAATTTAGGATTGGAAGTGTGAGGAAGTCGATGGTTTGGTGGAGCCCTAAACCTGATCTCCGTATGTCCATATAGATCTTTGATAATAATAATATCAGATTTATTACACATTATTAGTAGACCATGTTTCCAATAGAGGTAAAAGCCAGGCTTTTAACAAAAATTTAATTTAATTTAATTTAATTGGTATTTATTGTTTTATTCCAACTATCCCTATTATTATTCAACTAACTATTCTCTGCACTTTCGTCTCTTGTGATAGGTCTTCGTCTTCTCCTGTTAGTTCTTGAGATCCATTCCGCGCAAATATTCGACCACCTACTTGACTTCAATCCATACTATTTCCATTTCACTAAAACATTTTTTTTCGATAGGCTTTTGACCTCCACTTGATTTTGGACTCTTCTGTTGCTGATTTTGTTAATGATGCTTCAGGAAAATTGTTATTTAGTCTAATTAAGCTTATCATAATTTTTTCCGTTTGTAGTCCACCTCTCTCTGAGCTCCGTATAAAATTATCGTATATTCATATTTTCCCAGTATTTTTGTCTTGATATCTGAAGATTTTCACTTTTAAAACGTTTTTTAGGCTCCAATATATTTTCCATGCTAGATTTATACGTCTATTAACTTATTCTGTACTTATGATTGATATAGCGTCTCCTATGTAAACATACTGTCCAACAAACCTGATTCCTTTGTTTCTGACTTTCACTCCTTCTAGGGAATCTTAGTTTTTTCTGTGTTGATATACAGTCCCTCAAATTCTCGTTATTCATTATTATTATTAAATAGGCTTTATTATAGTCTTGTCAGTGAACCTTGCTTAATTACTTGAAAGCGTTGTTCGTGTTATAGCTGCCTTTCTTTTATGCGGTTGAAACTGGTATATTATTTTTCTTTTGACAAAAATGTATCTTCTATGTATTGATATATACATATTGTATATACTGTATATAGGTATAGATATACATAAGATATTATTTGGCGATGGATATAGGCGGTGGGAGCCCGGCGGTCTGAAGCTGCTGTTATCGCCAAGGCCGGCCAGCTCCAGCCGTTCCCACGCTCCCAGGGCCGCCCTCTCTCACTCCCTCTCTCTTTCCCTCTCTCCCTCCCTCTCCCTCTCTAGTCTACCGCTCTCATTGTTTCGCATATTTCTTATCTTACCTCACCACGGCTATAATACATATCCATACTTACCACAGATATAACTTTCATTTAAATAACACAGGTCAGAGATGGAAAGCTGTATTCAATAATTTTATCTAAATTCTGTTTTCTTTGATATGCTCATTCCGAAAATAACAATAAAAAACTAAGATGTGTGCCTTAGTCCACACGATAGAAGTGAAATCATCAACCAGGCGAGATTAATAATATGAAATGTAAATTATAAATAATAGCTCATTATAAACAGAATGAAATGCTCAACATTTTCCCCGCTTATAGTATGCAGGTCCAATTTTTAATATCTGAGATATTTTAATCCATATCTTCAGTAAAACTCATTTGGTTTTCGACACTATTTTTTTTCTTTTCGCCTCTAGCACGGCTTCACTTTAAGAAACAATTTTTAATAACAGTCCATTACTGAGAGGATGAAATGCTGAACAATTTTTTCGCTTACAGTGTATGCAGGTCCGATTTTTTTAGCTTCTGAAATATTTAAATCCAAATGAAAAAAGAATTAGTTGACTCCAGCAGACTTTATCCCAGCGTTACACATCGGAGATCTGACTAATTCACTCTCCACAAAAAAAGTGCAAAACGCCCTTAAAGAAGTTTTCTCTTCAAAAATTCTAATAAATACCAGTACCTCATATATTTTTTTTTTCAATTTTTGTTTATTGATAAATATTACAATCTGTCTCAATAAAGGACACCTCATATTTTAATATTAAAGAATATGTTATTATTCAAAATTAGGTTTTAATTGAAAATATTCCAACCACACAGACTTATGTCTCCAAAATGCAGATAACGATAAAAAACACGTCAATGTTTCGCCAATTCAGGCATTCAGGTAAGATTTAGAGGACGATGAAGATTTGTTCTGATGAAGACTATTTTATTAACAAGGTAGAATTATAGGAAGCAGGGAAATAACTCTTGGAATACTGGAATACATTGGCACAAAGGTGGAGGAATATTTCTCCGTGTTTTGAACCTGATATGCCTACAGTTGTGTTCTTTAACAAGCTTGGAGGTAAGTGAAAATGCAAGAGCTATCGAGACAAAGACATACCGTGACTATGAAGCTCTAATCAAGAATCGCAGAAGCTAGAATAAGATCTATATGGATTCGGAAACTCAAGTTAGCTACTATCTTCACTGTGAGGCAGTTTCTAGAGAAGTCCATTGAGAAAGGGAAATAGCTCCCCATCTGCTTAGTGAATCTGGAAATAATCTTTGAAAGAATCAGAAAAAAGAACACGGTACAAGCACTTCTGAAAGGCAATTAGATATTGGTACACTCCTGAGTGAGTGAGAGGTACTTAGCAGATTGAGAGCTATTTATCTTTCTCAACGTGTATGTATACTGTGGGTTTTTAAAAGTACCTATAAATTGTAATATTTTCTAATACAATGTCAAAAATTCTCTAACTGATACTAATTATTTAGTTATTTTGTAAAGTATTAATCTCTCTAATTATTTCGAATAATTGAGTCATTAGTATACAGAAGCTAGGCAAAAACCCTCCTGCCGTGCAGTTACTCCCGACACATCCCTATATATTGCATATCGTTGTAACTGTGACAAAAAAACAACATTGTTCCCAGAAAAAAATTTGGCTTCACTGTCCAGAACCCTCTGAACGTGGCGAATTAACACATCTGACTTGGATTATTGGTCACTGACACTGAGTATTTGATTTGATTTCGCCATATTCGGCCTTATCATAATCAACATACGTCGTGGCGAGAACCACTCTCCTCTTAGCCCATCGAAGACCAATTTCCTACCCCATTCCACAGGCGGATCAATGGCGGAGAGGAGGGGACTTTCGGGCTTGAGCCTCTCCCCAAAATGGTAAAGTATAACCATGTACTACGAAAAAAATATTCTTTAGAAGTATCATTGTTCGTATTTCATAGGACTTTAGGAGTTCAAGAATCATTTTATTTAGGTCCTTAGTTTCTTTCTGTTTCTTATAAAGTAATTATATATATATATATATATATATATATATATATATATATATAATATATATATATATATATATATATATATATATATATATATATATATATATATATATATATATACAGGGTGTTTCAGGATTAAGTGGCCAAACTGCGAAAATAAACTAGGGACCTCAAAACGAGAAAAATAAATTCTCTGAAGGTATGTTCGCAAACGGTTTTTTTTAGGAGATATTCACATCTACAGATTTTTTGTTGTTATGAATTATTTACGTTATATGAAATAAATAAAGCCTATTTATTTGTTCTAACTACTTTATTAATTTATTGCTAACATTAACATTTATATTAGGTGTTGTTTAAAGTGAAGGTATGTTCGCAAACGCTTTGTTTAGAAGGTAGATTAGATAGAATACTGATATAGCCTTTTATCCCTAACTGTATAAAAACTATTGGCAACATAAGGATTAATAGTATTTGGAATTAGCATTGGAAACTCTCAATAACATTTGTCAGTTTGTTAGAGGTTTTCGCAGAGTACTCATCATTATGCCTCCCATTTATACTAATGGTGATGCTATGGTGTTTGTGTAAGGTTTTTGCAATGGTAATGGTAATTACCTTATACTGTAGAAATGCCAGTGAATATGCCAGACGATTTCCGGATAGAAGATTACCAAACAAGTCTATCTTTTGCTCCAATTTTCAACGTCTTAGAGAAACTGGTACATTTGCTATAATACCACGTGCTGATGGTATTTTTGCCCCTTCGCTTTGTCAACAACAGCCCAAATCACTTTGAAGAACATTTGATATAATTTTTTATTTTTTATTTTATTGCGTATTAATACAGTCTGCCATACTGAAGGGCAATACGAATTTAATGTTTATGTTTAATTAATAAAGTAGTTGGAATAAATAAGTAAGTTTTATTTGCTTAATATAACGTAAATAAATTATAACAATCAAAATCTGTACAAAGCGTATGCGACATACCTTCAGAGGAAATTTTTTTCTTGTTTTGAGATCCTTAATTCATATTTTCAGTTTGGTCATTTAACCCTGAAACACTCTGTGTATATATATATATATATATATATATATATATATGTATATATAAAACTTAAGGGCTGAAACTCCCCAAAATTAAATCCTTGATCCGCTAGTTGATTATGCGATCTTATGATTTCAAATCGTGATCTTTTTTAATAAATTTATCTATCTGAGTATGGCTTTCTGAAATCCATTTTATATAGTTTGATTCATCAATACAGAGTTGGTTAGGAGGAAAAAAATCAACAACCAAATTGGCAAGATTCCTATCGTCTTTAAATTTTATTTCTAAAATGTGTATTTTTTTTTTTTTTTACTGTGCCCTTTTAATACTTCATATGCAATAATTGAGCCATCATTTTGATGAATAACTCCTCCTCCAGTGTCGGAAAACAAGCACATTGCTGAGAAAAATCCTCAGAAATATTTGTTCTTACCTGTTCAACAAAAAGCGTCTAGATGCGATTTCATACCCGATTGATTTTACATAGAAAATTTCAGTTTGGGGTAATTTGATATCCAAATTTTAATTTTTGACGAGATGCTAGATCCTACTATCTGCATTATTAATTTTTAATAATAATGAAATTACTAAAATTCATTTATAAGTTAGAATGGGTACTGAAATGATGAAGAATGGGTAAGAATTCAAGTAAAAACTGTAGCAATAAATACCTTTCTAACAAAACAGCTTATTTCAAGAGGGCAGGTTTTTTTATTATTTTTTATTATCGTTATTCAGTATTTTAGCCATTTTCTATTCTAAGAATATTCTTAGTATTTGGCTTTGATATTAACAGAATTATTTACTTTCTTCATATTTTCTATCTTAAATTATAAATTTAATATGGACAAGATAGGAATATAAAATCTAAATATTTACTTACACATATTTATAAATCATCTGATTAGATTTTAATTCTTACAAAATGTGAGAAAATGTGCAATTTCCATGCAACAAAAATCAAAATTTTGCAACTTCGTGAAATATCAAATTTCAATATGATATTGAAGGTAGATAATCTTGTTTAAATATTTAAATAATGTGTAGTGAACATAATGTGCAATAACATGGAAATCCGGTCCCTTGTGATAACCCTGGTACTAGGGCATTTTTTATCATTCAAGTGTCTTCATTTTGTTTTTCTGCGGAAAACTGTTGAGCAGCAGTACTTGGAAGCGAGTGACTAACCTTCACAATTTATGGAGTGGTTTGTCGCTTTTTGAATTTAATTTTTTTTAATCAGATTCAAATGACCCCTCTTCATGGATTTGAGTCATGTTTTACATTGGTTAGGTCATTGCTATTTTTGAAATCAACCGCACTGATAACTCGTAGTTATTTCATAGCTATTTCGATTATTATTCCTCGTGGATTATTGCTATGTATTCTGTAATTTATTTTGTGTTTTAAAAGCTTAATTATTCCAAAATGGATTTCGTAGAATTGTGAAAATTATTTTTTAAAATTTATTTATAGATACATGCCATCTTTTCCTAATATGTATGTATTTTTATGTACACATATTATTTTTAATCAATAATTTTTAGTAATTATTGTTAGAATATACCAGATTTAGGAGGAGAAGTAATAAAGATGTCTTTAAAGTTTCATATCATAAAATAAAAAAAAAATCTGGATGAGACGTTTTTATAAAAATTGTTAAATATTCGGTTTATCACTTTGGCTTTGTTTAGAAAACTGTTTGTGGGTTTTTAATAGTCTTGCCCAAATGCGAGACCGAGACAAGTCTTCGTCTTGCAAACTCAGTCTTGGTCTTGCGCAAGAGTCCCGCAACAATCTTGCAGTTACTTATTAACTTATTACTATAGAGATACTACTGTAATTTGTTAGATAAGAGAAACCTAACTAAGCCCGAATGAAAAATTAGAGGAGTTAAAAGCAAAAGTATATTGGTTATACCAATTATTAACTTATAGTAACTAAGATTGTCGAGTATTACTAACTATTTTGCCTTAATTTTTAATTGAAAAATTGATTTTTTTTTACCAGTCCTGGTCTTGGTCTTGCGACTGTTAGGCAGCTTTGGTCTTGGTCTTGCATACCAGTGTGTAAATGCAATACCAAGACCGACTTTGGGCAACAATAGTTTTTAAGTTAAAATGTATATCTTAAGATTTATATTGAATACCTGAACTAGCTTGGTCTGAAGGAATAATTGACTATTTATCCTGACGAAAAAAACTATTTCCCATCCACCCTTTAATTTTTTTTCAAAAACCATAAAAATTGAAGTAACTTCAACTTCATGTGAGTCCACCTGTCCAAATGAAACCTATGGGAATTTAGGGCCCAATGAACTAAACGAAATGGAACAAACCAGACCCTCGTAAAATAATTAACAACGTTTGAGAAGTTTTTCTGAATTTATTCCTTATTGGTAAAAGCTGTTGATGTTTGGAAAAACTATAATTCAGCTGTACACCCGTTATAGTAACTTAGAATTAGTAGACAATTCTGAGTATGGTTTAGTAAATATAATAAAAAAAATCCTCCGACAAAATCAAGTTAAAAAATGTATATATTTTTTTATTTTAGAATTTTTCTGTAAGAGTTTTAAAGGAAGGAATCTTCGCTCGTTTTTAATGGTAAATATTTAACTACTTTACTGGAAGCCTTTTTTTATTTTTATAATTCATTTTATGTTTGAATTTGTTTAATACAATCAGCAATACTTTTTACGTATTTTGAACAAGTAAAGCAAAAAATAAATCGATTTATATATCTTAGAAACCCATACTGGATAAAGGCAAAAAACAGTAATAAAAAAAATATTCAAATTTTACACATTTTTTTAAAAATCTAGTATCACCAAATAAAATTTCATTGAATCCACGTCTGTTAACTCCTTTTTTCCTTTCGATATCACCCAATATCGCAAAGAAACAAAGTATTTTATATTATCGTTATATCGAAAGAAAAATGCCAATATCGGATTCCGATATTTTTTTTCTTTCATATTATAAACTCAAATCAATTTAATATTTATAAAACATAAAATGAGTATATTATTATGTACCAATATTTTTTAAATCATTCTAATACAAACCCTTAAATATCTGTATTTATTATAAAATGAAGTTACTATACTTTCAATGAAATCAGCTTTTGTGGTCAGTTTATTGCAAAAAGTAAATTAGTACATTTTGGATGGAGCTGAACTTTTAAGAAAGTTTTTGTGAATTTCGATCCCAATTTTCGAGAAAACACTTTAAGTCCACTAAAATGGCACACATACGTTTTAATAAGTATCAAAATCTAATATAAATATAACTTATCATATAGTTTTGACTGACCACCCCAACTATTCTTCTCTTTATTATCCACGACAGTCAACCATTTACCAATTATAATATAAATATAAATCAAATATCGTTACAACAAGCGTACAATTTTCTGATTTCACAAGTATTTGTTAATTATCTCAAAAATTCCATTTTTATATCGCTATCGTTCGATATGATTGCTGATTTTTGATTCGATATTATATTAATATCGATATCAAAGAACTATATCGATAAAGAAAATCAGAACATCCCCGGTATAGCAGCAATGCTAGTACCGGTGCCACTTTACTAGTTTTGCTCCACCTTGATGCGTGTGCTCATGATCATGAACTATAAATGGAATTCCGAGAATGGCCGAGTGTATCCGTAAGTAGGCGGAGGTGACCGAATTGTATGGTAAGGCCCCGACCTTAAACTGAAGAGGACCCGTTGGGGGTTGATTCTTTTTGAGCGAGGGGAAGTCGAGAGCAGGGGCTTCAATACTCGGCCATTCTCGGAATTCCATTTATAGTGTGATCATGAGATCTTGCCCCCACCCATCAAATTGAAAAAAACATTTCAGTTTGTAGCACAAACTTAATTTTAAGCTTTGTTGCATTCTTACATTTTGCATTCTGGGTTTATTACGAATTACCAATAGTTCCCCATGTGTTCAGACGTAAATGCAGTATTTTCCATTTTGGTTGGAGGGCGATGGACTTCTAAAAAAAAGTCTCAAAAGTTTGTATGTGGTATAAAAATTATGAATGACAATTAGTATACTCAACATAATAATAAATTTATATTTATAGCTACTGTTAAATTGTAAAAATTAAGTGTTTTATAAAATTAATAATTTATGTATGATTTATTAGTATAATTTCATATTTTATTTCCCTCTGGTAGTTTCCATAGTACTTTATAGTAATGATATAAGTAGTGCATAGACTACTATCATTTACAGATTGAAGAATAATAGGTTTTTATGATGCTCTCCTGTAGAATTTAATTTTTACATACGATCTTCTGCACTAACAATAACAATATCTGTATATATGTGTGGCCAGGTGTAGTCTTTTAATTATGTACTATTTTGTTATTCTATAGGGTCTTTGTCTCAGAATAAAGTTATTTTCCATTTCTATATCTATTTCAATATATTTTTTTTCTCTAATGGGTGGGTATATTTGAAAATATGTTAACAAAGCAATTGAAGATATTACATATATTATTTGTTTTTAATGGTTCGATGCAGTGAAATTATCTCTGAATTCTGCGATGCTTCAAATTAGATGCGATAAAATCTTTACATATAAATGGAAAGATGCACATAAATGAATCATCAAATCCTATGATATGTAACTACATATAATTATCTTTGAATATAAACTGAAATTTCAATGATAGGAACATAGGGAGTAGTAAAATACTTCCAGTCTTTTTTTTTTTTTTTTTTTTTTTTTTATTGAAAAATATTACAATCTGTCTCAAAGGACATTTATAATAGTTTTCAGAGATCACATTCACACTCTATGTACAATAAATACAAATAAATTATACAGAAAAATAATATATATACAATAAAGCAGAATAAAATAACCTAAAAATAAATAAATACAAAATAACACATAACATGTCTTATATATTATTTCTAAAAAGTGTTTTTTTGTCGGTACGCCATAACTCAAAAAGTATGCATTTTTTTTCTTTATTGTACCCATGGTAATTAGAAAGATTACTAAATTACCTACACAACTAAAAAAAAAAAATCCTATAAATCGGACATTTATTTACAAAGATACAGTCCATTATTTTTGCTATACTTAATAATGTCTTCCGATTTAAAGATATTGCATTTAGGAATAGAATAGTCTACTACATTTTTTTTCCTGAATGATGTATTAACGTTGTTATTTCTTAAAGACGTTTTGTTGTTCTTACATTTTACTTTTTTTTTTTATCATTTAGAATAATCCATGATCGGGGCATTATATTGTCTATATTACTTTTATTATCTTTCAAGTCAGCGTTTAAAAATAGGTCCTAGCAAAGAAATTTGTAGAAATATTTTGGTCTATTATGTTCAATGAAATATTGTAATCGATCAAGGAAAAAATATTAATTCCTTCCTTATATAATACATAGGAACTACTTATTTCCATATTGTTTTGGTATCTTCACTAAAAAAATATCTGCGAATTTTTCGCACGGGCCAACTAGTATACACTATTTACAATCAGGGGAAAAAACTCCGAGCCAGACTTGTTCCTCCAACTGTGGAGAGAAAAGCATGTCTCGAGGAGATCCCCGCACTTCTCTCTCAACCGCGTCACTGGTGCTAGACCCACTGGAGATTGAGCGAGAAGGTGCTAGGTCTTAGCTTAGCCATCTAGTTGACTTTTCCTATTTTCTTATTTGATTTTAGTTTACATATTTTATTTAGATTAATTTTTATTGATTATATTTTTGTTCTTCGAAATATTACTGGGGCGAAACGATATTCTCGCCCCCTCTCCACTTTTATTGAGTGGGGATCATCCCCTCCCTCCATTCCCCTTCCGAAGTCTGCGCCTGTTGGTTCAGATGTCCCTTTTTATTCGTCGCTTTAAAAGAAAAAATAAGTAGTAATATTTTATCATCCTGCCACAAATGTAAATGCTGTTGCTACTTTACCCTTCCTGTCATTATTACCGTACCGTCGGTATCTCGAATGCTACAGGAATAGCCGAACCCCATTCTGCATTCTGTGGTCCCTCCCTACGTGACCGGGTCTCGCCCGTTTAATTGCCACGACTGAATTACTGACCGATGACTGTCTTCCCTGGCTGTTCATTAAGTAGGGGAATGCTCATTCCAGGATGTCTGTCACAAATTGGTGTCATCACACAGCTGTCATCAAGTGTAACTCGTCTAGATATCGTTCTGAGGGCAAATATTAAAATTGGTTGCTAATTTGTAAATACATCTTTCAATAATAATAATAATTCCAAACTAGGATATATATGAAAAAAATCCAAGCTATAAAACCTTGAGTATCTATCATACGGGTGAACTGTCAACCCGCCAACGTTTCGCCGATTCAGGCATCATCAGGCACAGGTGCTGATTACGAGAGGAGGAGATTGGGGACGATCGTCCAATAAAAATAGAGAGGGGGCGAGAATATCGTTCCATCCTCTCCAAATATTTTCAAGAAGAAAAATTAAATCAAAATTCGAAACAATTGCTCTTCGTAAATGAATAATACAAGTGAACTAAAATCAATTATGGTCATAAGAAGTCGACTAGATGGATTGCTAAGCTAAGGCCTAGAAATAGGTACGCAAGTATTTCACTGCGGTATGTTTTCACATTCTGCAAGAATTTATTGTTTCTCTTCTTTAAGAATTGGGGAAGCAATTATGTTAATAGAAGTAATCAAGAAACCTCTTTTAGAAAATGAGCAGGTGTATACACATAATATAAAAAATAATTCAAGGAAAAAAACAAATAGTTAATAGTTTAAAAATAAAAAAGAATCTATTAATAAATACTACAGTAAATACAGTGTTGAAGATTTTTTTTTTGTACTAAATTTAACCATAATGATGCCCTAAGCTATGAGTCATAGCAGTGATTAGATATGACTCAGCACATGTATGACTAATAATAATGATCACTAAACGATAAAACGTGAGCATGAGGATAATAATATTTTACATCGGAGTCACAACCTTTTAAATGTTTGCGGGATCCAGCGATTTAAATGTCACCTGTTAGGTATTTAAATGTTAAAGGTATACCTACCTCATCCTAGGGGATTCGCCATTGAATTTCATACTCTTTCAGGGTTGGTTGAATCAGATTTTAGTTTTGAATCATAGTTCATATTTTATTTATTAAAATTATTTTCATTTCTTAAATTCGGTATTAACCAAACCATATTTTATTTGCACGAAGAATTACAGCAAACGTAAAGAGCAACAGAAAATTTATATAAAGATTGGTTCGATTTTCGGTCAATCCGAAAAATATTTAAAATTTGTGTTTTTTATTTTTAGTAAATCACGTTTTTGTTGAATTTGGCAGCGATAACAAAAAAATTGTGTAATTAATAACTACTCCTCAGTAAACTAGAACGAATTTACTTTAAATAAAAATAGAGTTTGTCATTGTTAAAACTGTTTAAAGAGGACGTTTGTGCGACTAAACTAAGCTAAGTTCTGTTTAATAAAAAAAAAATCATTAAATATTCATTTATTTAACATTCTCCAACTAAACACACTACTACAGTTGCACCACTTTTATAAAAACTTCCTTGTTTAATAAGCTTTAAGTATATATTAATTAACTTGAGTTTTACTAGGGATAAACTTCAGATTCACCTCAAGTGATATACAAAAAATACAAATAACTCTTTTTTTTTTTCTTTTTTTAATATTATCTCTTTGACTAAGAAGTATGTCGTGTGATTTAACAATTCAACACATTTGAGCAGTCTGCAATATTATTGAAGTTTTCTCTTCTAGAGATAATTAATAGGTCCTACATTGATAATAAATTCTAAAATGAAAGATATAAGGAAGTTGAAACAATTTTAAGATTTTTTGTTTATTCTTTCCAACTTCCCACTTTTATATTCCGCCATTACTGGAAAACATTACAAACATATGCTGGCCAATTATATTTGTTTACAAAGCATATTACAAGTCTTCTTTAGACAATTTTTATGTTCTTGTATAAGCTGGGGAATGAGAGAGAGGGGGGAGGGAGAGAGCGGTCTAGCGGACTAACGCGTGTGCAAAATACGCGTTGTCCGGCAACCTGATTATTCTAAGATCATATATTAATATAATTATCATCGTTGTCGGGATTTTAATTCTGGCATTAATGCACTCATCCTGGCACGGGAAAAATCTCGTATAGCCTGAAAAGCGAAAAAGAGGAGGAAAGAAAAATTCTTGGATAATAATATACCATAAAATTATATATATATATACATATATATATATATATAATGGTATAAACAAGTTTTTTTTCTTCTTATATTTTTATAATCTTAAAACTTTCTATTTATTTATTTATGATATTTACAACTGTATTACAAATAAAAATACATTCAGTAAATGTAAACGCAAGAATATAATCACATGAAACCACTTGTTGAGAAACTACACACGGGTTGCAGTCTAATAATGTATTTACAAAAGGAGATCTCGGGGCTATCTTCTTTTCAGACGCCTCGGACGGTTGCCAGGAATTTAAGATGAATCAAAGTTAGAAACGAGAGGATTTGGATGATCCTGAAGTTTGTTATGGAAGGATAAGTATCTGGATTAGGCCAGGTCAGAAACATTAGGAACATTACGGTCGTTATGGATGGTTTTATTTGTGACTAAGTAAGGAACATTGAGAATTTTAAGAAGGATTTTGGATTGTAATAATTGGATATGGTAGGAATTCGATGGCTTAGAGTCTTGGATCCCCAGAGCTCAACTCCGTATGTCCAAATAGTTCTTATCGTAGTCATGTATATGAGTCTTTTGTAATTAATTGGAAGCTTAGAGCGTTTCTCTACTAAGTGCTGGAGTAGTCGGAAACGTCGAGCGGTTTCTTGTCGTTTTAGTCTGGTATGATTCCAAGTTAGACGTTTGTCTAAGTGGAGTCCAAGGTATCTGATTTGTTCATCAGGAATAAGTGGGGTATTATTAAAGGATAATGTAGGACAAGAGGACATAAGTTTACGACGAAGTTCTATTTATTTAGATTTATAAACTAATTGATTTCACATTGCTAAGATCTAAGTTATATAATTAATAATCAATATGCAGTAATTTCAAGTAGTATCAGAACATCGCATGGTCATAAAATTATATATAAATATGAGTCGAATAGGTTTTCAACAACAAATGTCTGTATGTACATATTTTTAATTTAAAAAGAGTTCCTTCTTTTTACGTTTGGTTTTAGCCATGACGAAGACTTACAAAAGTGGGTAGAAACGTCGTCATTGAAATGATAATTAGCAATTATCATATTTTTTCTGACCAAAGTCCGGACCATATTCTTCAATTGCCATGTGGTTAACCATTTTCACAGAGAATTTAATTGCTTTGGATTAATTTCGTTTGTTATTTTTATAACAATCTTTTATTAACTTTTATAATTTCTCTTTCATTACTACTTGTAATCGTACTGAAATATATGTTAAAGAAGCTAATATTTTTAATAAAATAAAAAAAAAAATGTCACAGAATATTAATAATCCTATTTTTATTATGAATTGATAAAATTAGTGTTTCCATACAATCGATAGGAGTTGTTAAAATAGCCGGACGTAAACTACTGAATCCATAGACGGAATTCATAACAAGGGCATTAAACTGAACTATAAAGCTTCCAAGATAGGAAAGATCTTCAATCGTTTCCCTATTTCACAATTAATGGCCATATTTACTGATCGATGATAAAATTCCTATTGGAAAAGGAAGCTGATATCTAAAAATAGGAAATTCCTCATGACTCAATAACCTCTTGGATCGATTGGTTGGAAGAAAATAACGAGATTCGTAGTGATATATTCTGACAGATTCAGCTCGATGTTTTACTTCCATGGCTATTGGAAACAGATGTATAAATATCGTTCATTGTAGAAATATTGTTGTCGCTATATCTTCAGTAATGTTTCCCAAAATCGGTCTTGGTCTTGCACTATGCAAGACCAAGACCAAGGCTTATAGCCTATTTAAATTATTTATAATTGATTTGAAATGAACATTTTATTTAAGTTAGTAAATAATTCATAAATAAAATAAGTAGAGGAAGGAGAGATAAAATGGCTAGGTTCAGCTGTTGCAATTTTTCCTGCTTTTGGATTTCATAACTGAATTTTTATTTATGAGAACTTTTTTTTTTATTAATTGCCTCTTTTATTCAATGGGATGATAAAACATGCGTTTTCTCCAAAAATTGTCAAGTTCGTCATCCTACCCCTACGAAGCCAGAAGTCATCCTACGAAGTCAGATGTCAAAGAAGACCAGGGATTTTAAAGCACCATAAAACAACTACTTAAACAAGAACTTCTGTTAAACTTTACTAACATATTACTTTAACAAGAAATTTAACACTGTGAAAGGAATCACAAACTGTTATTGAATTATACAAAAAGTAAAATTTATTTAAATGCAGAAGTCGCATTTATAAGTCTTTTGACTGATTTATCTCTGCTCCCATTCAGAACACTCAGAATTATTTCACTTGAGGCACTTGCAACATTGGTACCACAGCTCAATTATCAAGGCAATTTATTTTTGGTTTAGTACACAGCATGTTTTGGAGAATAGTGTGTTTCCGGAACTCAAAGAGCCAAACCATGTCTCAACGAAACGTTTTTACACATTTAGGTTTATAGACTTTAGTGAGTTCACTCAAGAAACTTAACCTTGTCAATGGGCCTTCACAGGACATTGTTCTACGAGAGATGTAGTTGTAGTAGTTGTATTTAAGTGGGGGATGGAAGAACCTTTCAAGAATTTAGGAAAGTTTTTTTTGTTCTTTTGGATCGGAATGCAAAGATACCAAAAAGATATTTTCGTTTGAAATTAGGATAAAGCTAACATGATAGATCGCGAGGTCGTGTGAAGTCTAGTTTTGAAACCTAAGAAGTTGACTGCAGGTAAAAGGTGATCGATTCTGTTACATGAGAAATTCTAAAAGATGCAAAGAAATGTGTATACATCCGTTGAATATTCCGGAACGTGAAAAACCAGGATATGATTAGTCGACTCCAATATGCTTTAAAGTTTGTCGCTGTTTATTTATATTTATTGTGAATGCTAAGATTATTTGCAGGAAGATGCGCTAAGGTGTTCGTCTACAATTTACTGAATTATTGGCGTTTAGTGCTTCTTAAAAAAATCTTTGGAGATTGTTATTGTTATTGCTAAACAGGGGATCATGAGGATAACGGTTTTAAAAATTTGGAAAATATTAATCTTGTAGTTTTAGCGGCTTTTTACCAAAACATATATATTGCCTTTTATATGATATAAAAAGATATTATGAAGAATCCCTTCTTTGTAGAATGATTATCCTAATTTCTTCGCCCATTCTTAATTATTGATATTATTTTTTCTGTTTTTTAATGATTTATTTAATATATATATATTTTAAATTGTTACTAAACCTTAGTATAATTTATTATTGTTTATTTATTATTATTAAAGAAAGAAGAAATACCGCAATGCCAGAGGAAGAGTATATGGAAGGTGGAACGGTGACGGTAAGAGGGCGATGAACTCGGACTCCTAGCGCTTTCATTCATCCCTAGCCTCTGGCATTCACCGCTGTCACCAGCTCAATGGCACCTCTTTTCCCTTCTCCCCGCTCCGTTTAGGTCTTCTTCTCCAGTAGCTAATTAACATATCCTCGAGAATAGCAATTCCAGGATTAGTTATTAACCTGGAGAAAATAAAACAATAAAAAATGAAATGAAGAATCAATAGTAAACAGAGCCATGGTGAATTTGCTAAGTGCAGATTTAATATAGACCGTGGTACAGACGTTTTTTAGCAAACTATCAGCCAGAAACTTAATGAATGGATTCATTTTATCACAAATTATTACCTACGAAAATTCTCAGAAATGGGTAATTTTCTCATTAAATTAATTAATACGATTAGGTACTAAAAATCATAAATACTCATTTGCTTTCGACTCGACACGTAAGATAATTTGATCATAAAATCGAGAAAAATTATATCCTAGAAAAATGCTGGACGTTTGACCTCGTTATTTTCACATATGTTGGGGCACAGATCACGGCAAATTACTCAATATTTTAGTGGGCCATATTTTTTCTCGATTTTGTGATCAAATTACTTCATGATTGAAGCGAAAAGCAATTGGATGCTAATGAGTTTTATTACATCATTAAATAGACAATGTTTAACGATCTTCAGACTGAAAGCACGCGATTTCCGGGAATTTAAGTGAATAAAAAAATCTATAGGTTACGGTAATATGAAGAAGAAAGGTTAGTGAAATTTGATAACACGGTTCAATGGATAGGAGAGGGACAGAATATAGAACGTCTTATATGAATGAGTTTTTCAGTCATCAGTTTATTACCTATAATTCAGTATGAATTATTAACTCTAGGACATACTGATTATGAGTTATTGTCAACTAAATGGCTGAAATATTGGGGAGGGAGTGTAGACACACTGGCCTCCTTTATAAAATATTGGAGTGGGGAGGGAGACAAAAACTGCCTTGTCTCCCTCCCCCTCTCTATGCCGGCGCCTCCGATGGCTACACAATGCCAAATTGCTTGAAGTGTACTTGGTAAGTATGATTGAGATTGTAAATTAATTAGATAAAGTAAAGTCATACTTCTTATGTTGCCGAACCATTTTTGTTCGATTTATTTGGTTTCTCCATAAGGAAGTAAGGACACGCCCTGTTTGATGACTGCTTGGTAATTTAGAAAGAGTCCGTTCAAAACAAGTTCAACTCAAAGATTCAGACCAGGGCGCCTAAAGGAATACACAACTATAGTTCTGCGAATATGTCGATGCCACGGCGATATTCAATGTCTATCAGGTCCTACCCTCCTTCGGAGACCTGAATATGAAACAAGTCTCCAGCACATGGAAGGAATTAAAACCCAATCCTGCTCCAATAAAACCATATCCTGCTCTATTTATCATGTTAAAAGGTCGATATGTTTGAATTGTTTTAATACAACAATTCAATATTAAATATTACGAATAAACCTGAAGTTATTTTGCAACATTATGAATGATCTCATTAGGCTGTATATCAGTCATTCAGTTGACAGAATGACTTATTCCAATTTCAATATTTCTGATTATTAATTTTAGTGATATTTCTAGTGGGAAAATTTATACCTTTATTCAGAGTTCTGTATTTCAACATTGCAATCATCTACTCTGAAATCGACTTTTCACTGTGTGTATAGATATTGTACATTTTCCAACTAGAAATATCCCTAAAATGGCCACTCAAAAATGCTGAAAATGGAGTTAAGTCATTCTGTCGACTGAAAAGCTCATATGATAGTGACTATGCCAAAATCAATAATTTTTTTGGATGCAAACTTTTTTCAATTCACCGGTGTTCATTACAACACCCTTCTCCGAACGGGAGCTTGTACTGCCGAGTCTTCAAGTTCAAACTAAAAAAAAAAAACATTACTCGTAAATCGCATTTATTCATGATCATATTTGATAGCATTCTAAATAATGTGCAGTCAATTAGAATGATATTAAATTCTTGAAGGAAGTTAGTCGACTGTTCTACATATCATGGGTGATAAATATTCAGGACGCAGTCTTTTTTTAAATTTTTTTTATTTTTGCCAACGTTTCAATCCAAACATGTGGGTCATCTTCAGGGCGTGGTTTGAGCACTGAGATTGTTCATGTACTCTACATGAACAACCATCAGAATAATCATCATTTTCTGAACAAACATCAGAAAAACCATCAGTACATGAATAAACTCAGTGCTCAAACCACGCCCTGAAGATGACCCACATGTTTGGGTTGAAACGTTGGCAAAAATAAAAAAAAATTTTAAAAAAAGACTGCGTCAATTAATGCGTTGATTCAACAATCAATGTCTTTAAGAACTTATTTCTAGGTTCAACAAATTTGCTGGAAGGACCAAAAAATGGGGCACCGGGTCAGTCACATGCTTCACATACTTCGTTTGATTTAAGTTCTGAAATTATTTGACCTATAAATACTTTTTTGAAATATTCTCCCTATTACAGTGTCGGAGTATACTTTTTCTGTGTCTTCTGTTTTTAAGATATCTTTAGGTATCTTGAAGTTCTAGATGTACTTTATTTGGGATATTCTGAGAGTATTGTAACTATTTGATCTGAGAATTGTTCCCGAACAAGCTTAAATGATGAAGTTTTTCAAATTTGAATTTTACTTGGCTCGTTTTCAAATTTTGTAATTTCTGTGAAAGGCTTCTCAAATCAACGGCGAACGGACCACATTTTCTATCACAAACACAGGAGAATTCTAATATTACTTCAATTTGGGACCTCTGGGAGTTTTTCTTCTTCCGACAGTTGTCATCAATATTCGGTTTGTATTATAGCTAAAAAAAAAATTAAGTTTTTGTCTTCCATTGGATTAAGATAAATTGGATTCGGTGACCTATCCTTCGATGTATCGTAGCCTAGATTATGCCCACTTTCTAGGAAAATTGAGGATTTACTATGTTAAGTTGGACATATAACCACTCTTATCTGTTATCTTTTGTGTTTGGCCAACTTTGTGAACATTTTTGCCAATATTTAGGATTAATCATTTGCTTTTTTTGAAAAATTCTGTATGTAATCAACAACCTCATGTGGACTGTGACTTAAATTTATTATTATGTAACGTAATTTTGTATATATACAGTCGATTCTTGATTATTCGATAATTTAAACTCTTCTTACATTAACTTAAATCGAAAAAATTCTGTATTTTAATACACTCGTTGTCTCGGAATCCTTATCACAACCAAAGGGAGATAAAAAGTTTTATAATCCGAACTAGACCACTTCCCCTCTTTATGATTCGAAGTTTTCCTAGTAATTATTTTTTACATAAGGCTATTTATATACATATAAAATTAATAAACTTCTTGGTAATTAAAACTTCTTAATAATTCGAAGTCTCGTTAATTTTTCTTGTAGTCTCTTGGATTTCGAATTATCAAGAGTCAACTGTATATGTTATATATATATATATATATATATATATATATATATATATATATATATATGAGAAACCACCAATTATTTGCTTATTATTTATACAATAAGACATTCTGACTCACACTGTAGGTCATCAATAGGGCTGAAATATGGACACGTAGTTGTCAACTAAATTATTGCATTTAATAGCTTCGGACGGTCAATCATCTACCCTCAAAATATCTGTGAAACAATTTAATATCCTCACTGTAAAGCACGGCTATCGTAGCACGGCCCGGTTTGACATTGCCTGCCTTGAGGTTGGCAGCCCTATTTCCCATGGTATAGAGATATCAGGGCGGCCCACGGGGCAGAATAGGGCATGTTGTCAGTTGTCTTCGTCCTCTTGCTAGATTGTCCCGTCAGTTCTCCCTTCTCTAATCTAGGGTCTTCTGGTCCTCGAGTGGTCTTTTTAGGTATGACTAGTTCGCTAAGTCCTGCTCTGATTTAGTTCATCTGCTGTGTATTAAGTAAATTTAGTAAACTAATATTTAAAGCAGTAGGTGTTTTATACGAAAAAGAGTTTAAAATATTCTATCAAAAAATGACATAAAACCTCATCACACTTGATTACTAATATTAGCTCTATAAGATTTTTGTTTTAATTTAATTTCTTTACATACACCTGTCAGAAGTACTGACAATCGGTGAGCTTGCTGTCGGGAAGAATACCAGGATTAGCATTGCTCGGCGTGAGGGACAGGAGTGCCCAGCGGAATATCTTTCTATCCTGATTTTATTATAATTTTTAAGCTCCCTTTAAGATTCCTTTTCCAGCTTCTTTTGTGCCTCCTAAGCTTGTTTTCTTACATGTTATTTGTAGCCATATCTTGTATCAGTCTGTCCATGTAAGCATGGGATGTTCAACCCCTTCTCCCTCAAGGTCGATGGCGTAAGAACCTTCCCTCTCCGAAGATATTTTATTGCTCTCCTCTTCTTCTCCTCTCAAGAAAGTTAAAAGTGAAAGTAGAATTAAAAAATCCTGGTTTGAAGTTTTTATTCCGAAATAGAATAATCCTGTCGAAATACGCCTCTCTCAAAAATTCAAAATCCCTTCAAAATGTGCCCCCTCCCCTCAAACATTTTGATGGCCCAACTTGCGTCATGAAACTCCCTTCAGGGGACCCTTTATGTATGTTATCGTGAAATTTTTGTTTGTGTGTTTGTATGTGATGGTTAACTGTTGGCTAATGTGAATTTCTTTATGTTATGTAATGTTACTATCATGATTGATGTCGATTTAAAGTACTTAGGTAAAATGCCTTTTGGCTAACATAATTAATTAATTATCAACGATTTGTTGCATCTACTTCTCTTTTATTGTTATCGAAAAGAAAATGGTTTAATAAAATAAAATTTATAAATAATGATGATGTCAAATTAGTATAAAGATAAGTACATACAGATATTTGCCGCATTACCTGACGCACTTACATAACCCATGCAAATTTAAAAAAAATCGATTTATCAATTACTGATTGAACACAATTTCACTTACTCTAGAAACATTTGCCAATTTATGTAATCAAGCAAGATATAATATTTTATTAGATAATATTAAATATGCAGGAGGGTCAAGATTCTAATTCGCAGAGACTATATCATCTCCATTAAAAATCTACTAATAGAATATACCTAGTTGAAAACTAAGGAAAATTTACTAATGATTTTTTCTTTGGACTTTGAAAACATTTTAAAATTTGGCTGAATTCGCCAGCTACGAAGTCAGCATTTAATTTTATAGAAGTAGTGTTAACAAATGAACTTATTGATGAAGAAATTACAGAACGTTCTATTTTGCTTGTTGGAAAGTATAAAACCACGATCAACCAACGCTGAATTTTACCAAATTTGTCAAAAACTGGGACAAGTTACTGTTAATGGCTCTGTAACTTGGATATGAGTTCCCTATGAGGAAAAACTCACAGAGTTAAAGTTGTTAAGCATCTAATTTCGCGTCCACTGAGTACTGAAAATTTGATTGTAGACCAATTATATATCTCTAATCGGGATTCGTTATTTCTTTATGAAATTCAGTATCTTTCGGCAAATTATTTATCATGTGACAGACTAAACAATAATAACTCAGTAGAATAGACATCTTTGGGTGTTGAAATATTTGAAAATCACACATAGCTTCATTTCCAATGTCTAACCATCGGGAAATTACTGATTTTGTTCGGAATAGGTGACCTACATAAAAATAGTCGATACTCAGTGGACGCAAAATTTGATGCTCTGCAACTTCGATTCTATGGGTTTTCCTCTTAAGAAACTCATTTCCAAGCTGTAGGGGCATTTATAGTAATTTGACTCGGCTTTTGACAAATTGGTTAAAAATTAGAGTTGATTGATAGTAGTGGTTTTGTACCATACCGCTTAACCAAATTATTAGGTTTAAATATTCTTTCGAGGCAAAATTTAACATTCTATTATTTTTTAAATAGTACAGTTTTCCCTTTGATGCATCATTTAGGCGTTGTTGAAAAAACAATCATTGATAGTTGAAAAAACAAATCTGACTTTTTTGCCTGTAAAATGTTTTCTCTTGGTAGCCCGCGTTAGCAATTTTCTTTTTTGCTTGTCTAAATCCATAAATACAAGTTAAAAAAATAAAAAAAATTCTCGCATTTTTCGCTATGGATTTCCGTTTCGATACACAAGTTACTGGCCTAACATTCTTTAAATCAGCCGCCATTTTTGAAAGTAGTGTCTCTGGTATGGCAGGCAGACAAGGTTCTTTTTACTCAGAATAACATACACTTTCATAATTTACTATCAAACCTTCGCCTGCGATGTGGTCGATTTCTGTGCCCTGGCTTCAGGGCTACTAAGAAAAGAGCTTCAGGACATTTTTTGGCAACTATGAATGAGGAAAAATTACCGAATTAAATTTCACTCCAAATTTCTACTTCTTTCACGAAATGTTTTCGGTGTCTTTCGGCGTGTAGCTCTCTCTTAACAGTTGCTGGGAAAAGAATGTTACAATCTGTTTAGTTTGGAGAACTGGTTGCCTTAAATACCAGAGAAAGTAAGTTTCGCACATCTTTGTTCGAACAAGCGTCGCTCAACGATCGAATATCAGTATTTTATTTATTTTTTAAAAAATGCACTATTACTAGCCAAAAATTTTTCCGCCAATCGTTTCCATTATGTTTCTCCATTATGTCTAATAATCATTATTAAAATCAAAAATACTTTTATGAAAACTTAACACTAGGAGTAAATTTTTGGGATTGGTGACTTTTAGGGTTTTGTCTTGTTATTAGGGTTTTGCGCCTCTAAGCCCAATTAATAACAACAACTAGGAGTAGATAAGATTGTAATAATGAAAATTAAGCTACGATAATGTTAGGTACAGTACGAGTGATTTTAATTTTAATTCCCTCCCATACCGGTTAACTCAATTTACACAGGTTCTAATAAACTGAAAAAAAAAAAAAGTGCCTACTTCTTTCAGACTCCTGCGTTTCTCATCCGTGATATAAAGGGAAAAACAGAAGATCCTAGTTGCTTTCACCCACTTCATTATTATCAGTATATGCTATTGGAAGCTGATAGATGGCACTAACCCCTTCGAACTTTAGCCCGAATTAGACCAGAACTGAGTCACGTGACGGATGATTAAAAGGTTCAGAGGAAATTTTGGGTAGTTTTTCGAACTGAATTTTTGAACATATTTAAATATATTATAAACGGTTTTAGTGGAGTTCATAGTCAAATACTTCCAACTACAATGCTGGCGTAAAATGTCATACTTGCCTCAGACTTGATTACTAATATTATCTCTATAAGATTTTTGTTTTAATTTAATTTCTTTACCTACACCTGTCAGAAGTACTGACAATCGGTGAGCTTGCTGTGGGGAAGAATACTAGGAGTAGCATTGTTCGGCGTGAGGGAGAGGAGTGCCCACCGGAATACCTTTATCTTGATTTTAGTATAATTTTTAAGCGAGGTGATCCCTTTTCCAGTTTCTTTTGTTGTTTCAGCATGCTAATTGTAGCCATATTTTGTATCAGTATGTTAGTATGTCCATGTAAGCAATGGTGCACAACCCCCTCCCCCTCAAGGTCGATGGCGTTAGAACCTTCCCTCTCCGAAGATATTTTATTGATCTCCTCTTCTTCTCCTATCAAGACAGTGAAAAGTGAAAGTAAAATCCGGGTTTGGAACTTTTTATTCAGAAAATGAATATTCCTATCCAAATGCTCCTCCCTCAAAAATTCAAAATACCTTCAAAATGTGTCCCCTCCCCTCAAAAATTTTGATGGCGCAACTTGCTTCGTGAAACTCCCTTCAGGGGACCCTTCATGTAAGTTATCCTTTTTTTTTTTTTAGTGTGTGTATGTGATGGTTAACTGTTCTCTATTGTGAATTTCTTTATGTTATGTAATGTTACCACCATGATTGATGTTGATTTTTACCAGTTCATACCATTTGATTTTTTTTTCGAATATTATTGATCTATATCTGTCAACGAACTGTTAACAATCAGCAGATGTCCCGTTAGAAAAAATGCAAATAATAAAATGCCAGGCATGCAGAACAATGAGCAGTACTACTTCCCTGAATTTAAATGGTTTGATAAAGAAAGAAATTAAATTTCTAACTCCTTTTCACTATCTTTTTATCCATTATTATTTTAGTATAGTCGCGTAAATCAGAACAAAATTGTTAGCAAGAGTCCTTATGTGTTGCTAAATTATTGACAGGTAGAAATCAGCATGTAGGGTTTTATTAGTCAAGTACCAAAGGTGGTTTAGTTGTGAGCTGTATGACAAAAAAAAAAAAATAAAAGTTAATAAAATAATTTTTATTAAATATAATTTTCCATAGGAATTTTCATTTGTTGGGCGCCTGGCTTTACTAGCCTTTCATCTCTAAAGAGATAATTATAGAGAATATAAGTTACTTACCCATGATTTGGCCATGATAAATCATTTATTCTAGCATGCTAGCTCAGGTGAGAAGGGTTAGGTTGGATATTTTTTATAAAGCAGCAAAAAAGGTTAACAGATCTATTTACAGAATTAATACTATGTACAATATAAAGAAATAAAATACAAGGAAAAAGAGAGAATTCAAACATAATTACTATATACAATTAAAGATAAAAAAAGGAAGATATTTAAGATAATAAAGATAATACAAATAACAAAAAAACATACTTATTTTATATACAATATTATGGCATGCCACATCCAAACATCTAGAAAAGATAGTCAAGATACAATAAGATGTAAGAGTACATGCACATGCTAAAATATCAATTAATAAAATATCATCTCCCCAGGAAACAAAAGAGAGTAGAGTTTGTTTTGTTTCCAGTGCTTTCTTAATCTTGGTTACAGCTGTAATATTTTTGATTTGAAAGTTTGAAATTTTAGTAAGTAAGTTCTGATAATACCTACATATTTTACCAAAATGGAGACCCCAACCTCATAGATCTCTAAGCAAGAGGATACTCGATCCGCTATAATGGGTATTTGATAAAGAGATGCCTCTATTTGGGAGGGAGGTGGACATGACAAAGTGATAAAGAAGAGCTGTGCCGAGAGGGGCCGCTCCTAAAACACACTGTCGGAACAATGAGACAATGGATCAAAGGCAGCCGTGGCGATAATCAACACCTAACCGCCCTGTGCCCGGGGGACAATGGTGTCCGGTGTCCGCAGGCATTCCGGGCCTCAGCGACTGCGGGGGCCGCCAGGGCGTAGCGAGGAGCTGTGGCAAAAAGTCCAACACTCATCAATGAAGGAATAGTACAGACATCTTTTTATCGAATTATCAACAGCCGCCTGAAAACTCGTAAATACCCATTCGCTTTCCACTTGAATCGTATGATAATTTGAGCACCAAGTCGAGGAAAAAGTGGCCTTCAAAAATATTGAGCCGTTTGGTCTGGCCTATCCTCCCACATTGTCAAAATAGCGAAGTTATATAAGCCAAACGGCCCAATAATTTTGTAGGACACTTTTTTGTCGACTTTGTGATCAAATTATGTTACGATACAAGTGGAAAGCAACTGGATTTTCACAAAATTTTAGTACCTAATTAAATAGACAAAGTTTGCTGATCTCCAGATTGAAAACACCCGAATTCCAAAAGTTTTCATGAAGATTATGATGAGATGAAGCTATTTGCGAATTTTCAGGCGGATGTTAATAATCTGATAAATCTGATGTTGTTACCTTGTCCTATTGAAAAATATCCCTCCAGTTTTATAGTTTACTAATAACACACACCTTCCCCTCAACTTATACTAATCCGTTATTATACTCGCTCCAGAGCTATCTGGTGCATTAGAGCCTTGATTAGCAATTCTCTCTCTAGGAGTATAGAAATCTATTCTTGAGGGTACAGAAGCCATGCTATTTATATTTATTAAATTAATAAAAATTTTTTTTTATATTATCCGGAGTTCACTAAGAACCATAAAGCTATTCCTCTGTCTTCCTTGTTAGTTCATCGCAAATTGACATAAAAGACAATAATTTAATTTTTTAAATCTAAACACATGGTAAGTGTTCCATAGTAACCATAGAACCTTAGAGGCATTGAGCAAGAATTACGATTTATCTCGAAAACGGAACATCTTTGGGCTTTTAAACGCAGGCATGATATTTCCTCTGGAACTATATCGGTTCTTGATGACCGTGTCCAAATCGTGAAACGACAAGTTATCCAGTCTGGAATTTGTTTGAATGGCTTTTATTAAACTTTTTGATGGAATTATCGAAATTGGAATTCGTCACTTCTCAATGAAATTCTATTTCGTTTGATATCTCATTCATGAAAATACATCGCTCCTGAGAACTGAGAAAGAAATCTACCGTATTATATATATTGTAGATTTTACATGTTGATTTCGGTTATCGAAGTCTAATTGTAATAAATGTTCGAAAATACCACCATAGACTTCTGAGCATTTTCGACTTAATGAAGGACTTAACCAGTCCTAAATTAAACTACCTTTGATACGCAATGTCAATAGTTCAAAAACACATGAGGACTTACCAATAACATGTTAGTTTTCTCTCGAAGTTACTTTTGTAATTACAGACGGGAGAAAAGATCATGAATGTGGTCACATTGGTCAATGGTAGGAAGTAGGAAAATGTATGGGAGCATAAAACCTATCCTATATTATAATTCAAGATGTATGATGTATGTATCAATATTGCACTGCTGCCAATAAGAAAATTGTATATATATAATTGGCATGAGTACTGTTTGTATTCCGTAAGTTCAGTAGCTGCAGTGATATTACCCTTAACGAATCGGCTGACCAATGCACAACTAAGGTTTTTCGAATATTTAGTCGGGCAAGCTATAATGCTATTTGCTTTCTTTTGATATTGCCAGGTCCAAATCCCGCTTTGGGTTAGGTTTCTTTACCTGTCCTTTAGAATTGACCCCAAGCACTAATTGGCTTTCATTCCTTTCACCAGTTTTAGAAAATCTGTAGTTTAGATTCTAATCTTTTGATCTTCATCCACAAAATAATAGATTGAAAAATTTAGTTAGTTTTCAATAAAATGTTTTAGTTTTTAATTGTTTCGGTTTTATTTAACTGTTTTGGTGGGAGGGAGTAATCATAGGTACCATCTGGTTCAATGATTTATGTTTTTGACTCCTCAAAATGGAATGATTCCGAATGATGCTAGTTTAAGTGGTAGTGAGTATAGAAGTGTATTAGGTTAAGGATCTATTTCTAGCTCATCTGCAATATATGGAACGTTTGTTTTATTAAAGGCAGTAAAGAGGATTTGGGAGCATACCAAGGATTACGGGTTGTAAGCATTCCATTCTGAAAATTAATAGTTTTATGGATGTCTTAAGTTCAATTAAGACTGAGGTTAAGTACGTTGTTCTTATCATTTTAGCCTCCCATATGATTTTAAGGAATTTACAAAGACATGTATATCGCCTATAATGATCAATGAAAAGAGATGATGAATTACTTTTATATTGAAACAAAACTTACTCATAGTATAGACAACAGATTTGTACGAACTCTACGACTATTTGTGTGCCTAACCATCATTCCAACTTGTAGATTGCTTGCCAATGAACTAAGAGGTTCGATGCCGAAAACTCAAATAAGACAATGAAACAAAGAAGACTATCAGGATTTAAAACAATCCTCTCTCTGATATATGTCTCGGATTTTACCGTTGGTTCAGCCCTCATTAATTACCGTTTTAACTATTCATTGGTTATACAAACATCTTAAAAAACCTTTTTTTTAATCACTGAGATATTTATTACTATTATTACTAAGAGAATGATATTTACCTAGCACAAATCCACGAAGTGTAGACTTCTGGATTATCTAATCTATTCATCTTTCCACGCATAAAATTCATTCTTAATCTTCTAAAACTGTCTCCTTTCTTCGTTTTTCCGTTAAAAAGTTGGTCGAAAGAGTTGTCATTACTTCTTTACTTTAATATGTTCGTTTCTTCAATTACGACTATGAAATAGTTGGTTGAATACTTAATTTTTGTTGGTAAAAGAAATGTAGAGATTTCTTGTTAGATTTTAGACGAACAGATGTATATAAATCTATTCAGCTTAGCTCTTTTAAAGAGCCAATGTGAGGTGTTATCTTCGTCCTGGCGGGAAATGTTTTATTTATTATATTTCGATGTTTTATTTGTTATAACTTTTATTACTAATTCATCTATTTCGGTTTATTACTTTAACTTATTAATATTAGTAATTATCCAAGAAAAAAAATAAGAGATTTCTTTTCCATAGTATCCGAAATACTAGTAAATGAAAATTAAAAGGGCGCAACCTTTGAGAATATTAGCGCTTTTTATCTTTTATCTTTTATCCGATTTTTTTATCTTTTCAGAATAGCAAAGTCAAATGGTCGCCCTAGCAGGACATTGCTATGCGCCGTTTCTTTTTAAAATGGCGGCCGATTATAGATTCCATAAGCAGCTATTCATGGATATTTTTCCAGTAGTCTGTTAGGTCGATTATTATTTTAGATTTGGCTCGTAAAATATCTATTCTGTTTCATCAGTTGTTGATCGACCATGGGGTCGGAAGACCCTCTTGGGAGAAACCCAAGGTTCTTTAAAGGTTCTTATAAAAGTAGTCGAAATCATCGAAGAATTTGAATTACAAAAATTGGTAGATACCGCGGTATGTCAATATTTGAACTACCTTATCTCCCTTAGGATTGATAATAGTCCGTAGTACTCACCCTCTTTTTATCAAATTAATAACATCCGCCTAAAATTTCGTAAATAACTTTAACTTATCCGACAATGTTTGCGGAAATTGGAGCGTTTTCAATCTGAAGATCGGCAAACTTCGTCTGCTTAATTAGATACTAAAAAATCATGAATACCCATTTGTTTTTCACTTGAATCGGAAGATAATTTGATCACGAAATCTATAAAAAAAAGTGATCTACAAAAATATTGGGCCGTTTGCCGTGACCTCCACTTCTTAAATGATAAAATAACTAGGTTATATAGCCCAAACAACCCAATCTTGTTGTAAACTACCTTTTTCTTCGTTTTCGTGATCAAATTATCATACCATTCAAAGGAAAAGTTAATGAGTGTATATCAGTTTTTAGTACCTAATTAAATTATTCGATTTAATGAGAAGACGCTTCATTTCTGAAAATTTTCGGGGATAAAAAGTTTGTAGGTTACCATAAGATGAAGCCATTCACAAGGTTTATGTGGTTGTTAATAATTTGATAAAAGGGGTCTGTACCATGGACTATGGCGCTCAAGCGCAGCATCCGATTCTTCAGGCATATGCTTTTCCACATAAATATAGATCCTTACTTTTATCTTTATTTTCTTTAATATTTGTATACGTGGCTAATACAGAAGAGAAGGAAGACGAGAGAAGAGAGCTCGGTGAAGAAGGAGAGTAGGTATTTGGAACTAGGACCTTTGGACGAGAGGGAGACGGTTTTCAGAGAAGGCCCCCACTCCCGCATTCCTGAGGACCCCGAGGCCCTCGCATACCGTTCTCTCTCCCCCGGCCACTTTTTGTACTGTCGGCGGCTGCTTTGTCTCTCTACATTTATTATAGTATCCGCTCTTCCACATTTACATACGTACCTCTATAATATCTTCCAGCTCCTCCATCTTATTGCTCTCCTTGCTGTTTGCGTTAGTTTGCGGGAACTATGGCAACATTGCCATCAACTGAGGACCTCAAGCCAAGCTCAAGTTCCTTGAGGAACATTCCACCAGGGCTTGAAATGGAATTTTAATTTTAATTCGTAATCTGTTTCGGAAATCATCAAATCTTCTCGCATCCAATCATTACAATCCAAATCCCTTCGGAAAATCCTTATATCTCACAAATAAATTTATTCATAATGACCTCAACATTCCCTTTGTTGGCTCGAATTAGATATCACTCTTTTAATTCCAAACTCTTTGGTCACCCCAAAGGCGTTCTATGATGATTGGAAAGCTAATATCACAACCCATCTTTCTACCGTCGTTACTACTTACGCTGATGACACTTGTCAGTTATCTGTCAATAATGAACTGATCGTTGCAGCTTGATCCCTGCACACATTTCAGTTATTGAACAATGTTGTCAAAATTGGAGAATCAGAATGATTGCCAACAATTCGCATTTACCCTTCGTCTTAAACCTACTCCATCCTGTCTCACACTATACTTCTAATAATATTCCAATCATCTCTGTCGAACAGGTCCGTTACAGATTCCTTCTTGAAAGGCATTTTATTCGAATCCTTATACTAGACTGAAAAGACAAGAAACTGTTCGTACATTCCGATTACAACAAGTATTTAGCAACCGCTCTAAACTTCCAATATTCAACCAAAAAAAAAAATCATACATACTACCATCGTTTGGTTCAAATCCACCATACCATCATTGCTAGTTCCATTTGGACAAATGGAATTGAGCTTTGGGAATCCACAAAATTAGAATTCTTCTCGTATCCAATCCCTTCAATCCAAAATCCTCAGTTGAATCTTTAAAGCTCCTTATTATGTTACAAGTAAAATTACCTTTAAAGACCTGAACATTCTCTTTATTGAAGACTTGACTGGAATACCGGAATTATAGGTATTCATCTTTTAATTTCTAACTCTTCGGTTACCCTTAAACCGTTTTAAGATGTGTGGAAGCTGATATCTCAATCCATACTACTACCATTCTTATTATCTATGGTGATGACACATGTGTGTTATCTATTCATAATGAACCAATTGTTGGGTCTCAATATCTGCAGTCACACATTTCAGCCATTGAAAAATGGCGCCAAAATTGGAATATCAAAATAAATTCCAACAAATCACATTTACCATTAAACATCCTGTCCTACAGTATCCTTTAATAATATTCCACCTATCCCTGTGGAATATATAAAGGATCCTTAGGATTGGAGAAAAGGCAAGGAACTGATACTAGATTTCGGTTACAACATGTACTTGACAAACTCTCGAAACTTCCAATATTCTTCAAAAGCTCATATACACTACCATCATCAGGGCTATTTGGCTATATGAAATTGAGCTTTTGGATAACACAAAATTATCGAATTCTTCCCGTATCCAATCCTTACCATCCAAAATCTTTAAATCACTGATTAAATGATTCTACATTCCTTTTGTTGAAGACTTGATCCGAATTAGATATTCGGCTCTCTTTTAAATTTAAACTCTTTGGTCCCCCTTAACTCTCTTGTCTATTATTATGGAAGCATAGGTATCTGGAACGGAGTAAATCGGCAACGTATGGAACATTAAGATCATTATGGGTGGTTTTATTTGTGACAAAGTAAGGAGCGTCGAGGATTTTACGAAGGATTTTGAATTTTGAGGATTGGTTACGAGAGGAGAACTTCGAGGGTTTAGTGAGTCCCAATGCTGAACTCCTTAACTCCAAACAAGCCTTATTCTATTCATGCATATGAGTCTTTTGTGATTTATTGGAAGCTTAGACCGTTTGTCTAGTTAGTGTTGGAGCAGTCGGAAACGTTGAGCAGTTTCTTAACGTTTCAGCCTTATATGGGGATTCCAACTTAGATGTTTATCCAAGTCGAGATCTTGGTAACGGATTTGTTCAACAGTGATGAGTGGAATATTGTTTAAGGATACTGTTGGACAAGAAGTCGCAGGTTTACGACGGAGAGTATGGGTGATCTGATGGGATTTGTTATAATTTATTTTTATCCCCCATCCAGTTTTGACGCCATCCTTCAAAGTTTGTAAAGTGTGGTTGGAGAGTTTATTGCAATTTTTATGTAATTGACGGTCATTATTAACTGATAGGACAAATAGGTATACGTGGTGGTGTTAACAGTATTAGAATGGAATGGGTTTGGATATTAGCTTATAAAGGATAGGACCGAGGATACTACTTTAGATCAGCAAGCATCAGTAAAAGATGGATTCGTAGATATTATTGAGGCTTACCTTAAGGTATTTATTGGTAGGACAGGAACGGATAATGAGAAAGTATGTGTGAATTCACAGATTTCGAAGATGAAGGACTCGTGCAAAAGCCTGTTCAACGTCGAGAAAGGCGCAGTACATTCCACGCTCCAATGCAAAGGAGACAACATCCACCACACCATGGAATAGCTGGATAATGGAATAAGATGTATAGAATCCAAATTGGGGATCTGGGATCATGTGATTAGAATCTAGGATAGGGTACAGATGTTTTGATGAATTTCAGAACTTAGCCTATAATGGGTAAAATGGTATGGCGGATAAAAGGATGTATATTGTAGTGGTTTTTGGTTTCGTGGATGATTTTGCTATTAGGCAGTTTCTCAGGTCCGAGTAGATAGTTTCAAATCACAAAATAGGTTTCAAATGACATACAATTTCACAATACAATTTTATAAAGTATTTTAGATAATAATACAATGCTATGATAAAGCCAGTTCTAATGTATGACTGTGAGACATGGACACTAATCAGTGCTCTAGAAAAAATTGCCTAAAGATTTGAGAAAAAAATTCTCCGCGGAGCGATCTAGGATTAGAATACTACAGTACACGTGTACTCAAATAGAGAACACAAGGACAAGATATACCAATAGAACTGCTTACAGAAATTGATCAATCAATATTTCATGATATGAAGGCATGGAGGTTAAGATGGGTGGTTCATGTAGCTCGGAGCAATCCATCTGGAAGCCTCTACACGAAAATAGTAGGCAAAAAAACCCTTGGAAGGTCAAAAGGCAGATGGATAAATCGAATCAATTAAGGTGTATAGAAGTAGCCCTTGTTGGTGCCGGCTTGTTAAGGAGGCGAAAGATCTACTACAAGGTCTGTAATGCCATCTGAAAAAAATGTATATATATACGTATTAAGAAATAAATATCTTAATCTCATAAAATTAATAAATTATAAATAACTTATATGTAATCTATAGAATAAAATATTGCTTGAATTAGGCACCCTCTTAAATTCCGCCCCCTTGTTCCGGCCTTAGTCATTTCTCCCACTCAAATTGACCCCAACGTACTCGTGTAATCTCCTTCATCCTCTTCGCTCTCTTAACTAGAGTCAGCCTAACCTAGAGAAGCTATGACTATATGACTGTATAAGCTATGACTGTATGAATTTTCTAAGTCTGTAGTTCACTTATGATTGATCGATAACATTCGAAAAGAAACCATTATGATCAATATTATTCGAGATTAATTATTTTATTTAGGAATTACCAAGACAACTGCTTTACAATCTTGGAAAGTAAAAATCTTAACTTACGTAACAGTTGACTTTTCTTGAATATTATACGGAATACTGCCTAGGCTTACCGAACTAAAATTATACGTCAGCAAAAATAGTCAGTTACGTATCCTAGCTGATTTCATCCTCTCATACCCGATGACATGACACAAACCACCTGTGGAATCTTAAAGGGAAGAAGTGTCCTTATGTCATGAACTCGTACGATAGTGGTATTGGTAACACATCCGCTGTTAGGATTTAGATTTTTAGAAGTTTAAGAACGACCTGATGTTTTCCAACGGAATTTAAACACTCACTTAATACTAGAAAACATGAAAATTAAAAAAAAAAAAAGAAACTATATGGGAAGGTATTTTCTTACTAAGTAGGTACTTACTTACTGATCTGTTTCAAAACAGACATACATTGAAATATAAACTAAGCTGCTTATAAATATATTACGTAATTGATAAATTACAACACCAAGGTAATAAATAATAAGATTATATCCAGCGGATCCTTCTACCCCAAAAGTCGAAAACCATGAAACCGTCGAACCATCGTGGCGATTCAATCGTTGAATAAAATAACTCCCTGAGTTACCTCAATAATGTCCATCGATGAGTTTAAAAACGGTTTGGTAGATTACTGATCCATGAATGAGCTCAAAGCTGAAATTTGGAAGCTGAACCACACGAACCAGAACATGGGCTAGAAATGCACTAGCTGTCTGCAATCTCCTGATTCGCTAATATTGCACAATAAAAGATAAATCAAGATTCCATTATCAATTCCAAAACAATAAATTCGCTCGTTTTCTTGTAATTTAGTTGCAAGTGTATACTTGATGATGCATCCATGGTTTATGATGCTAAGGTTTCATTCATTGGTTCCATACTTACAACAGTAAGTACAGTTGACAAGTACTCAGTTAATTGTTGGCAATATGAGTTAAAATACATTTTCCCATTTATATTTCATCAATCGTTATTATTATCATTAAAACATGTTATCTTATCTGTACTTTCCTCTCTCTATGCATTCTTCCTAATTTTATTGTGTCCTCATTACCTGATAACACTTCATGTTACCAAAAAAAATTACTTATAGTAAAAAATGTATTTATTTATTTCGCTTCTATGCCTCTAAGTTCATTGTCGTGTCATATCTGAATTTTATAACCACTTGTAACTGAATCACTTGTAAGAATTAAATTTCAATTAAATAAATATTAATTTTTATGTACTTATTTTTTAAAATCGGGTTTTCTTTAATATCTGACTTTTATGGAGTCCACAAGTGTATTATCAAAAGAAAGTAGATACTTTAACTGTACATCCTGAAACATTCTTGGCATGTTCTCGATCATATTTAGAAAGAAAATAGGAAATAAAAACACCATGATGGCTATTTTCTTCAACTGTCATTTTTGCACAATTTTAAGTTAATGCAAGATTTTTTTCTCTGGGTGCGAATCGTTTCTCAGGATAATATTCGAAGTGCAAAAATCGTTCAATCCAAACGAGATATAGTAGATTTCCATGAGTTAGAATAAAATATTTTAAGCATCAAAATATTATATATTTGATTGGTGAGATGTATTGCATCTCATTCTTTAAAAAGTCTTCAAACTTAAATTTTTTTTTTTGTTTCAGGTAAGAACTTTTTTTATATATTTTAGGTAAGTTATTATTTTTAAATTTTGAATTATTATTATGGACTGTTGTTTATAATATCGTAAAATTTGCCAGAGAATTGATTTTGAATGAATTCATTAAGTAAATTATGTAAAAAATGTTATAATAAACTTAGCATATCCTTAAAAAAAAAAAAAAAAAATGGACTTGAATTGTATAAGGAAGATTTTTGTCCAAAGAATCATTTTAAAATTCAATTGGAAATTAGGTTGCAAATTTTAATTTGTAAAATATAAACCTTAAGTAAAATTAGCTTTATCGATACTTACAGTATATATATATATATATATATATATATATATATTATATATATATATATATATATATATATATATATATATATATATATATATATGTCTTTTGACATTTTAGAAATAATTATAAGTTATATATATATATATTTTTTTTTTTTTTAATTTTAATATTCGGCCTAGATGAGTGATAATAATTTAGCGTTGTTGCCCGCCATATTCCGTTATTTTGCTGCCTCGCTTGTTCTCATCTTTCTTAGTTAAGGGCTGACACACGAGCTACCGTCCCTTAACAGGGAGACAATTGGTCCCCTATCTACTACCATTATGAATTTATTATATCTAATTGCTTAATTGTTATATTTTATATTGATGTAATAAATCCTCTTATACTGCCTAAATTTATTATAAATTTTATACCGGGTGTCCTGTAAGTTGGGGGAAATATTTACAGAAGCGATAGCGAAACTAAAGAGGTACAAAAAGTTTTATCTAAACATTGCTCCGATTTTCGCAAGAAAACTAGAAGATTTGTTTTGCGTTTTTTAAAGTAAGTTATACTTTTTGTTGAATAGAAAACAATAACTAAAAAGAATTCAATTTAACTAATTAGTATTTTTTCGTTAGTAAACTAGAAAAAATTTAATTCTAATATAAATTTTTTTTTGTTCTTGTTAAAATCGTTTAAAGAGCAGTTTTGAGCGGCTAGACTATAAGTTCATTTTTTTTTTTAATCATAAATTATTCGCGATCTTAAGAATCTACGATCTATTTCTTGGAGTTACAGTTTTATGTGAGCATTTCAAGTATTTTGTATTACGCTTGACAAAAATAATAGAAACATATTTAAACAATGAATTTCTGAAATTATTGTTGACAAC